>JAJKFI010000019.1:2237308-2299936 GCA_029204185.1 Lerista edwardsae
AGAGAGAGAGAGAGAGAGAGAGAGAGAGAGAGAGAGAGAGAGAGAGAATGTTTCCTTCATCTGTGTAAAGGCAAGAGAATGAGATCATCTAATCAGCTTCAAATATCAGTTATTAAATCTGACAAGGCATCCACTTTCTTTAAGAATTAACTGGTTTTATGAGATGACATTTTGAAATCTGCCTCCCTGACAAAAATCCCTGACAAAAATAAGTCATTAGCTCTAGGCTTTTGATGTTAGGCAGCTTTAATAAGTTGCTTTTAAAAAAATAAGAGGCCCAGCCACAGTTTAGCAGCTTATATATAACCTGTCTAAGAGAAAAGTAGTTTTCTCCAGAGTACACAGTTGACATCTGTCTCCATAAAACGACACAGAGGAAGAATAAGGTTACTTTCTCTCTCCTGTCTCCTGGTAGACAGAGGTAATTTACCTCTAGCCTCTGCTTAATACACAGTCTGTCCAATCAATATATTTACTGCTTGCAAATGTTGCAGCGCTGGTGTGGAATCTCAACCATATGGAATCAGTTTTCCTTTGTTGCTACATATACAATGACTGAATGTTCCTGCAGGATGTATCAGCATGACAAAGTAGAGAATGTGGTTTCTTGAGAATGGTAAAAATTCTGTTAACTGCCTCTCGCATTCCTCATAGTGCTATGCCTTCCAGGTTCTCTTGACTAGAAAGTAGGCCCCTTAGAGTAGTTTTAAGTCCATGGCATAGAGACCATGGCTAGGAGCAATATAGAGGAATACAGAATACAGCCGCAATTGAAAGGAACAGGTAGCAAAGGATGAAATGTAAAGGCTGCCCAAGATCTTAAAAGCCATTCACTGTAACACATGTGTAAAACAGCACAAGGGTCTCAGGTGTGTACACACCTGCATGGTTGGTGTAGCGCTAGTGCTCTTCAGGATAATTTGCCTGACCATTTTGTAACAAACAGGCTGTGAGGATCTATCAGTCCAATCCTAACATGGGCTGGAGCAAGTAGGCGGGCCAGCCTGCACTGCATCCAAACCCAAGTTGGAGGCGGTGGGGCAAGTGGACAAACATTCACATTCCCCGTGGTAAGCCACAGGCAGTCCAATAGGGCTGGTTGGTCTGCACCTGCAAAATAGCAGGCACAAGTCCGAGCATGATGCGGGAGCCCGAGTTGGGGCCACGCAACCTGGGGGCGGGGGTTTGGATCAGATACATATCTGCCAGATCTGGGCTCCTCCCCTCTTCCCGCGCCGCTCTTCCCACAGAAACACCATCCCTCTTCCCCGTTTTGCCCTCCCTTCTGCCTTCCCTCTGCCCAGAAATGGCCTTGTGCTGGCTGAACTCAGCTGGTGCGCGACCGACTTACCCAGGCATTGCGGTGGCTGATGCAACTTCCTGTGTCGGCCCTGCGCCAGAAGCACTGGTGCAAAAGTGCCATGCGTTGGCCCAATGCGGGCCTTGGATTGCGCCCTAAATCAGCTTTTTTTTTTTTCCAACCACATTGGTGTGCTATGAGAAGTCCACAGGTGTGCTGCAGGAGTTTGGAGTGCAGTGCTGAAAATGGCTTTACACACAAATGTGCCTGCTCCTGACACGGATCCTTGGTGACTGGACCTTATCTCCCAACAAAGCTATCCCTTGGAGTGAGAGCACAGTACTTTAATCATTGCATTACTGGAGTATTCACTACATTGGGAGACAGTGTGTGTGTGTGTGTGTTTAATAATAATTAGAATATTTTCAGATGCTTTACATAGCAGATGGGAATGATGTGGTAAGAGTTTTCCTTCAACCGTTTAAAAGGTGACTCTCAGCACTACATTTCATATTGCCTGTGTGCCTTTTCAAGTGTTATCCCCTTTTGGTGAGGCATTAATTTTTCAGATACATCCCTTGGTTAATGCAAATGTGCTATATCTGTTTGAGGATGATTGAGCTGTCTTCTAATAGTCATACACAAATGAAGCAGGTATAATTTATTCGGCTGCATGTGTGAATCATGAATACTGTTATCAAGGCATTTCATATTTTGTAGAATTCTCCAGAGGAAACTTGTGAGGAATATGGACAGTTTCATTTGCATTTTGCAATGGAATTGATTCCCCCCCCCCTCAGCACTACACCAGAAATGTACCTTGTATATTATAAAATATACTTTCAAGTCTTGGTGCAGGGCTAATGTCAGAGGTGAGCCAAGTTGGGCATTAGCCAAGGAACTCTGGTCCAAACAGCCAATCCCAGAAGCTTCTAATATTGCAGGCAGGTATAGCATGAGCGATTCAATTCAGCAACATACGCTGTCTCTACCATTTCCCGCTCCTGCCATCCGAATCCAAGCTCACTTAGAGGCTGCTCTGATGCTGAAGGCCTCTGAGGAAACTTATCCATGTAGAGCAGAAGAGAAGACGGTTTTCTCCTCTCCCAGTGCTGGCAATACTGAAATGTTGAGCGGCCAGTGAGGGTCCCCCTGTCTGTTCCAGCCTAGACGTCTAGAAAAGGAAAGGAGAGCAATGCCTGGACATTCACGGCCCTCCATGGTGCTGAGTGTTTGCCAGTGTTACCCAGCTTTTTTTTTTAGTCTTCTTGGCTTTCAGCCAGACCCTTGCCTGCCCATTACTCTCATCCATCCTACAGTAGACAATTACCTTGGTTCTGTAGGAATTTTCATAAGAACATAAGAAGAGCCCTGCTGGATCAGGCCAAGGGCCCATCTAGTCCAACTTCCTGTATCTCACAGTGGCCCACCCAGTGCCCCAGGGAGCACGCAAGACAGCCAGATACTTGTATCTCGCTGCCATTCCCCTGCATCTAGCATTCTAAGGTAGCCTGTTAGCCTTGCACCACCCCCAAGGAAGACACCAGGCTGACGTTGGGGCTGACGTTGACGTTGGGGTTTACATTTATTAAGCACATGTGACCCGTTTTTAAGTCATGAAACCTACTGAATACGTGGATGTATACACGTCCCTTTCATGGATCCCTTTCATGGATCACTGCCTTGTCGTGGCGAAGGGGCTTGAGTAGCTCAATGAAGCTGTGAGCTATGCCATGTAGGGCTACCCAAGATGGACAGGTCACAGTAGAGAGTTCTGACTAAACGTGATCTGCTGGAGAAGGATGTGGCAATCCACTCCAGTACTCTTGCCAAGAAAACCCCATGGATTACAGAACAAAAAGGCTAAACGATATGACACTGGAAGATGAGACCCTCAGGTCGGAAGGTGTCCATTATGCTACTGGGGAAGAGCAGAACACGAGTACTAGTAGCTCCAGAAAGAGTGAAGTAGCTGGGCCAAAACTGAAAGGAAGCTCAGCTGTGGATGTGTCTGGAAGTGAAAGGAAAGTGCGATGCTGCAAAGAACAATACTACATAGGAACCTGGAACGTCAGATCGATGAATCAAGGCAAGCTAGATGTGGTCAAACGTGAGATGTCAAGGCTGAACATCGACATCCTGGGAGTTAGTGAACTAAAGTGGACAGGAATGGGAGAATTTAATTCAGATGACCATTATATCTGCTACTGTGGGCAGGAATCCCTGAGAAGAAATGGAGTAGCCTTCATAGTGAACAAGAGAGTGAGAACAGCAGTACTGGGGTATAACCTCAAAAATGATAGAATGATTTCCATTCGGATCCAAGGCAAACCTTTCAACATCACAGTAATCCAAGTCTACGCCCCAACCACTGGTGCTGAAGAGGAAAAAGTTGACCGCTTCTATGAAGACCTAGAACAGCTTCTAGAATTAACACCCAAAAAAGATGTTGTCCTCATCATAGGGGATTGGAATGCTAAAGTAGGCAGTCAAGAGGTAAGAGGAATAACAGGCAAGTTTGGTCTTGGAGTACAAAATGAAGCAGGGCAAAGACTGATAGAGTTCTGTCAGGAGAACACATTAGTCATTGCAAACACGCTTTTCCAGCAACACAAGCGGCGACTGTACACATGGACTTCACCAGATGGTCTACATCGAAATCAGATTGATTACATTCTTTGCAGCCAAAGATGGAGAAGTTCCATACAGGCAGTAAAAACAAGACCTGGAGCTGACTGTGGCTCAGATCATCAGCTTCTTCTTGCCAAATTCAGGCTTAAACTGAAAAAAGTAAGGAAAACCGCTAGGCCCTCCACGTATGACCTAAATCAGATCCCCTACGAATATACAGTGGAGGTGACAAATAGATTTAGGGGCTTAGATTTGGTAGACAGAGTGCCTGAAGAACTTTGGACGGAGGTCTGTAACATTGTACAGGAGGCAGCAACTAAAACCATCCCAAAGAGGAAGAAATGCAAGAAGGCAAAGTGGCTGTCTGACGAGGCTTTACAAATAGCTGAGGAAAGGAGAGAAGCCAAAAGCAAGGGAGAAAGGGAAAGATATACCCAACTGAATGCAGATTTCCAGAGAACAGCAAGGAGAGATAGGAAGGCCTTTCTAAATGAGCAATGCAAAGAAATAGAGGAAAACAACAGAATGGGGAAGACTAGAGATCTTTTCAAGAAAATTGGAGACGTCAAAGGACAATTTCATGCTAAGATAGGCACAATAAAGGACAAAAATGGCAAGGACCTAACAGAAGCAGATGAGATTCAGAAGAGGTGGCAAGAATACACAGAGGAACTCTATAAGGCCGATCTAAATGTTCCTGATAACCACAGTGGTGCAGTCACTGAGCTCGAACCTGACATCCTGGAGTGTGAAGTCAAGTGGGCTTTAGAAAGCCTCGCTAACAACAAAGCTAGTGGAGGTGACAGCATTCCAGCGGAATTACTCAAAATCTTAAAAGATGATGCTGTCCAAGTGCTGCTCTCCATATGCCAGCAAATTTGGAAAACCCAACAGTGGCCACAAGACTGGAAAAGATCAGTTTACATTCCAATCCCAAAGAAGGGCAATGCCAAAGATTGCTCGAACTACCGCACCATTGCACTCATTTCACATGCTAGCAAGGTCATGCTCAAAATCCTACAAGCTCGGCTGCAGCAGTATGCGAATCGAGAACTACCAGATGTACAAGCTGGTTTCCGAAGAGGCAGAGGAACTAGAGATCAAATTGCCAACCTTCGCTGGATCATGGAGAAAACAAGAGAGTTCCAGAAAAACATCTACCTCTGCTTCATTGATTATGCTAAAGCCTTTGATTGTGTGGATCACAACAAACTGTGGCAAGTTCTTGAAGAGATGGGAGTTCCAGACCACCTGATCTGCCTTCTGAGAAACCTTTATGCGGGTCAGGAAGCAACAGTTAGAACTGGACATGGAACAACCGACTGGTTTAAAATTGGGAAAGGAGTACGACAAGGCTGTATATTGTCACCCTGCTTATTTAACTTATATGCAGAGTACATCATGAGGAAGGCAGGGCTGGATGACTCACAAGCTGGAATCAGGATTGCTGGGAGAAACATCAACAACCTCAGATATGCAGACGATACCACTCTACTGGCAGAAAGTGAGGAAGACCTAAAGAACCTTTTGATGAGGGTGAAAGAGGAAAGTGCCAAAATTGGTTTGAAGCTCAACATTAAAAAGACTAAGATCATGGCAACCACTCCCATCACTTCCTGGCAAATAGAAGGGGAAGAAATGGAAGCAGTGACAGACTTTATTTTCCTGGGCTCCAAGATCACCGCAGATGGTGACTGCAGCCATGAAATTAAAAGACGTTTACTTCTTGAGAAGAAAGCTATGGTGAACCTAGATAGCTTAATCAAAAGCCGAGACATCACCCTGCCAACAAAGGTTCGCATAGTCAAAGCGATGGTTTTCCCAGTAGCCATGTATGGCTGTGAGAGCTGGACCATAAGAAAGGCAGAGCGTCGAAGAATCGATGCTTTTGAATTATGGTGTTGGAGAAGACTCTTGAGAGTCCCCTGGACTGCAAAGAGATCCAATCGGTCAATTCTGCAGGAAGTCAAGCCTGATTGCTCCCTGGAAGGACAAATGCTGAAGCTGAAGCTCCAATACTTTGGCCACCTGATGAGAAGAGAGGACTCTTTAGAAAAGACCCTCATGCTGGGAAAGATTGAAGGCAAAAGGAGAAGGGGGCGACAGAGGATGAGATGGTTAGATAGTGTCACCGAAGCAATGAATATGAAATTGGGCGAACTCCGGAAGCTAGTGGAGGACAGGGAGGCCTGGCGTGCTGTGGTCCATGGGGTCGCGAAGAGTCGGACACGACTTAGCGACTGAACAACAACAACATACACGTATTACAGTCATACACTCAGCAGTCTGAGGTAAGCAAAAACAAAACACCACAAAACAAAATTGCCATCCATGGCCAATTCGGATGACAGGAAAAAAAAAGTCGTACCAGGCCCTGATGATGAGCGACCAGCTAATGTCAGACTGGACATACCCGTCATCGCTTGTAACCTGTTGTGCAGTTTCCCTCCATAACTCTGTCCAATCCCCCCTTAAAGGCATCCAGGCCAGATGCCATCACCACATTCTGTGGCTTTTTCCATTCTAGTAGCTCTTCACTTCCTTAGTTTCCTGTCCTTGTCATTTTCATAGCCTCGATTCTTTCCACAGCTGTTTTCCAAGGGTCCCACATGTCACCCTGCTGCTTCCTCTGCCATTTCCTTTCATCTGCCTTGCCTCTTAGCTGCCTCCTGGGATGTCCTCCCACTCCACAGCCGCCTGCCCCTGTTCCTCCTGTCCCTGGGGGGCTGCTGCACAGTTTGTAATCCGAGCCACACTGACCATGTTCCTCCTCTTCATGTAATCCGGGCTGCAAACATTCTGCTTTTGATGATTTCATTCCGTTCACTCTGTTTGTCACAGTATAGATCAGGCACACAAATTCAGATTAATTATGTTGTGATCACAAATGAAGCATTCAGCAGTGACAGCCTTTAATTTTTCAAAATGAACTTGAAAATAATACATCAGCATCATACTAGTGTAATGAACATTGACATGAAAACATCTCATTTTTCCTCTTCAGAATTAGTTTGCGAATATGAGCACCGTTTCTCAGGAGGATGTTTGTCAAGAAGAGGCATTAACGGATGAGATCCAGACAGCTTCAAAAGCCCTCTATCTTTCAATGATGTAAGATTGTGCTTGAAGGAATCCCTGGTGCCTGTGCATCTATGTGCTAAAAAAAAAAAATCAGTATTTTTTTTTTAAAAACATTATCTCCCTCTCTAAGGGGTTTGTGGTGCAAATCCACCACTGGTTGCCAGAACCTTTTGATTAGCCAAATGAACCATGACAGAAAGTAGATAACACAGACATACTGATAGCAATTTGCGAGCTTCAAAGTGGAGCAGGCTGCTGAATGGGAATTGTAGCACCAAGCTTAATTAAGGCTACTGATGGCTAGTCTCTTACTTCTTCATGTCAGCTTTGAGATTGATAGTTTGAGATCGGAACAAGTCACATGCCAGTTTCTTTTTATTACTTGAGTAATATCTGTCAAGGTAGCGGATGGACATCATGCAGCTCATGGGGACCTTTTTGCCAAATATTCTGGGAGAGATTGACACGCTCATCTTCTTTGGTCTTATCTTCACCCTCCCTCTATTTTGCTCTCCCAGCCTCCAGAAAAGACCTCGATGCAGGAAATCCTCGATGCACGTACTGATTCATCTGCCTGCTCTGAATGGGGTTGCATTCCCCCTGCAGTAGTGGGTATGCAGTTTGGGAGTGGTCCTGGACCCACAGCTCCCCCTGGAGAGCCAGTTGGGAGCAGTGACTGGATGTATGTGTGCCCAGCTTTGGCTGGTGCACCAGCTGCAGATGTACTTGAGTTGATCTTGAGTCGATCAGACCTGACCGCGGTGGTCTGTGCCCTATTGACTTTTTGATTGGATTACTGTAGTACACTCTATGTGGTGCCACCCTTGAAGATAGTTTGGAAGCTGCAATTAGTGCAGAAGGCCAGGGTGGTTATAGGAAGATGGTTTGAATCAGCGGTGGCATCCGGGCGCAACGGGCCGGTACGGCGTTCCGCTTGTTCCGCGGACAGGCTCGGGCCGTGCCGCCTCTCCCGAGGACGGGTGAGCTGTTCCTGGGCCCGTCCGCCCTCCCTCCCATGCGTCCGAATCGCTCTGAAATGGAGCGATTCCAGGCGCAGGGAGGCGCAGGGAGGCGTGGCTGGCCTCTGCCATAGGGGAGGAGGGCTGCCAATCATCCGGGTGTTCCGGTTCCTGGCATGCCCGGATGACATCACTGGTTTGAATCTGTTGGACCACTGCTTCAGCAACTGCATTGACTGCCCATTTGTTTCCAAGCCCAACTCAAGCTGCTGGTATTGACCTTTAAAGCCCTTCATAGTTTGGGTCCAGGATATCTGAGAGACCACCTTCTCCCATATGTTCCAGCCCGTCCTCTGAAGGTCCATCTGAGAAGACCTTCCTGCAAGTGCCGCCTTTCTTCCAAGTCAGGGGGATGTTGGCATGTGGATGACACAATTAGTAGCGGTGACACAATTATGGAACTTCCTTCCAGGGGAATTAAGATCTACCTCCTCCCTCATGGCTTTTCAGCAAGTGCTCAAAATGTTTTTGTTTCTTCTGCATTTGGGTTAGGGCTGTCTGCCTCCTGTGTCTCTGTAACAGTAAATAGTTTGCCATCCTCCCAATGGTTTTATTTATTTATTCTATTGTGATTTTATTTCTTTTTATATTTATTTTTATTTGATAATTGTACTTTTACACCAAAACTAACACACTGTTTCCTACAGTAGCCAACTAGATGGCTACATGCAGGAGATGGAAGTGGGATACCAGCGATCAGGGCCTTTTCTGCTGTGCAGCCTTTAGAATTCCCTCCTGCTTCAATTTCAGGGTTGCCCTGCTCCCTGAGGCCTTCCACAGGGGTCTTAGGACTCTTTTTCATTTGTTTCCCCTTGTTCATTCTGATTTATTAGCTATGTATTGCTATTATCAGTTTTAATTGTTTTATTGTGTGATTATGACCACTCTCTTATGGCCTTTCGGAGAGGGCTCAAATCATACCTATGGCCTCCGGATGATGGTTGGCTATCTGCCCTCTGTCCCTCTGATGTCCCTCTGGAATTCTGCCATAGTTTACTCCCCTGGTCAAGTGTGTGTGTGTGTGTGTGTGTGTGTGCGCGCGCACGCGTTCTTTTTCTTGCACCCTCCAAAGGGCCTGCTGAGGAGAATTGGGCCTTGCTTCATTCTTGAACTCTCATTGAGTTCCTGTTAAATGTTTTTGGTGACATTGTACTTTGTTGTTCTCTGTAAGCTGTCTTGGGCATTTGCTTCAGCATGGGAAAGGCGGGGTACAAGTCCTTCCCATAAATAAATAGATAATGTTTTATTGTGAAAGGTGGCTTGAATTTCTGCAAGGATGAAAAAGTAGAATATAAGGGCACAATCCTTTTTTTTTCCCCCTTCCCCACCCCTCTTCATGTTAGGCCGGTGCATGTCCCCTGTGCCTGCCTGCGAGTGTTGTAAAGTGCACTTGTGCCACTCTCATCTAGGCTAAGGTGGCACAAAGACGCCTGCGCCACAACTCAGTCTCAGGTAGGACTGGCCAAGTTCGGCCTGTGCAGGGACTTGGGAAGGTGGGGGAGGGCGGACCTGTGGCCTTGGAAGGGAGGTGGAAACAGGATCTCGCACATGTCAGATCCTAACCCCCATCCCTTGCCTAGTCGGCCTTGCACGGGCTGCTCAAATGGCGCAGCTCCGAGTAGCCCCATTGGGACTGTTGCAACTCCCCCCCGGGTGAGGGGGAAATCTCCCCTGCCTCCGAGGCTGCCTCCAGCTGATGCCTAACCTGCGCTGGATACCGTGCAGGCCTGCTCGCCAGTCTTTTCCAGGTTAGGATTGGGTTGCCTATGTTCTAAATAAATACTGTACCTCTCTCCCATGGTTGCTACCTTGCACCTAGTATTCCAAGCATACTGCCTCTGAACTGGAAGTAAGATAGTTTGGAAGAATTCTTTCCTTTCCTGAAAGCATGGAAAGGAGGCAGTATCTCTACACAAGTCTGATGTGGCTCCCTGGCTAGAAGTGCTCACAATTGCCAGTGGTCCAAGTCCACACTTGGAGTTTCCAAGCTATGCAAGAAGTATGTGCTTGCCCAGTACTGAGTTATTTCCTGATTCCACCACCCCTTCCTCTGGGTTCTGGTAAGGTTGGGCTGCTCCTTTCCTTTTTGATAGCTCCATATGAAGGTGGTCATTTTCGCCAACTGGTTACTGCTGCTGCAGTCACTAGAGAGCCACTCCTGTGTTGTTAGTAGTGTTGGACTTGAATTGGGGCGATCTGGACTTGTAGTTTCACAACCATGAAACTCACTGGGTTATTTTGGACTAGCCGGTGTCCTTCTGCCTAACCTACCACATACGCTTCTTGTGAAACCATGAGATAATCCCCATGTCTGAGGCTCTGTGCTCCTTGGAGAAAAGTTGTGAAATATGTTGAAGTCAAGTAAAAACTAGGATAAAAATGCAGGTTTCTTAGAACAGAGGGTATGGCTGGTTTCTGGACCTCTGCTTTTGCAGATTAAACACTACTTGAATTAATAAGTGAAATGAAGTTTTTTTTTTTTTTAAAGGGATGGAATACATTAAAAAAATCCTTTATTGGATAGGACTTTCTGCACAAAGGTTGAAGGCACGGCCTTTCTTTCTGCCCTTTATTACTGACCTAAAATATAGGTACTGCATATTCATAGTTTTTTTATGGTCAGAAGGTCACTTTTGAATATAATATAAACCGCAGACTTTCCTCTAGTTAAGGTCAAGGGAATTAATTTGCTTCATAAAAGCTCTTTGAGCTAAGGAATACTCAGTTTGTCGCATATGATGAGGCTGCTCCAAAAGTCGCTGCTGAGTGCCCAATGCTTTTTCAAAGAGCATAAGAGTATTATATTCTGAACTTCAAAGAATGCTTCAGTATTATGCTGTAGTTTTATGCAGGTCAAGTACCCCAAGGTTTTCCCAGCTGGCGGCCTAATCCAGAGTAAATTCCTGTGTGGCAATGCAGCGGCCCTGGTGCAGGACTTGCTACATTGCACAGGGAAATTTCGGCTGCCGAGATTGCCTCGAGGTAAGGAGTCTTTGCCCTGGGGTAAGGTCCAGCAGCTGCAATGGGTCAAGTTGTACCTGCACCAGCTGTATAGCTGGTGCACGTCTACTTTGATCTATGTAGGCCTGGGAAGGGGTATGGACTATGATGTGCGCCAGGGCCACTGATCTCATCCTCTCCAGGCCCGATCCGCCCACCCCATTGCTGCCACTCTGATGTCTGAAGGTTGGTTTCATTTCCGTCTCTCAAGTCCTATAAACACCAGGATCCACTTTTTAGAATGACAATCTGTCTGATGTCACGGGTGGATGTGTTGCCACTGTAACGCCAGAGCTTGCTGCTTTCCTGAGAATGCACTGGCCTTTACTCCTTTAAGGAGCAGGGAAGGGAGGAAGGCAGCAATGTGATCCCCAGGATTATGCTGCTGCCAGGAAAGAAGTGTTTCCCCCCTTACCTGCAGATAGTGCTGGCATCCAGTGGATATGGGGAGCCCCACAGAAGCCTCTGCAAGGCTCCCCAAGCCTCCAATTGGCTAAAAAGAGCAATCAGAAACTGGCTTTTCAATCACAACCCCGGAAGTGGTTTTCAATCACT
The DNA here is from genome assembly GCA_029204185.1 of Lerista edwardsae. Classification (NCBI taxonomy): domain Eukaryota; kingdom Metazoa; phylum Chordata; class Lepidosauria; order Squamata; family Scincidae; genus Lerista; species Lerista edwardsae. Next base: position 2,248,895 of record JAJKFI010000019.1, read on the forward strand.
ATTTTTAGCTAACTGGAGGCTTGGGGAACCCTTTGGAGGCTTCTGTGGGACTCCCCACACTCCCTGGACTCTGGCACTAGCTGCAGGTAAGGGGAGGAACCCTTCACTCATGAGAACAGCGCGATCGTGGAGATAGAATTGCTGCTGCAGGCCTGCCCCGCAAAGGTGGTTCCTTCCTCCCACAGAGGCCTTTGGGAACCACCATCATAGAGGATTCTCTCAAAACTATTCCACTATAAGAAGTGTTGAATTCAGCCTGTCAGCTCCGTCACTGTTGTCAGTTGTTGATTATAGCTCTGTGTGAGCCTCCATAATTTTCTACTCCCCATAAGACAGTCAATGTCAGTTCCTTACATCTGAAATGTCAATATTTTCTGTTCATGCGTCACCTGAATCTGCAGTTTTATTGCAGCCTCCTGTGTTCAGACGTGTTAGGTCTCTTTCACCTTTGCATCCCAGTCCTTTCCCTTGCCACTTAACACTTGCCACTTTCTTCCTTGTCAATTACAAAGCATCTTCTGTGACCTCTTGGATGAGTCACTTTTTAAAGCATTAATCCAGAGGCGGATCTACAGGGAGGGCAAAGCTCTAAGTGTTGCAAGAAGCCTTATCCTGTCATGTAAATCCCTCCTCTTCCTTGCTGCTGTAGCCAGTAAGCAATGCCAAGATGTTGCTTTTCCCTGTGAGGATTGGCTAAAACGGTGCAGGAGAGGAGTGATTTCCACTGCAAGGTAAGGCTTCTTGCAAAACTTAGAGCTTTGCCATCCCTGTAGAAACGCCTCTGCATTAATCTCAGTGAGACTAAAGTCCATCAAGTGTTGTTGGGCTTTTTTTGGTGCTTTTTTAGGTGCTTTTTTAACCAGTATATTATCAAACCTTTCCATGTGCTGCTAATAATGTTGAAATATCAAGGCTTCCAGCAGCTTGATGCTTCTCCCCCCTTTCCTCCCATTACCTGATTTAAGTGTTTCGAGAGAGGGTGGAAGAAAAAGAAGTGCAAAACTGACGATCAGTCACTGGCATTTGCTATCACCCTGATGGGATTACTGTTCCAGACACTGGTGTCTGATTACCGAGAGATTAATTGTAACGTGTGCCAAAATGAAAGATACTTCCTAATCTGAGCCATCTCGGCTCTGTTAATAATGTAGTCAAGCACACTTCTTGTCACTTGCAATATATGGCAGGAACATCTCATTTCTCACTTTAACAAATGCTACAATGGTTATCATGTTATATCTCATCCAGGCCTGAGATTACAGTATTACTTTTCGATTTGTTGGGATTTACTTTCTCAGTTGCAACTTATTGCAGATCATTTCTGTCCCTGCTGGTTAACAACAGCAATAGAATTCGTATTAGGAACTAAAACAAAACTTTGGAAATAAGCTAATCACATCAGTAATTTATGTCTCCCATATCATGTACTAGCCATTACTGTCTGGGTTTGATATGTTATCAGATTATTTGATAATTTATTTACTAGCAGTGTCTGAGAACAGCTTGTTTGCTCAGTCTATAAACTGTAATTACTAGATGGGTAGGTGGATGTGTTGGTTCATTAGAAGAACAATTCACAATCCAAACTAGGCTAGTCCTTCATTTACGGTAGAACCAACCAAAGGTAGCAAAACATCAAAGCATGAGCTTTTGAGTTTGACAGAACTCCTTATTCAGTGGCAAAAAAAGAAGGAGGTTAAGAAGGAGATCTTAGATGTGTTTATATGGCAGGTAATGCCAGTTCGGTTATGGCTACTTTGAAAGTAAGTGTTTTGCTTTTTTGAAGTGTCAAAATGCAAGAACACCCATGGAGTATTATCTCAGGATAAATTATTCTGGGACAAATACATAATTGTCTTCTCCTGAGTTCACTGCTGGCAGTAATGATTGAGTACATGGCTTTGAGTTGAATCTGGAAGTAAATTGCAAAGCTGGAAGGTACGAAGTATGGATATTAGATGCTCATGACATCTTATCTTGCTGACAAGGATGATGACTCTTTGTAACCTGATGCTTGTCGCTGGCCGTGAGAGTCAGTATTAAGCAGGAAATAATACAGAACAAGTTGTTGAGCTTTCGCTGGCACCAAAAAACATTTATATGATTCAGATTGGAAAATATCCAGAACCATCTATACCTTGTTTACTTTCAAGAATATACCCAATATTCCTATGTGAAAGGCCACTAATATTTCTTTTCTGCACTCCAGTGCATATAACAACCATGACAGCGCAATTTTGTACAAGTGTCGCACCACCATCACATGGACGTTAGCATAACAACCGTCATATCCTAAACCTGTCCAGGTAATGCCATGCCTGTGCATCCCTCCTAGTCCTGCTGGCATGGTACTTCCTTGCAATGCCAACAGCATCCATGGAAACCCCAACACAGCCCATCACTCGTGCAGCAGCATCCGGACATTGGTGCAACATCCTTGCACCATTGTTTTTACATTCCTGTGACCTTGGCTTGAGGTCCAAGGAAGCAATGCCAGTATTTTGTTTATTTATTTAATTAATTTTTATTTATTAATAAATTAATTAATTTTTATCCAGCCTTTCTGCCCCATGGGCACCCAAGGCGCCTTACAATATTAAAGAAAATGTTAAAAAACCACAAAGTATAACAATTAAAACAATGTTAAAAAAAACAATATTTAAACAGTTAAAAATTTAAAATAAGCAAGCCCCGTGGATCCCATAATTACAATTTGATAAAATTTAAAATGTAAGAAAAAAATGTAAAATGCCAGCCAGCCTGTCGACAATTGAAAGCTTGTTTAAATAAAAAAAAGTCTTCAGGCCCTGCCGAAATATTGCCAAAGAGGAAGCAGTTCTCAATTCTAAGGGGAGGGTATTCCATAGTTGTGGGGCCACCACTGAGAAGGCCCTGTTCTTGGCCGCCATCCCCCTCACCTCTCCTGGTGGCGGCACAGTCAGTAAGGCCCCCCCCCGATGACCTAAGAGTATGGGTAGGATTGTATGGAAGGAGGTGGTCCCTCAAATACCCCGGACCCAAGCCATAAAGGGCTTTAAAAGTCAAAACTAGCACTTTGAATTGGACCCGGAAAGGAACCGGCAGCCAGTGTAGCCGCTGAAGCAATGGCCCGATGGAGTCGAACTGACGAGCCCCAGCAACCACACAAGCAGCTGTGTTCTGCACTAGTTGCAATTTTCAGACCGTCTTCAGAGGCAGCCCCATGTAGAGCACATTCCAGTAATCTAATCTGGATGTCACTAGGGCATGGGTCACCATGGCCAGGTCTGCGCAGCTCAGGTATGGTCGCAGCTCGCAAATCAGCTGAAGCTGAGCGAAGGCTCCCCTGGCCACCGCTGCCACCTGGGATTCCAGGAGCAGCTGTGGATCCAGGAGAAACCCCAGAGTCCGGATCTGCTCCTTCAGAGGGAGTGCAACCCCATTCAGAGCAGGGCGGTAGTCCAATACCTGAGCTGTGGATTTCCAGACCAGGAGCACCTCTGTCTTATCCGGATTTAATTTCAACTTGTTCGCCCACATCCAGCCCCCAACTGCCTCCAGACAACGATTCAAGACCTTGACCACCTCCTCAGAATCAGGGGAAAAGGAGAGATAGAGTTGGGTGTCATCAGCTTATTGATGGCACCCTACCCCAAACCCCCGGATGACCTCTCCCAGCGGTTTCATGTAGATGTTAAATAGCGTGGGGGATAAGATGGACCCTTGCGGCACCCCAAATTTGAGAGGTTGGGATGCCGAACAAGGATTCCCCAGCACCACCTTCTGGGATCTGTCAGCCATGAAGGAGTGGAACCACTGCAGAACAGTGCCACCGAGCCCCCCTCTCAGCCAGCCGACCCAAAAGGACACCATGGTCGATGGTGTTGAAAGCCGCCGAAAGGTCCAGCAGGACTAACAGGGACGCACTCCCTTTGTCTATACCCCAGTGTAGGTTATCCACCAAGGTGACCAAGGCAGTCTCCATCCCAAACCCCGGCCTGAAGCCAGATTGGAATAGGTCCAGATAATCCATTTCTTCCAGCACCCTCTGAAGCTGGGACACCACTACCTACTCAGTCACCTTGCCCAGAAATGGAATATTTGAGACTGGCCAAAAGTTGTTTAGATTAGTGGGATCCAGGGAGGGTTTCTTCAGGAGGGGGCAAACAATCGCCTGCTTCAAAGCAGGCGGGAGCACCCCCTCCCTCAGAGATGAATTCACCACCCTCCCTGTCCACTTGGCCAGCCCTTCCTGGGCAAATCTAATTAGCAATGCTGGGCAAGCAGCAGGCCTCACACTCCAGAGAATCCTGTCCACATCCTCAGGTTCTGCCCTAGTAAGAGGGACAGATGGAGTAGGCTATGGACAACACGTCCATCTCGGCTGGATGGTTCTCTGCAGACAGGATGGTGGCAGAGAAGTATGCCCTCTTAGCTGCCACCACCACCCTGGAATAAGATCTCCTGGACTCTAGCCGATGTACGTTCTGATTTGCACAAGTCTTTTGCCACTGTTGCTCTAGACATCTGCTCTGCCGCTTCATTGTTCACAGCTCCTCAGAAAACCAAGGAGCCACTCTTAGTCTGCGACTGGGCAGAGGACACTTGGGAGTGATCTCAACCAGGGCCCTGGTCATCTTCCTATTCCAGAGGTCGACCAGGGCACCAGGTGGGTCTCCAGCTCTGGCAACAGGAAAATCCCCCAGAGCCCTCAGGAATCCGTTTGGATCCATCAGCCTCCAGGGGCAGATCATACAATGCGATCCACTGCTGCTGCAGAGGTGAGAGGCTCCAACAAGCCTAAATCTCACCAGGAAGTGATCTGTCCATGACAAAGGAGTGATATTAATCTCCTCTACCTCAAGATCATCATCAGCCTGCCCAGTAGTAAACACCAGGTCCAGTGTGTGTCCCGCATCATGTGTTGGGGCAGATATTCTTTGAGACAGACCCATTGTTGCCATGGAGGCCATGAAATCCTGAGCTGCAGCTGTTCCTGGGGCCTCGGCATGAACATTAAAGTCCCCCAGCACTAATAGGCGAGGGGACTCCAACACCACGCTCGAGAGCACCCTAGTCAACTCAGGCAGGGAGACCGTTGGGCAGCTAGGCGGGCGGTACACCAACAGAATCCCTATTCTGTCTCGCCCCTCCAGCACAACACGAAGGCACTCAAACCCGGTGGACCGCTGAACAGGGTAGCTGGTGAGATGGATGGTATCCCAATAGACTATTGCAACTCTGCCTCCCCGCTCCTGTAGTCGTGGCTGCTGCAGTACCCGGAAACCTGGCGGAAAAATCAGGGAAAGATTGACACCTCCCAGCTCATCCAGCCAGGTCTCCGTTATACATACTAGGTTGGCACCCTCCTCCAGGATTAAATCCTGGATTAGGCAGGTCTTATTATTCACCAACCTGGCATTCAGAAGCAGCAGTTTCAGACTCAGGGTATGGTTGCTAAAAGTGCCAAGGGTCAGAGGGGTGAGAGGAGGGCCAGAAAGAGAGACAGTCTGTCTATGACTGACGCTCCTTCTCCTGTAATGACCTGCCCAATCCCCACCGCCATACCTTCCGTAACTCTACTGATGGTGGCTCCCCTCCCCTCCCCTGAGCTCCCTCAAGGTGTTAAGCATGTAGCTCCGGTGGGGTCAACCTTCAAGCCACTGAACAGCAGAAAACACAATCTGAAAACACTCACACACACACTCACTACTTCCCACGAATGCAGCATCCCTCACTCCCCTCACATCGAGGCTTGGGTCACTGCGGCCTCTGGCCCTCTCTTACCAAGGCAGAGGTCTTCTGTCCCCCCCTGTCCCCCTTTCACTGAGGCAGGGGTAGCTTTCAAACTCCCTGGCCTGACTCTCAGGCCAAGGTCTCTCACAATCACAAACGTCACTAAATCACAAATCTCACTCAAAGGGCTGGCATTCGGCCTTGTTGGCAGGCTTCCCTGACTCCAAAACATGCAAGGAGCAGAGAAGTGGCTGGCAGTTGTTGATCCATGGGGTGTCAAGCAGGGTGGGTGTCACATAGCAGCAGATGTCCTGGGTCTTCATGCCTCAATCCACCAGGCAAAGAGCCACGGGCAAAGAGCCCTTTGGCTCTTGCCTTTCGGCTCGCGCCAAAGGCTCGTGCCTCTGGCAAGCCAGAGGCTGTTTGCTGTCTCACCTGCAGGGAAGAGCCAAAGGGGCTGTGAGAGCTGGTCCTGCCCCACAACACAGGTGTTCCCAGTCACCAGCTCCTCCCTACACCCTTCCAGCCTCAGCACACTGGGTCCTAGAGGCTGTATCCACCCAGTCCTAATGCCAGCAGCCAGAGAGGTTCTGCCAAGGTGAGTGGAGTGGGAGGGGAAGATGGAGGAGCAATGAGTGGACAACACTGGGGGGGAGGAACCTCTCTGGGTGACACTGGGAATGAGCAGGACAGCAACAGGCACCTTGTATAACCATGTGGAAGAACCCTTAGGACATCAGGCATCACACATGTAGAGGACATCATGCACGTACACTACTACTATCACTACCACCTTCTACATGGGCTCTAGTGGCCTCAGCAAAGAAGGAGCAAAAGCAGAGACCTGCTAGCAGCCCTGCAACTAGGGTTCAATTCCTTTAATCCTACCCACACAAATGACCACAAAAGAAGTAAAAAGATAGATCCCTTGGAAGAGGGCAGCCATGTACATGATGGGGGGTTGAGTCCCTGTGGCAGCATTCACCACCTGGAATGACCCATTACTCCAGGGGAAAAACTGGAACAGGTCACTAGGGGAGCCTCAACCACATGCAGGCAAAGCAGAGTCCTGGTAGCTCACTGTACAAAGAGATGGGCTGGGAACCAGGTGAGATGGGTTTGAACCCAATGAAAAGAATGTGCCATCAGCAGAAAGGAATGTGCCATGTAACTGGCCAGAAATTTCTCAACAAGTCATGGAGTGAAAATGCTGCACACCCAGAGAGCAGAGAGGTCCCTTGCCCCTGTGGAGTTACACCCTGAGGCCAAGTGAGGTACAGTATATGTTCAGTGAATATTTTACAGCTCATGAGTATTTTCAAAGATATGAAATATTAAGCCATTCCATTAAAATGTCATTTTGTGACGTGAGTGGGTTATAGTAATTTGCACTCAGTTATTAGTTTGCATGCAAAGAGTTAATTCTTAGGCACCACATTTCATTTTTCCTTTCTATGTTTCCATCAGAAAGTCACATTGTGATCCATACCCTTGTTCCTTGTGTCGGTCCAAACATGCCATAAAGTGCATTTGCGCCTGCCTGTTCCACCACAAATTAGAACTGCTGCCTTAAAACACACATATACCAAATCTCACATATATGGCAAAACCTTGACTTTTACCCACTTGACTCATCGCTTCCTTCTTCCAGCCGTTTTCAAATATAATCACATTTAAAATTTGTTTATTTAGATTTCACATGCATTCATATGTGTTGTATATTCAAGTTTTTCACTGTCCAAAATAAATTTGCAAGCTAAATAAGGCTATGCTTTGACATTTGTCCACTTTTGACTTTCATCCATCTGCTGGTCCCTAACCAGAGGAAAGTGCTGCCTCAAAGTTGTATCTGGAGGCCTCCGGATATAGTGCTGGAAGGTTGTGATGTCAAAAAAAAAATATTAAATTACAGTCTGAACTGAAAAGGAATTTCTGAGGACAGTGGCTGTGACTTAGCTTTAAGCAGTGGATAAATTATGCTAAACTAGGTTATTAAAAACTTTGGTGCCATTGCTGTGCCCAGCTTTTGTGGTTATCATTAAACAACTCTGAAATTCAAATCATGGCATGCTCGTCTTCTCCTACCTAAAACAAAAATATTGTTTGATAAAGTGGAGGATGATTTTTCATAACATACTTTTGCTATTTGTTCTGTTCCTAGTCAGGGCAATTTTTTTGCTTGCAGTCAATTATTTAGATCAGCCTGATCAGTAATAGTGGATTGTTTTCAGGCCTTTCCAGAGTGATTATGCCGTCATGAAAGGATGAATCATGCTGAATCCCCAAGCATTTTAGTAAGCTGCTAATGCACTGTGGAAATATACACCACCTACACTCTGGGTTTTATTCTATTGATTTAAATTGAATGTGTCTAACTGACAGCCATACAGCAGGTGCTGCAGAGAATCAAAAGCAAGAGGATTAAATGAGCCTAACATCACATTAGCTGGTTATGCATTATTTTTAATTGCCTAATTTTTGAGATTTCAGAACACTGTTATTTGCAGAAAATCTGGTGGGAACGGCAGCCTTCTTCCCTGTTCCCTTTCAAAATCTACTGGTTAGACTCTTTGGGAAACAGCAGCCCAATTCTACTACTAAGAGCACAATCCTAACAGAGTTAGGCCAGCAACGTTTGGCTGGTCCAAGGGACATTGTAAAGCGTGGTTGGACAACTCGCGGAGTCAGGGGGGATGGCACACATCTGTGTGTTGGCCTCTCTGACTCCAAGAATGGTCCAAACATACTTTATGGTGTCCCTTGTGCCAGCCAAACTTTGGTGGCCTAACTGTGCCGGCCTAACTCCAGGATAGGATTGTGTTCCTTAAATTCAGTAAAACCAAAGGTAAGTTTAAAGGTAAGTTTAAATAACCTTTTAATGTGGTGAATTTTAGGATGCAGTTGAGCCTTACTCAAATCTCCTTCCTGGGTCTGATTTGCATGCACAAGAACAATGGCAACGGTCTGAGTTGACCCATTGTGGCTGCTAGGATTTACCTGAAGGCAAGGGGACAAAATATCCCCTTACCCTGAGAAGACCTCCAGCAGCCAAAAATCCCCCATGGGAGGATGTCAAAAGTACATAAGCAATAGTAGTTTGCAGAAATTATGGCAGTGAACAGGCTCATAAAGAAGGTGACTCTTTGACCAAATTATTTTTGGGAAATATCTCTTTGTACAACCAACATAATGTTTTGGCAGTAACATTAGAAGAATATTCAGTGCAGTCCTAGTTCACCAGTCTGAATGTAGGCAGGTATTAGCATGAAAATAGAATGCTATGATATGCTTACACAGAATGGCTTCCACACAAGTTCAACTAGAATAATAAATGGTATCGTGCTGGTCATATACTGTAGGTAATGGGATCACTTTATACATAGCAGAAGTTCTCAAACTAAGGCATCACAATACCCCAGACAGAGAAACTCTGACCCTATCCCCTTAAGGGCAGAGAGGGTAGAAGGCAGCAACTGGGGATTGTGTTACTGCTGCCATCTGCTTACTGGTCAAGGCACTGGGCTCCAGGGGGTGTGGGAAATCTGGTAGATGCCTCTGCAGGGTGTTGCAACTATTCCCAAATGTTGGAATAGTGAAAAATAGCTATTGCGACCCACTTCTGGTTTATGAACGTGAAACCTAAAGTGGGTTGCGATTGTTATTTTCATTATGCTGACCACTGGGGAGCCCTGAGGAGAGGTCCACTGGATGCCCAGCATTGCAACAGGTAAGTACATTGCCGCTCCTTCCACTACCCCTGCAATGATTTACAGCTCAAGAATTCCCGGAGAGTTTGGGAACCGCTGCTTTACAGAAACAACCTGGGCAAACACTAGACATGTCCCTGTTTCTTTTCATGCTGCAAAAAAGAAAATAATAATCATTACAGTGTTTCTTGGTGAGTTTACATAACTACTCAATTAATTGAGTAAATATTGGCCTTTGGAACATTTTTGAGAGCTCTGATCCAGCAAGGGTGTTCTTATGGCTTCCCTCCTATAAAACCCACTTTTCTTCTGCCAGAATGTGGGGTGGGGTTTTTTTTTCTCCCAACACAGAGTAGAAAATAAGTTAGGCACCACCCAGCCCAATCCTTACAGATGACTGCACCAGTAGAATGCATGTTCCACCAGTGCATGCTGTCACAAAAGTGCCGTAAAGCACCTTCCCAACAGCACAGGGAGCTGGTGCTCCAGGGAAGTCCAGAGTGGAACACTGGTGGAGTGATGGAGACCTGCCAGGGCAGATTAATCCAGTGGAGAAATGAGGGGAGTGTTGAACAGGGCAGGGGAGGGCAGAATAGGGCAGTGACAGGGCAGGGGTGGGCAGATCAGGCCCAGATGTGGGGTGGGATTGGTGGGGCCATGTTCTGCCAAATTCCCTGCCGGGCCACCCCAAGGGCCCTAATGCCCACATTAGGCTAACTACTTTCCCCACAGAGTGGCCTCAGAGATAGGCAAGAGTGAAGGGGTTCATTCACCCACTGGGCCGCCTCTCTTCCAGCAGCTTTGTTTGGGATCACTGACTGGCCAGCCTCCTCCAGACTGCCCTCATCACTGGCTTAGCTCCAAACTACCTTAATTCTATCACCATCTAACCCCACCACCAAACAATAGGCAGTCAGCTTGCCCAAGCCACAACTGCCTCGTCCACTTGGTGGCTCCAGGGGCATGGCAGGCATACAAAAATTCCCAACAATAGTCTCCCAAAACAACCTTACTTTATCTAGTCCTTCACCCAGTTCCTCAGTCTGTCCTGCAGGCAAGCAGTCCAGCCAGCACTCCATCAGCCCAGCACCTACCCAAGGTTCCTCTCCTATAGCTCCTACCTCCAACTTTATAATGAGGCCAGCCAATCAGTGGACAGGCTTTACCATCAGCCACACCCATCTGCACCTGTGTTGGCCTCCCTTCATAGCCAGGGGCCTCATCAGCCTACAGGCTTGCAAAGACCTTGGGGGTTAACCCGACAATCCCTGGCTTATCTGGGACAAGGGACCATTGCTGATACCATTCCCTATCTTCTCAGGGTATCTCCTGCCTTTTCCAGTACAGGCCAGTGCACACCATACTCAAACCTCCTTCCTGGATCTGATCTACTTGCACAGATTAATGCAGATTTACCCCAGCAATATCACTGGCACAGGTCTGCTGCTGGGGCTTACCCTGGGGCAAGAGGACAAATGTCCCATCAAGAGACCTCCAGCAACCAAAAATCCCCCATGGGATGCAGCATAGCCCACACTGGTGCCAATACATTGCGGCACAAGGATTTCAATTGGATTGGGCTTTGTGAGGTATGTGCAACAAGCTCCATGCCATAGTCCCCCCTCCCCTGGCATTATTATGCAGTGGGGCAAGAATCCGCAATGCTGGGCACCTGGTGGGCCGCTCTCCCTGGGGCACCTGGTGGGCCGCTGTGAGATACAGGAAGCTGGGCTAAATGGGCCTTTGGCCTGATCCAGCAGGGCTCTTCTTATTCTTGCTCATCTAAATCACTTGATGGTTCTTTATTTTTTCCCTTGAGTATCACTTTGTCTCTTTTGTTTGTTACCTCTATTGGGCCTCATGGTGGTTTGTGTACCTCTAAGCCACCAACAGCAGAAGGGGTCCTTCTGCGGTGAACATACTGCTCATACTGCTTTGGTGTTGGTTTCAATGGAGAAAAAAGCTGGAGCAGCAAACAGCTGGTTTTCTTGTGGAAAACAGATGCGAGGTTGACTTACTTGGCATACTGATTGTACTGTGTGTTCCCTAATGGCACAATATAGAGCATTATAGAAATTCCCACTTTCAAGCTGAGAATAATTTGACAACTTTTTGGAATATGTGTTGGAAAAACCCAGAGTGAAGCTGATAAAGCCTAGTAATAGCTAGTAATAAAGTCTAGTAATAGCTGATAAATAAAAATGCTCATAAAGGCCTAGTAATATTTCAAAAGCTGGGTTTGGTTCATTCAGTCTAGTTTTAATAGCTTTTGGTCAGCGGCGTCATGCAGCCGTAACGCTGGGCGGGAGGAACGGGTGAGCGGCAGCCCGCCCGGTGCGGTGCGGTGCGGTGCGGTGCGGTGCGGTGCGGTGCGGTGCGGTGCGGTGCGCCGTCTTCCCCACCCTCGCGTGGCAGACATACAACAATTCCCAACATTCTCCCACAACAACCTTACCTTATCCAGTTCCTCAGTCCTTCAGGCAGTCGTCCAGCACCTCTATCCAGGTACCATCCTCCAGCCCCTGCCTCCAGCTTTATACTGAAGCCAGCCAATCAGTGGGCAGGCTTTAATTCATCAGCCACACCCATCTGCACCTGTGCTGGCCTCCCTTCAGAGCCAGAGCCCTTATCAGCCTGCAGCTGTATTCCTGCTGCAGGAGTTCTGGAGGATTAACCCCATAATCCCTGGTTTACCTGGACAAGGGGCCATTGCTGATACCATTCCCTCCAGTGGTGGGATTCAAATAAATTAACAACTGGTTCTATGTCCTTCAGGGCAGACTTCAGGGCGGCCGCTGCCTTTCTTCCCTCTCCCAACCTAAAACTAACAACCGGTTCTGCAGAACTGGTGAGAATTGGCTGAATTTCACCACTGATTCCCTCACTCCTTGGGGTAGTTCCTGCCTTTTCCAATACACAATGGTATATTCCTTTTTCAACAGATGGGTCAGACCCAGATGCATAGCTAAGAAGGGGTTGTAGGGTCACGGGACCCCGGGTGGCATTCTGTGGAAGAATCTGTGGCAATGCCAGATTCCTGCCCCCTTGCTGCCAAACGTGACCAGAGCTGTGCATCCAATGGGTGTTCTGAGGGTCAGAGAGGTCATACATGGTCTCCACAGCCCTTAGAATGCCTCCAGAAGACTGAAAATCAGCACTTCCTGTTTTTAGCTGAAAACCGGAAACTTTGGGTTTGGGCCTACCCAAGGCATTAAAAGGCTTTTTGAGGCCAAGGTGGCTGCGCATGGTCCCCTGACCTCAAAAAGCCTTCTAATGACCACGCACAGCCACCCTGGCCCTCAGAACACTTCTGGAAGGCCAGAACCCGCCTCTTCTGCCAAAACCCAGCCCTCAGAACACCCTCTGGACATGACTAAAGCATTCAGTAGGGTAAGGGGGTGGCCCTGGAAGGTGTGCCCCAGGCTGGCACTCCTTCCAGCTATGCCACTGCTCATACATCATTTATATGAAAAATGCAGGCATGAGATCCAGCAATTTATAATAATATCAAACCTGTTTGAATTTTCATTTTAGAACAGTTCTATTACAAATTGCAACATTAAAAATACAATTTACGAGTGGCATAAGCCTGGGCAAATGAGGAAGTCTTTGCCTAGCATCTAAAACTGCCAGGAAAGCAGTTGTCAGGAAAGCACATTCCAAGGTCAGGGTGCCACCACAGAACAGATCCTTCAAAGCAGGTGGCTTCACCTCCTCCCTCAGGGATGAATTCACCACCTCCCTGTCCACTCGGCCAGCCCTTCCCATGTGGATCTAATTAGCCATGCTGGGCAAGGGTCAAGCAGGCAAGCAACAGGTCTCACACTCCAGATAATCCTGTCCACATCCTCAGGTTCTACAAGCTGAAAAGAATCCCAAATAATAGGATAGACAGGTTCCCCGGGGACATCACTAGATACGCCTACAGCTGTGTCCAAGTCATGCCGGATCTGATCAACCTTCTCCACAAAATATTTTGTGAACTCGTCACAGCGAGCCTCCGTGTGCTCCTCCCCTCCAGAAGGGGGGGCCAGATGGAGTAGGCTACGGACCACACAAAAAGCTCAGCCGGACGGTTCTCTGCGGACGTGATGGTGGCAGAGAAGTAGGGCACTCTTAGCTGCCACCATGGCCCTAAAATATGATCTCAACTGGGCTCTAGCCCATGTACGGTCAGATTCAGCACAAGTCTTCTGCCACAGTTGCTTTAGACATCTGCCCCGTCGCTTCATCGTTCGCAGCTCCTCAGAAAACCAAGGAGCCGCTCTTACTCTGCGACTGGGCAGAGGACGCTTGGGAGCAATCTCATCCAGGGCCCTGGTTATCTCCCTATTCCAGAGATCGACCAGGGAGCCAGGTGGGTCGACTATAACTGTCCACTATTCTAACATTGTTCACAATTCACAATTTTAAGCCACTGGAAATAAACCAATTACTTAATTACTTTGTTGTTGTTCAGTCGCTAAGTCGTGTCTGACTCTTCGCGACCCCAAGCCTCCCTGTCCTCCACTAGCTTCTGGAGTTTGCCCAATTTCATGTTCATCACTTCGGTGACACTATCTAACCATCTCATCCTCTGCTGCCCCTTCTCCTTTTGCCTTCAATCTTTCCCAGCATGAGGGTCTTTTTTAAAGAGTCCTCTCTTCTCATGAGGTGGCCAAAGTATTGGAGCTTCAGCTTCAGGATTTGTCCTTCTAGGGAGCAATCAATCTTGACTTCCTGTAGGATTGACCGATCGGATCTCCTTGCAGTCCAGGGGACTCTCAAGAGTCTTCTCAAGAGTACTTAATTACTTAATTGAGGCCAGTTAAGGGTGCAATCCTAAACTGAGTTAGGCCAGCATAAGCTAAACCAGCAAAGTTTGACCAGCGCAAGGGACAACGTAAAATATTGTCCTGGGTCCCCCCAGACCCTGGCCTTACCTGCATCCGAGGGTTGCCTCCATGGATAAGGAATGGCAGCAGCCTCCAGCTTCCCACCAGGGCCCAAGCAAGGCCCTCAGGGAAAGCAGGAGGAGGATCGGCCAGGGCGAGCCAGGCCAAAACCCTAGATGGAGAGTAGAGCTCAGAATGTTCCTGCAAACCCCCATTCCCTTCTGGGCAGCTAGGCCTGTCTCAGGAGGAGAGGAAGGGGTGTAGTCTCAGGGACAGGACCTAGCCATAAAAAGCAGCAAGTAGCCAGTGAAGAGGGCAGTTATGTATGGGAAGCCAGAGCAGGAGGTTGTGGAGCAACAGCCTCCTACTCCCAGGCCCTTGTGCTGGCCAAACTTTGCTGGCCTAACTTATCTTATGCCAGCCTAACTCCAGTTTAGGATTGTGCTCTAAAAGTGTGGGGGTGGGGGAACCAGAATGAACCCATTATTTTTCAGTGGTAACAAAGACAATAAAGAAGTAATGGTGCTTAGGACAAGGCAATTTTAATTAAAACAAAGGCTTAGTTCCTAGAATCTTGACCCATGAGCCAGATAGATTAATTTATCCCAACCACTTCTGTAGAATTATAGCTAAAATACAAATACTCTAGTTCAACTCATCTGAGGATGATGTTACAAAATAGCTAACTTACAGCCTAGATCATAAATGATGAACAAAAAATGATAATAGAAGAGGACATGGAGGAGAGCAAAACCTGAAAAGAGAGAATGAAGGACAGAGAAAGTGGAACACAATCAGTGTAGCCACCTCCAAATTGAACTTCCTGTCAATTTCACTTTTTTAAAATGTTCGGCCAGGATTGGACTTTGTCAGTTACAGAGTATCCTACTGTACTGTACTCTATTTCAAGCCATTACTGAAAGAGCTTCCTCCCAAGAAATAATGCCACGGCACAGTTCCTACAAAGTGGCCAATAATTACATATCACTTGACACTGACACCAACGGTAGGCTTGAAACCCTCGGACTCAAATGAGGAGCTGCCTCGGTCTATAATGAGGAATTCCATCTCATGCTCTGATAAATGGTCCATGAGACTATCCGAGAGGTCGATTGAGTTTGCGATGCAGCACTTCACTTTCACAAGCAGAAATATCTTCCTTGCAGGTATATGGTGTAAGATACATTGTTTCAATTCTGTGATATTGTTTGATACAGGGTAGAGAATGGCCATTGGTCAGTAGCCTATATGGATTTGATCGTAAAGCTGGTAGTTTGGCCTTGTTTGCTCGTGGTTTGTTCAGAAACAATCTTACTCTTTTTTGAGGGTGGACAAGATTCTTATTTTTGGGATCAGCACCAGAAGAATACTGCAGTTTCCTTCATTTCTATTTACTCTCATCTGATAAAAATTCCCAGTTTTCCTTTTTTAATCACTAAAGAATCCATATCTTAAAATCCATCTTTTTTTCAAGTATTTTCACATATTTCCTAGCCAAACAGTGTGATAACATATTGCAAAACTAAACATTTACATTCACATCTTTTCCACAAACATACAGAATCCTATAGACCAGTGGTTCCCAAACTGTGGGTCGGAACCCATCAATGGGTCATGAAACTAACAAGCTGATAGCTGACAAGGAAAACGTATTGAGCCCTATGGAAACTGAAACAGAGCTTCATGTGTAGGCATGTGTGTAGGCAACAGTGCCATGTGTGTAGTTACTCATGAGTAGGCAACAGTGCCAGTCCACTTCGAAGTCACAAGCCAAGAGGAACACAATGCCACCAGAATGGCCCCAATCTGAAGAATGCAAGCCCCAACAAACTCTCAAGAAGGGAGTCTTCCCCTCCAAGCTGACAAAGAAACTGTACTGAGTCCTATGGAAAGCAAAACTGAGCCACAGGTGGACCTGTACTCATGAGTAGGTGAATAGGCCTCAGCTCTTATTGAAGGCCAAGCAAAGGCGAATGCAAGGACACCAGAATTAGGTCTATACCTTTAACCATTGTATAGAAGAGGGAATTTTGGCAGGTGCAACTTTTGAAACCTTGCCATGATGAGCTGCACCTGCCCAAATTCCCTTCACTATACAATGGTTAAAGGTATAGGCACTCTGTCCCAGTTTGTACCTGGTAGCCCTAACCAGAATGGTCCCAATCCAATCAAGATAGAGCTTGACAAATGCTCCAGAAGGCAATTCCCCCCACCATAGTAAAAAGGATAAAAACAGTTGTTTGAGTGGCTGGTAAAGTGAAACCTTTTTCTTTAGGGCGCAATCCTAACCAACTTTCCAGAACCTAGGTAAGGGCAATGCAGCTCCAAGGAAAGGGAGCAAACATTCCTTTACCTTGAGGAGGCCTCTGTGACTGCCCCCCAACTGCAAGATGCAGCACATGCCCCATTAGCACAGCTATGTCAGTGCTGGAAAGTTGGTTAGGATTGCACCCTCAGTCTCATAAAGTTAGGTGGGTCCCAATAGACTGTCATTTTAAAAAGTGGGTCCCAGTGCTAAAAGTTTGGGAGCCACTGCTATAGACAAATCCATATCCTATAAGAACATAAGGTTATAAGAAGAGCCCCACTGGATCAGGCCAAAGGCCCATCTAGTCCAGCTTCCTGCATCTCGAAGCGGCCCACCAGATGCCTCAGGGAACACACAAGACAACTAGATATGTGCATCTCATTGCCACTCCCCTGCATCTGGCACTCCAAGGTAGCCTAACTCTAAAGTAAGGAGATTGCACTAACCATCATGGCCTGTAGCCTGCGATGGACTTTTCCTCCAGAAATCTATGAAATTCAATCATTTGGAGAGCAAGAGGTGTTCCAGAACCATGTGCTCTCTTGCAAATTTTGGCGAGAGGAGTTTGGAAACATTCTTAGCAGAACCACATCAAAAGTCAGCAGACAAAACATACAACCATATCTACAGCCTTACTAAAGGTAAAAGGTAAAGGTTTCCCCAGGACCCAATGGTCTGGTCATGACCAACTGTAGGGGGCAGTGCTCATCTCCGTTTCTAAGCCTGTAGAGCCGGCGTTTGTCCGAGGACAAGCTTCCGTGTTCATGTGGCCAGCATGACTATATGCCATAGCGCACAGAATGCTGTTAACCCACTGCGCCACCATGTCCCAATATAGCCTTACTACTTTCAGCCATATACAAACTCGAGGACATTTGCCCAGTACAAACAGTAGCAGGATGTTGCATACATACTGTGTGTTTTTCAGTTAAATCACGGAACTATAATCTTGTTTATCATCTGTGAATTAGCACTTATGTTTGGAACAGAGGCGGAGGAAGGGTGTAGCCCGGGGTGGCGCAAGCCATGGGTGCCAGCAGCGGCGGGGTGCCATTGTGCGGAGTCCGCGGAGTAACCCGCGCACTGTCTGGCCCACCCACCCTCCCTCCTGTCCATTCCACTCCAAAATGGAGCTATTCCAGGCGAAGAGAGGCGTGGCTGGGCGACACACGGGGGTGGGGCGACATGCTGGGGGCGTGGTTTCGTCGCCCTGCCATGGGCACACTCGGGGCTCTGTTCGTCCCTGGTTTGGAACCACAGAATTTTCACCTCTTATTGTTTAAGTAATGTATTGCAGCTGTCATAATATGTGGAAGCTCTCATTAGATGCTTTCATTTTCTGCAAATGACCTTTTGCTATGTATAACAGATTCATGGTGAACATATCCTTGTTAGTTTTCTTCTTTTTTGCACGCATTCTCCAAAGAACAAAAGAGCATGAACTTAAACATCTCAGTACTGCAAGAACTCCGGAGCAGCTCAAAGCACAAAGAAGAATGAAGATGTAGTGCAGCCATCCATCCCTTGTGGAGCATCTTTTTGCAAAGGGCTGAGCACATCCCCACACTGAAGGAACACAGGAACACAGGAAGAAGGAACGCAGGAAGCAGCACCACAGGTGGGAACAGAAGAAGCTTTGACTATGAACCTGCTAAGAAGGCCATTACACATTCTGCAGCAGAGTGATTGATTGTGAGATATAGTCCTGATTACAAAAGGAGCCCAACGAGAGGTGGAAGGTATAAAGGTTCAGAACTGATGATGAGAGAGACCAAAGTTAGACTGTGGAATTAATAGAGAAGGGTGGGGAAAAAAAGGCTTGAAGGAAGTCTTATAAGAGACTGTAGGAGACAGGAAAAGGAAGGAATAGAGGCAGGGCAAGTATTTGAGCTGAGAGAAGAATTCCCATAGAACTAAGACAACAGAACGAAAGATATAAAATGTGTTTAAGGAAATAGCAGTCATTAATATAGCCAGGTAAGAGATTAATTAACTCGAGGCAGCTGACTTGAGTAGAGGAGACATTCACCAGGCATGTGTGTGGTGAAGACAATCAGTTGAGATGATGAAATGGGCTGTTACTGAAATGATGAAGGTGGCACCAGCCTCGTGCAGACCTGAAGGAGCTTTCTAGAGGAGAGGTTGCACACAATCAAAAGACTACAGTCAGGCCTACATTGTGAAACTCCCAATCCTATGACGCCCCTTGGGCCAATTTATGTGGGTAAATTTATGAGTTCTTGCATCGACCCAACATCACTAGCGGCGACACGGAGGCACCGACCAGCACCCCTGTGTCAGCGCTAATGCCAATCGGCCGACACTAGTAGCAGAGGTGTCCCAAGGGTGCCAGGTCAAGGCACCACAGTGCTGCTCCTATGCCAGGCGAACTCAGCTGGAGCAAGAGCGGTTTTGGGTGTGGGGAGGGCAGGTGGGAGGCAGGAACTGGGTGGGGTGGACGGGCAGGTAGGCATGCTGGCCCAGGAATCGGGTAGGGCCGGGATGCGAACTGTTCCATCAACCTGTTGTTGTCTGGATGATGGGAGTGTGGGGAAAGTTTGCCTTCCACAATTCTTTGCCATTAAACAGTTGGGTAGGATAACAGGCATTTTCCTGAAAGATTAAAACCCTCCATTTGTGCCTCAGGGAGGCAGCAATGACCTCTTTTCACATCAAGATTTAAGTATCTCATTCCTCTGAACCATGTACTAAGGGAATGAGACGCGAAAGGATATGGGTTAGAAACACTCAAGAAACACATCCAGGCCACTGACAATTATTTACGCACTTAATACATTATTGAAGAGAAGAAGCTAACAGAATAGCCACCAGAGTCCCTGACAAATAACTTGCCTTTGCAGAAAGTGTTTTTCCAATGATGGGGATTTTGTCACTTGCAGAAAAAAAATAGTCTCTGGCAATCGTGAGCCAGAACAAAGTTAAAAAGTCATCATAAACTCCGTAATGTTGCATTTACTTTGATAGAACCAAAATGGATTAAAGCGAATGGGGTAAGAATGAGCCATCAAAACCACAATTTCTATCTTGCAAGCATCTAGCCAGATCTCTCTCTATAATATTTGTTGCATCTAACTGGGCAATGCTGCGGTCTCCCTAGTCCCAAGGAGAAAGATCTACTGAATAGAGTGGGATTTACTTCCAAGGAGATATGATAGGGCTGTCCTTCTACAGGACACATATGCTATATGGCTCAGAAATCAATAATTCAGGCTTCTCCAGTTTCAAGTGTTTTTGTTTGCAGCAAGAATAGAAAGCGAATGGTGAAAGGGCAGGGGCATAGCATGCCTTCCCCATGCATCACAATATCATGCATGGGACCTCACTGCTGCGGCCCAGGTGATTTCAAAATCACCTGGGTGGCAGCAGCGAACACACCAGGCATCCCATCCACTTCCTGGACTGGGAAGTGGACAGGATTTCCTGGTGCACTTGCTGCTGCAACTCGGACAATTTCGCCTGGGCCATGGCAAGCATGTACGCCAGGTGCTCCCGCCTGCTTCCCGAGCCAGGAAGTATGCAGGGCGCCTAGGCTCGCTGTTGCAGCTTGGGAAGCAGCTGGGGGTACGCTGGCTCTGGCTGACACGCCCCCCCCGAAGATGGACCATTAGTCTCACTGAAGGGCATTGGTTTTACTTCTGAGTAATCACAGTTAGGATGAAACGGTATTGTTGCAAGTGGTTGAGCCAATACATATCTATTTGATCGTTTCATGACTTAGTTTTAATGAGGAGAAAATAACATTTATTAGTCAGAACTGAGTGCAAAGGAGGGAATGTCCCCGAGGATATTTTTCTTCTACCTTTGAAGATCATGAATTCCTGAACATGCTTTGACTCTTTATCCTCTCTCATGCCAAGAAAATTTTAGTAGGGAAACCAGCAGAAGTAATATAAAGTACAATAAATAAAAGGTTATTGATCATGTCTAACTAATTACAACAGGGCAACCTAATCACACTCTTGGCAGGAATAGAAGATTAGTCTTGCTGATGATGATGGGCATTCCTCCGGTTTTCCATGTCCCCAGGTAGGCTCCTTCTCTGGTTTCTAATTTCTAACTGAAGTGTGGGTGCAGCCCACATGCTTAACTGGAAAAATGGCTTTTCAGAAGAAGGCTGGCATTTTTTCAGATCACAAAACCTTTCATTACAATGCAGACAAAGGGAACTCAAAGACAGGGAATTAAAAAAATGGAATTATGCAGGGATCTATTATATCCAGTTCTCCACAGTGGCAAATATGGTATATAAGCAGCCAACATAATTGTGAAGAGAATAGTGTGTGAAATAAACAGAAATAAATAATAATAATCACAGACCGGTATACAGCTAATGCATGAAAATGATCGGATTTCCTCTTCCCCAAATGGTGGGAAATTCTAGGAAGCTTTACAGCATTCGGTTCTTTCAAATGAGAGAACACTGGAAAGTTCTAGTTCTTTCATACTAATCTTTTACCCATATATATTTATGAGCAGGCATTATGGATGTGTAGATATTAGAAGAGAGAGCTAGAAACTGCAAAATCACCATGCTGAAATCCTCAGAACTGTTCCATTCTGGGCACTTCATTCTGCCAACCAAAATCCACTTACACAAAATCATGTGGAACTTCTTAGCTTGTAGCCAAACTCTTATCTTTCTCCAAGGCAAGGATGGGTGGTTTGCATTACCTTTCTGATGGTTTAAAGTCCAGTCCTGAACTCCTGGGCTCCCGTAGGAGCAGTGGTGCCAAAATGGCTACTGCTGCTTCTCGCAACCACCAGGGTCTCCTTGGGGAACAGGGACATTTTTGTTATTTTGCTGGTGGAGATTGGAATCATTCCAGTTGTCAGAGCCCAAAACAGGGTTCAGGATGTGGTGGCGAGTGCTGCAGCCAGTCCCAGCCCCCTCCCAGGGCCGCTCTTCCCCTCCCTCCGCCCTGTTCCACCCACTCCCCACCTCCCCTGCCCCAAAACTGCTTACTGGCAAACAGCACAGTGTGGGGGCTGGCTGATCATCGTTGCGGTGCTGAGGGCCAGTGCCAAATGGTGCCAGCATGACGCAGGCACTCCCTCCTTGCTGGGTGCCATAGATGTGCTTTAAAGCATATTTACAACACCTGAAGCCAGCACTTAGCAGCAGCAGCACCAGCACTATGAGCCCATAGGACTGGGCTCCTAGACAGCTTAATTATTCTTTACAGTGGCCTATCACGGATCAAGAAGTCCAAGCCAATGCTGAATAACAAACCTATCACTGTCCAATTCAGCAAAGCATTTCATCTATTCAGGCAATACAAGAATATTATTAATGCAAGAGTACGTTCTTCCACTAGACCTTATTTCAACAGGCCTGGAAAGCAGGTACAAATTCAGATGAAAGCTTCAGAGAAACCAGTTCAGCCAGTTTCAAGGGGAACCAATGGATTGGCTCATGTTCCTTCCAATTCCCCCATCTTCACAAGAAGGGGGAAGGTAGAGATCAGGCAACAGAGGATGTCATTCCAGCCAAGAAACAAAAACAATTCCTGGCCAAACGGTTTTGGCCAGGATAGAGCCCACCAACTCACTCATGGAGAAGGCGAGTAGGACCAACTGGTTGTTCCATCATCTAGCTACAACCAGATTGGAAACAGTTTATTAATCAGAAATTATTAGACTCTAGAAACACCTGCAAGGACTTCCCAAACACGTACTGACTCTGATCTAAGAAGTAACCAGGTAGACACATACATAGAATTTCAGATTCATTCTTGTTTATGAAGTCTGAAACAAAAACCAAGATACGAGACCCCAACCTCATTGCATGCAGAACAAAGCATTGCATATTTAAGCATACAGAACTAGTGTGATAATCGGTGAATATCAAATCATGGAGAGTTATGAAAAGAGATTTCTCAAAGAAAGTGTGTGTTAGCAGTTTGGATCCATATTACTCAGAGTGTTTTGGGGCAAGTTTTACTTATCACAATTATAAGTTACATGTTTACATAGTGGAGTTACAATCCAGGAACAACCACAACCTCTGGTGTATTGTGCAAATACACTGTGGTTGTTTTTAATCTTGGGTTCCTAAGAAACCTTCGGATGAGAATTGCTAAAGTAGAAGCAACTAACAGGCAGTCTGATTGGCACGGAAAACTTATGGGTTCACTAGGAGATTTAACAACACAGGCCTATGCATGTTTTTGTTCAATGGGACTTACTTCCAGGAGAGTGTATATAGGATTGCAGCCTAAACCTGAATAAGCTTATCTGTTGAACTCAAGCTGAACAGATACATCTTTCTTATAACTAGGTGTGCTCCACTTTTATACGTACTACGTTATTTGTCAATTGCAAAAAATAGGAATATCTTGACATGCTCAGGCAACTCGTGAAGTGCTTTTTGAGCATATTCCATTGATTCTAAATACATATGTCTTAGCTGGCTAGAAAAAAATGTGAAGTGCCCATACATTTTTAAAGGAAGTCTTCAAAATATATGTATATTTAAAATATAAGCATGTACAATGTGTATATCTGTTTGCCCAAATACGTGGTCACATTTCTATTTGACTAAGTATATCTAGCCCATAACTCTCATACATATGTAAGTGCCCCTAGCCTCATAATATGTCCTATCCAACTTCCTATAATACAAGTCCAAAATATTTTTAATGACTTATACATATATTAAAGGCAATTCTCTTGGAATTTCTCTTGCTTATGCACCACCTTCTCCAGAAGTTGTTGGTGGGTTTCCCAGGTCTACACTGGCATATCCTTTGCAGTTACAAAACTTGTTGCAGCTGATACTGGCCATGAACTGATGTCTTCCATATCTGTAGGGGGTAAACTCCACACAGGTTTGTGCCATGTGTTTAGCAGCCAATGTTCCCAATCTACAGAAGAGATAAAAGAGAAAGAATGCATGTGTTAGTAGGAATGGGCACTTGACTCAATTGACTCAACTTGAGTCCCACAAAATCTGTTTCCAACCATTAGGGTCATGGACATCAATCACCCTGCCTTGACTTGCAACTTGGGGCTAGTGACTTGAAAACAAGAGTAGACTCAAAATGACTAGAGTCCCTGTCTTGGGTCCTTTACTGTGTGCGTGTATATGCTCTTGCTTAATTCTTTCACCATTTCCCCATCATGCCAAGACACCTTGTAGCAATCCAGAAGCTGGCATTTAGAAGAGGATGGCAGCAGGCATGGTAGGAGGGGAGGTTGGTTCCAGGAGGTAGGGACTGGGATGTTGAGGGGAAGAGGAAGGCTTAAGGGTGGGAGGGAACAGGAAGTGGGAGCAGCCAGGACACGGGAGAGGAGGCTCTTCAAGATATATAGGAATGAACAGCTTAATTTTTCTGAATGGGGGAGGGGGAAAAAGGAGCCACCCAAAGGATAGGAGAGGGGGTCTTACAATGTGTTAAAATGGTGGAACCATAAGACCATCTTCACACATATATGTTCAGTAGCACGGGAAGCCATTGACTCACAACCTGACTTGATTCTAGAAATGACTGATTCATGACTTGAAAGATTCGACATTTTGCTCCCGTCAAGTTGCAAGAGATACATGTTATGATTCACGAGTCATGGGGTTGCTGACTCATGACTTGACTCAAGTCATGTGTGTGTGGTAATCTTTCTTTGTGCATGCAACTATATAGGCAAATAACTGGTAGTGTGATAGGTTGGACAGACACCATTGGATGTCATGATTCATGACCGGCTCTCTGAGATGTGGGGTGCAAGGAATATATTGTACCTGAGCCTGGAGTAAAAAAGGGGATGCTGAGAAGTCAAATTTGCATTTGAAGGGATCAGGGAAGAGGGCCAAAAGAAACTTTCTACCCCCTGATAAAATTCCTCTCAGTGGCTCTGATTCATTTCATTTAATGAACATTGGATAATGTTCGATAATGACAATGGATAATGAACATTAAGGCTAATAGTTGCATGAGGAATTAAATTCTGAGTGGAATATCTGATACAGCAACAGAGGTAGAAATAAGAAACATTCCTCTTCTCAACAAAGGTACCAAGCAACCCCTTGAGTTTAACCTACTCTGTAGCTGTTGGTTCACCAATCAGTCCATAGCCTTCCAGGTTCAGAACACAATTTTTGAGGTCCTCCTTGAGGGGATTGGAGAAGGTGACTTCTGCAGAGCATAATGTATTCAGTTTGGGACTGTCTAAAATCTAGTCAAAACGAAAGAGATTTTAATATAGTTTTACATTGTTCCCAAATCCCAAGCTTTTCGAATGATTAACATACTGTATATTATACAAAATAAAATGAAAACAGACCCAAGGAAGATTTGCTGAACCTGTCCCCCCCGGGGCCCAATCCACCCATCC
Organism: Lerista edwardsae; assembly: GCA_029204185.1. Lineage (NCBI taxonomy): Eukaryota > Metazoa > Chordata > Lepidosauria > Squamata > Scincidae > Lerista > Lerista edwardsae. The sequence goes on from JAJKFI010000019.1 coordinate 2,273,848, forward strand.
CCACCCCTTCCTAGTCCACCCTAACCCTGTCCCGTTCCACCTGTGCTGGGCTTATTGCAGGTCTGCCAGTACACATAGGTTGGCTCCAGACTTCCCACTGGTGCTCAAGCAGCTTGTGCTTGATGTGCAGCGCTTTATGGTTGCTATTCAGAAGCTGACACCTGCAGAATAGCAGCCTGATAGGATCGGGCTCTCAGAGTACTAGCCCATAAGATCTTACCTTTATCTCAATGGGTAGACTGTCAATCACAATATCCCTTTCCACCATCAAGATTTCTCCTTTATGTTCTGGCATTGAGATAGCTACCACGCTCATAATAGTATGGTCGCAGAGGTGAGGCCCATAATTATCATAGGGTATATTTAGCAGTAATGTCTTTGCTGGAAGACAAAATTTTGACACACGTTTTTTGTGAGCTGCTCTCTTCAGTTACCGCCATTCTAAGAATTTGAGATGAGGAAAGATGTAGAATGATTGTGTTCTCTGCAGGGAAATCATGACATTAGGCATGCTGTTCAGAAGAAATATATTACTCTCACCATCTCGGTCAGTCAAAGATGCAAGTAGGCATTTCTATAGACTATGAATTTGATCATTATTCACAGAACCAAATGTAGATTTTGTGGAGAATGATTACATGACCACCAGTAAGCTGTTTTTAGGAATGTAAATATCACTAAAGAAAAATTAAGGTCTAGTACTGTGATGGTGAACCTATGACATGCATGTCAAAGGTGACACAACACAACATTTGGGGTGACACACCAGCATTCACCAATACGTGACAAAAACTGAATTTGCTTTACTCATTTTTCATTTTTGTAATTATTAGATGTTACTTTATGTAATATATAGCACCACACATAATTGGACTGTATTTTTTGTTTAAATAAATAAATAAATGTAAAGAATTGCATCTCTTTTGTGGGGGAGTGGGGTTGATATGACAGCAAAGCCAAATTAGGCATTTTCCTAAGTTTTGACAAACTGAGCCCAAAAGATTCACCATTACTGGTCTAGTACATCCAGAGTAAATGGCACAAATGTCATAGGTTACAGACTAAGCATGTTTGCTTAAATGTAAGTTCTCACAAATCTGTGAGATTTCCTTCCAATTAAATACACTCAGGCTGTTAATAAATTAACACTCCTTAGCCTTTGTTGAGTCATGCATGCATGCATGCATTCTACACATGTGGGAAGGCAGGGAAAGTGCATCAGCAACTTCACCCCAGAAATGGGTAGTTAATCTGTGGAACTCTTTGCCACAGGAGGTGGTGATGGGATCTGGTCTAGATGCCGTTAAGAGGGGATTGGACAGATTTCTGGAAGAAAAGTCCATCGTGGGCTATAGGCAATGATGGACTGTGCAACCTCCTTACATTAGTAGTAGGCTACTTCAGAGTGCCAGGTGCAAGGGAGTGGCAACAGGATCCAGGCATCTTGTTGTCTCATGCCTCCCTGGGGCACCTGGTGGACCGCTGTGAGATACAGGAAGCTGGACTAGATGGGCCTTTGGCCTGATCCAGTGTGGCTCTTCTTATGTTCTTATTACCTTAAGTTCTTAAGTTCTTATGGTTCTTAAGTTCAGCATTCATCTGCAGTGACAAGCAAGGAGAATCTTCCTGACATTCACCACCCTGAAATATTTCAGCATTGGCAAGATGTAGGGCTTGCCAGCACTCAATCTTTATCTCTCTCTCCCTTCCTCCCACTACTATATGTAGAATGTACCCATAGGTGAACAACGCAGGGTCTCAGCTCCACTACAACCATTTGTTTGAAATAGCATCCTGGACAAATGCATCCCATATTGGACATTTGCACTCATTCTTTTTTGCGTGCCAGATATTTCTGTCCCAATATATGTATTACATGTACTTTTCTGAAAAATGCAAAGGTAAGGTTGGAATTAGGATAAGAGGTATGGGATATATAACATGGGGCTTGTTGCCCAGTTATAGTGGGATGCAAATGACTAGAATGCAAAACAAAACAAAACCAGAAACGAATGTCCAGGTGTGTCAATGACTGGGACAAGTTTGACCTGGACACCATCATCCAGGACCTCGTCACCCTGGTACCATTTGAAATGAAGCAAAGTGACTGTTTTCACAAGCGGTACCCAATTAGTTTCTGCATGTTCATGTTCTCTGATACAAATATCAAATCTTGCATCTAAGTAAATGCAAATGAAATACCATCTTCGTCAGATTACTCCTTCTTTCACTTCTCTATTTTCTCTAATGCGGTGCTTTTAGATTAGGAGCCCCGATGGAGATGGATTGGTCTTCTCATTGTTTGTAAATTGTCATTATCAATAAATAATATTTTGGCTAAAATGCACAGATAAAGGTTCTCTTCATCTTTCTAGTAATACAGTGTTATTCAAATTGTGGGTCGGGACCCACTTGGTAGGCCACGACCTAATGTCAGATGGGTCGCGGAAAGCTGGGAGCAGCCATTTTGGAAACTGCAGACCTCACTCTTGCTACATTCCTTTTGTGAGTGATAACAATTTGCATTTTGAAGTGAGGGTTTTTTTAAAAAAAAATTTGCTTTTAGTTCAGTGCTTTTACATCATATTTTGTCCTCATCTTGCTTTCTGTCAGGGATGTTTCATGGTTGTACAATTGTTGCAGTTTAAGAATGCCAATTTACATTTCAGGAGCGCCATTTTATTATGTTACAATGATTTGATTACAATGATTTGCTAGCACTTTTTGATTGATGATGTCACTTCCTGCCACAACATCACTTCTAGGTTAATGACATCACTTCCGGTGGGTCCCAACACAAGTGCCATTTGGGTCCCGGTCCAAAATGTTTGAATACCACTGTATTAATTCATAAACATTCAAAACATGGTATAACAAGCATGGTTTAACGTGCATTTGGGCTTAAAATCCCAATGTATCTTACCTTCTTTGGGGCCAAGAGTGACATGTATATTTTCCTTCCAGAAGGGCTCTAATGGACATCCACTGTACATCATTCCCTGAGCACAAAGATTGAATTTCTTGTCTTTAATCTCATCACTCAAGTTTTCAAGCCTCCAGTTCATTTGAACGTCTTGACCATAGAGAGGACAAAAAGCCAGCTTAAATTTCATTGTCAGCCCAGTGTCTCTCAGACTTCTGTTTCTGTGAGATGATATATCTTTCTCTATCTCAGAATTAGGACAATTCAGGTATTGAGAATTAATTTTCCTGCAAGCTTTATAAAAGGCTTCTTTCTCTTGTGCAGAACCTGGAAGGGGGAAAAATCAAAATTCCATGAACTGTGTCTCATTTGTCACATATGAAAGGAAATATTGTGCCTTCGGGCACAATAAGGCGGGGTACAAATCTAATAATAAATAAATAAATAAATAAATAAATAAATAAATACTGCTTTTTACCCAGAGTGTAATTAATCTGTAGAACTCCTTGCCAAAGGAAGTGGTGATGGCATCTGGTCTAGGTGTCTTTAAAAGGGGATTGGACAGTCCATCACATGCTACAGGCCATGATGGGTGGTACAACATCCATATTAGAAGAAGCAGGCTACCTCAGAATGCCAGGTGCAAGGGATTGGCAACGAGATGCATCTTATTGTCTTGTGTGCTCCCTGAGGCATCTGGTGGGCCACAGTGAGATACAGGAAGCTGAATTAAATGGGCCTTGGCTTTGAAACTTCCCATATGTTGTTGTTGTTGTTTGTTTATTTGTTTTAACTATTTATTAAATCATGTATAAGCCATCATTCCAGTGCTTAAAAAGAAACTAATTTTAACTTTATAGGGAAATAGTTCTCTCTTCAACAGTTACTGAAATCTGTAATAAGAAGAATGAAGAAAGAAAAATAAAGAAGAAGAATGAAGGCAGTGTGGACAATTAATTAATTAAACTATTGGTCACCTTACCTATTTCATGCTTGTAAGCATTAGTGACATCCTCACATAGGTCACTGCCCACACTCTTGGTGCTGATACACTGCCCACAAGGCCAGTTGTCACAGTGAAGCTTTGTCTTCTTGCCTCTGCTTTGAGACACCCAGGCAGTACGCCTTGCATTGAGCAGGCAATATACATGCGAACCATCAGAGTCGCTATCCACATCTCCATCTCTGATGCTATTGACCCAAACAGGACCACTGCACACTGGCCCTAATAAACAAAAGCAACCTTATTATTCAATGCCATCCTGAATTCAGCTTAGTGACCACCATATATGTCTAGTCTTGGACTGCATTCAGCTTGATCAGGCATGCTGTGCAGGTGATCCGTTAGGTGATCTGTGCAGGTGACTGTACAGTAATACCACTGGCATTGAAATGCTTATCCTATTCCAGCATGTAAAGCATGCAATGAGAACCTTCTACACCTAGAACAATACTAGGTGAAATTAAGCTAACAGAGATGCAGAAACAGAGATGCAGATCAGCAAGGAGGATATGTGGACAGGTGTCAAGTTAAACATGTGAACTTGTTATCAATGTCTTATCATAAATGCACGGTGCAAATAAAAACATATACAGTGAGACCTCAGTAGCCACTGATTTGACTAACCATTGATACCATGGTCCATCTTTAAATGCCCTGTAACAAGGGCCAAAATCCCATTTCCTTCCTATGTTCCATTAGAGTCCATTATTCACACCGTCTATGTGAATGCCTGAATGTGGTATAGCTCTTATATCAAAGAATTCTAGGGTGACAATGGAGGAGCAAGAAACCAGAGTCTTTACGGTAATTTTTCCATTGATTTCAGTATCCACTGATTTGGGTACCTACTGGGGGTTCCATAATGGAACCCCAGTGGATAATGAGGCACCACTGTAACTGTATTTCAAGGTGTCTTGTTATATGGGAAGTAATATCCCCTATCTGCTACTCTGGTCAACAGAACAGTTATTATTTCCATGTTACTAATCAAATGTAAAAACGTTCTTGCACATGATTATCTCCAGATTGGGTCAAAGGTTTCATTGACCTTTACTGCTCTCTACAGGAGTTGGGTCCAGATACTGCCAGTCACCACCAGTTTGATTGATGTCTTTCCGTGCCATCCAGGATTCATTCCAGCTGCGGTGTCTCCTATTCGAGGAAAAGGACAGATGCTTCATAAGGAGGGGGGCAAACCAAATTGGGTAAAATCCAGACTAGGATCAATTTGTGCAAAAATCGTCTGGGGAACCTTGACAATGCATTAGTAATTTGTAATAGATGCCCAGTGTTGTATCAAGATCAGATGACAATTGTATTACAAACAGGTATCATGCATTTTGATACAGACATATTTAGAAGTCTGTCTTTAGGATTCCAATTATAACAACTCTAAACCAAAATCAAAATATAAGTACAGTCAGCCCACTAGGGGTAGGTTCCTGGAAACTCTCACAGATAGTGAATATGCAGATAATGAACCAATGATCCTACGGGATCAGTGGAGTTCAGTGCAAGTGGTACCTTATCTGCCATCAGAGGAATCCAGCAGAGGCCCTCAGGAAGCCAGCAGAGTGCAGCAGGAAGGGCCAAAAGATCTATGAATGCTGCAGAGACCTTCCAGAGGCTGCAAGGATCTTCAGAATGGCACCTGTGACCAGCATAGACTCCTTAAACATGGCTGGTAGATGCTTCTGCACTGGTTGCAGGTGCCATTCTGAAGGTCCCTGCAGCCTTTGGAAGGTCTCTGCATAGTGGACAGTGAGGACAGAGGTGCAGGTAACGAGGGAAGTACCAATTCGGCTCCTTGCAGATAAGTGAGTACAGATAGCAAGTTCGCATATAAAGAGGATTGACTGTATGTTTACAACTCCACTGGGAAGATTATGACTGATATGAGCCGAGAGCATCACACGTTCACTAGAAACCATTTTAACAAGGGTTACTAGAGAAGGAATCTGTGTTTCTGGCAGCCCAATCCAAACCAACAGCTAGAACAGCAGAACAGTTTCCAGTGTCATAAATGGCCATACCGTGGCATGCAGTGTGCACTGCAATAAGCAGAATCTCAGGTAAGCCAGCGTGTGGAGCAAGCAGTGAGAGGGATGGGGTGGTGATGGGGAGGGGGCAAGTGGGAAGCAGAATATGCAGGTAGGGCAAGATCCTGGCAGTACCACCATATGCAAGGATCCTATCATATTTTCCTTTCCTCTTCATGGTTCTGCACCAGCCAAATTTCTATTGCAGATCTGAGAAGACCCATTTGGGCAGCAGAGTTTTGCCCCAGTATAAGGGAATTGAAGTCCCCTTACCATGAAGAGACCTCCACAATTGCTCCTCACTATAGGATGCAGCATGTGCTCCATTGGCACAGTTGCATTGGTAGGGAGAGAGCTAGTTAGGCTTGAGCTGAAAGCCTTCTCGTGATTCTTTTGCCAAGTGACCATGAGTCCCAGGTCCACGACCAGCAGTCATCTCTGCCTTCTTCTGCTGCTGAAATCCAACAACGTCTTATCCACACCTCACTTACCAAATATTTTCTTTGCCACTTAAGCTTCTGCCTGTGTAGTCGAAAACATCCTGCACAATGAAAGTGTCAACAGCATTCAAAGGGCAGTAGAAGCCCGTGACAACTCGGCTTGGGATTCCCAGACACCTCATAACTGTAAACAGAGAAACACCCAAACACTTATTTGGAAACTTTGATGTGGACAATTGAACAAATGATGTATGAACAAATAAAGTAGCAGCATTGGGTGTAAACCTCAATGGTTTTATAACACCAGAGCAGAAGAAAGACCTTTTCAGAAGATAAACTGGGGGGGGGATGTTGAACACACATACAGTAAGCATGGGAGATACCAGGATCGCAGGGTCCTAAAATTTTATCTTGAAGATCACCCTACATCTGAATAGTTCCTAGTAATGAGGTCCTACCTAGGGACCTTATTGTATGACAAGGACAACATGCCCCCCCCAAAAAAAACCAGTAGGTTTCTCAATTTAATGGAGAGGTACTTAGCCATGTTTACTTGTACACCTTTTACTCACACCTTTTACTTGTTTCGGGAGGAGCCTGTCACACTGATCCCACTTCAAACATCTACGCAGTCCATATTCCCACCTTATCATCTGGAAAAAGCTACTGCGACCAAGTACATGCATATAATACAGTATACACTAGATATTTCTAGCAGCCCAATTCTATGCTACTTGCCTGCCTCATGGTACATCGGCACTGGAACGGCCACTGGTATATCCTACAGGGCAGGAGAAGCAGCCAAAGGTCTCCATGGGTTAAGGGAACATTGGTTCCCTTACCCTGTGTAGCAGCCCCACAGCCCTATGGGGTTAGTTGGATCTGCAACAGCAAAATTGCTATGTAGGGCATTCAAGCCGCGAAGGGGGGATAGGATTCTAGGCAGATTTTGCTGCCATCTCCACAAGCCTCCCGTGCCTGAACTGCCCCCTGGGCCACCTAGGAACCCCTTCCCATCGAGGGCGAAGTCCTCCCCACTCACAAGTGCCCAGCATCCTCCCACCAGCACGGAGGCCCTGGCCTCCCTGCCTGCACCTCTCCCTTCCCGGCCACGGCAAATGCCTTGCAGCACATTTGTGACTGCCATTGCTAGGACAGCATGCCCAAAAGCAGCCCAGCCCAGCAGATGGATTGGGCCTCTGTGGTCCATTACCTTTTGACACAATATGAAAAATAATTTAAACTACCTTCACTTTAATGTTCAGATTACATCTATTATTTACTCAGCTTTAAACCTTCTAAATGCTTTCCATCTGCACCTTTTTTTCTTATTGAGACATGTTCAGGAAAAGTTTGCAAATGCAACCAGCAAATAATATAATGACTAGAATGGATCATAAAGCCCTTGGATGTGTGCTTTGAAAAGAAGAAAAAGAGCCCATCACATATAGTCAGGAAAATGTGAAATTGAAAAAGTTAAATCCAGTGATTGGAATAAATTATGCAAATTTGCATCCATATATTTAACACATGTTTTGTTCAGGTGGCCTATTTTTCTTCTCCTTCTCACTGTTTAGAAGTATTTTTATATTTTTGCTACAGGCTGAGAAAGGAGGTTTAATGGTGCTCTTTTTTGTGAAGTAATGCAAGAATTCATTTAGCTTGCCACAATTTATGCATAGTTCTGGAGTTATCTTTATATATTTTGGTGCCCTAATGGAATTTTTGATCTGTACACAGTTTCTTACAAGGTCAGCCAAAGATATTTCAATGTCTCAGGCAAAAAAAAAAATCAGCATGAACCCTACCTAGTCCTGATAGTAATTAACTATCAGCACAATCCTAACCAACTTTCCAGCACTGACATAGCTGTGTTAATAGCTGTGCCGCATTCTGCACTCGTGGGGCAGTCGCGGAGGCTTCTTTAAGGTAAGGGAATGTTTGTTACAGCTGTATTATGCTTACTTAGATGCTGGAACCTTACTTAGGTTTGGATTGTGCCCTATATAGTTTAGAGTGCAATCCTAACCTGGACGTAAGCCAGCACAGTTAGGCCTGCAAAGTTTGGCTGGCACATGGGACACCGTAAAGTAGGTTTGGACCACTATCGTAGTCAGAGAGGCCAGCACACAGATGTGTGCCATCCTTCCTGTCTCCGAGAGTGGTCCAAACATCCTTCACAGTGGACCTTGGGCTGGCCAAACTTTGGTGGCCTATCTGTGCCAGCCTAACTCCAGGCTAGGATTGCACTCTTAGTTACCTTTTAAAGGCACCCTATATGTGCCAACTGGGGAAAATGAGTTAGGAACAAACTACAACCAGATTGGAACTGCAGTGGGAGGGGTTAGGGAGCTTACTCCCACCTTGGTATTGAGCAGGAAGTACAATACCAGGACTTGACTATACAAGGCAGTTTTACTGCCGGACTATAAGAACACAAGAGCCCTGCTGGATCAGGCCATAGACCTACCTAGTCCAGCTTCCTGTATCTCACACTGGCCCACCAGGTGCCTCAGGTGGTGGGCTATGCTTACCAAACTCAATGCATCATTTGTCCATATGTGCTGTAAGGTAAATGGTAGCTGCATCGACCCTTCCAGGACTATGCTAGGGCTTTTGTACTATGGATTCTACTCCTTGTCGTGGTCTTGATTTGGACCACTTTTTCCCACCTGCTGAGCCCCATTGCAACCGACACCTGCTGCGCCCGCATCCCCTCTTGGCAACCTTTAAACGCCTCTGCCCCATTTCCCACCCCCTTATAATGACATTAAATTTGGGAACAGCAGGAACTAGACACTGATAGTAGAGCACTCTCTTGAGACCATTTGTCACATTTCCCACCTGTACACATCACAGCAGCAAAAATCCCACAGTGTCCATATTTGACTGGCTTGCATTTGTTGTGATACCATTGCCGAAGAATAGGAACACTTCCATTCCACATTAAAGGATTGAGTCCCTGCAGATGGTTATTACTGGGTGGAGGCCTCAAGATGCATTTCTTCTTGTGACAACAGATCTGGAAACAGAAAAAGCACTATTAGAGAGTGCATAATTGCTATGCCCTTATTGAACGTGCCAGAGGTGTTTCATATATCATCTCCTATTTACTGATCATTTCTGTTTTGAAGATAACAGTGGCATGGTCTGTGATTTACAGACCATGTGAATTACAGAAAGAATTACTCTCTGCCCTGCATGAAAAATTGAACAGCACACCCTAGTAATTTTAGAAATTTAGTATAAATTTAGCCAATTTATATGTTCATTTCCTTGTTATCCTATGCAATCGGCATGAATTCTTGTAATATCATTAATATATACTATGGCATGCTGGCCATTTAAATATATATTTATATACATGCTGTTTTACCAGATTAAAATAAATGAGATTGCTATTTTAGCTAAAATTGTATAGCAGAACAGGGAGGTAACAAGTGTGACTTGGCCTGTCTCCCCACCCTGAGCATCTGACACTATTCCTGGTATACCTTATGGTAACAGCATGTTCCTGGTTACTTGGTAGTCCTGCCATTTCAGATCAAAACAAGGGGTGTTGAAAACTCTAAAGGAGATTTAGGGTTAGGTGGATGTGACCAAGTCAGTTAGAGTCCCAGTATCTCATAATGCAGGAATGTTGGAGGTAATAGTTGCTCATCCTAACACAATGTGACTCTCTTCAAGGCAATAGCGCTCATGACTTTCTTTGGAGCCAAGGAGCTTGGCTAGCTCCCCCCTCTGGTAGATTCAGTGCAGGATAGGTAAGGTTTCATTGCCAAAGTCAATTCTCTTTACATTACATTTTCTCTTGCTCATTTGGCTTTGCTATCTCCTTTTTCTTTTATTAGACTTTTAATAAACCTTCTATATTATTAAGGTAAAGGTAAATGGTCTAGTCATGACCGACTGTAGGGGGCGGTGCTCATCTCCATTTCTAAGCCGAAGATCCGGCATTTATCTGAGGACAAGCTTCCATGGTCATGTGGCCAGCATGACTATACACCAAGGCACACGGAACACCGTTACCTTCCCTCCAAAGTCGTACCTATTCATCTACTTACATTTTTTACATGCTTTTGAACTGCTAGGTTGGCAGGAGCTGGGACAAGCAACGAGAGCTCATTCCCCGTCACGTGGTCTCGAACTGCCAACCTTCCGGTCAGCAAGTTTGCAACTCAGCAGCTTAACCCACTGTGCCACCACGTCCCCAGACACTTATATTATTAGTGTCCACCTAATTCCTGGCAAGGGAAAATCAGTGGATTGTCACATCTCCGCTCTCTGCAGATGCCACTGTGAGAGAGAGAGACTGCTGAGGTTCCATATTGTTCTAGAAATGGGGGTTGTACCCAGGACACTCTCTGGCTAACCTGATCTGCTGGGTTGGTGGCAGCAGATTCAAACTACCAAGGCTTTTTTCCCAGTGAGTTGTGTGTACAAAGAAGGGGATGGGGAGTGAGTGAATGTGATAGCCACTAGGCACTACTGTCCTGGATCAGTGTGCAGTTGCTGGCAGCCCCTCTCTGGATCCTGATACCACCGCTGTGGGATGTGACAGATCCACTGGTGGGCTGTCGCTTACTACTTTGCAGCAGAAGCCTGGCTTCTCCCAAAGGCAGGAGTATAAAGCATCTTATACTGCCAGCATGCTAGTTACAGTAGCCCATATAGTATTGGGCTGCTAAGCTTTTTCCTGGAGTTTGTACCTGCTGCCAGCCTGAAATCCAGCACAGGTGAAGGTAGATCTAATCAGATCAATGCCAGAAGTAGCTATAGGAAAATATGGCCGTATGATTCCAGTCTGCCCATCGTGTTTTTGCTGAGAAGATAAAAGAAATCAAAGGTGCCACCATCTTACTGTAATGAAACTTTACCATATTATTCACCACTCTGCTGATGTACACCGGATCATTCCTAGAAGAACAGTCCATGCCAGGATCATGTAGAAAGTGTGTACTTGTGTCCAGAATTTTCAGACAAATCTCCAGGATGTCATCTTGAAACTAAACACACACACACACACACACACACACAGAGAGAGAGAGAGAGAGAGAGAGAGAGAGAGAGAGAGAATTATGTACAATTAGATGTATTTTGTTGCCTCAGAACAAAGGGTTCTGAACAAATTGCCACTTCAGAACAAGGGGTAATTTTCATTGGGAAAACAGCACAAGGAAAGGCTTGAACTCTCCCCATGACATGGTGCCGCTCCCCTCACCCATGGCAGCTTTTTTCAAATTTAAAAAGATGGAAATGTAACGACACAGTCATTCAGATTGGCCTGTGAAGAGAATATAGAACAGCCCAATCCAGAACTGCCCAGCTCCCGCAGGAGCAGCAGTACCAAAATGATGACTGCTGTATCCTGCGGGAGTCAGGCAGCTGCTGGTGGCTCCTCAGGAGAAGGAGACATTCATCCCCTTCCCCCGGGGGAAGCCCCGCTGCTCACAATAGGGCTTCTCAGCAGGAGCTCCAATCGAGCAGCCCCTTCTTGGGCTGCTTGGGCCACTGCCATGGACAAGATCCAGCAGTAGAAGCTACTACCAGGTCCCACCCCCTTGCAGGGCTGCCCCTCCTAGTTCCTCACCCTTCCTGCCTTCCCCCCACCCCAAACGGGATTACCAGTGGCCAGTGCTGCTGGAGCGCTGGCCGTCCCGTCAGCCCATGCTGGGTCCTGGTGCTAACTGAGTGCCACCCCACTGCAGGCAGTACGTTGTCGCGGACATGATTTATGGCACATTTGCAACATTTTCCAGGGCCTTCCAGATCAGGCCCTAAGTGTTGTCTGCTCAAATACGCAGAAGATATACAGCTTTAGGTATTTAAGAATCCATTGGGCAGAAGATTTAGCCGAGAGGGTTAATGCCTCCGTTTGCCCGAAGAACAGCTGAAGATCTCAAGGCTGTGAGCTCGGGACTGCCAGAAGTCTCCGTGAGCAGCAGACCTTGAAAACTGCGGCTGATTAAAGCTGAGTTTCAGCTGCCTCGTGGGAGGAGGAGTGTGCTGAAGACAGCTGCGTCTCTGGTGGCAGCAGGGAAGCATCAGCCAGCAGAAGACAGACGGGTGGCTAAAGAAAGTGGGCTAAATCCAGAAAGATCTGTATGTGTGTAGTTTCTTGAAAGATAGAACATGTCTGTAAATTGTAAAAACCTTCGGGTTTGAATAAAAAGTCTGCCCATGTAAACCGCCTTGAGTTTCAGTCACTAGAGAAATCTAGTGATCTTAAGAAAGGCGGTATATAAATACATGTATTATTATTATTATTATTATTATTATTATTATTATTATTATTATTTTGTATCCAAAATTCTTTCCAGACTTGTGTCTACAGTACACATGCCTATGACAGGTGGCCGGGGGAGGGGAGGGGGCTCAGGGAAATACCCCCATGCCAACATGCTTCTGAAGCAATTCCCCTATGCATTCAGCATTTGACACTGCAGACAAACTCTAAATGCTGGTGGGTGAACTTTGGGATCATGTTGGCGCACATCCAAGCATGCTCTCCATACCCCTCCCCTTATTCGTGCAAGGAATGTGTGAATGCAGATCTGAACAGGGCTCAAGAGAACCATGATTTGGTTCCCTTAACACATTAAGGTATTCTACAGCAGCCGTTATACCCAGAGTGTTGCATTTACCTGTCCAAAATGCCATGGATGAGAGGTAATGTGTTTGGGAAGACCCTGAAATATAATCCCATGCTCATTGAGGACATACTCTTCTCTTTGTGCTTGACTGTCTAAATACAGAGGATCGCCTAAGAAAGTGATATAGAAGATAAATTATTTAGAAATCATGCTAGAAATCATCATTGCCATGCATGCTGGATCTTATTCCCCTACTTGGCCTTGACCCATCCTCAGTCTCCATAGACTCCGCAGCTGGCATAGTATAAACAGCTTACTTCTCCTGGGCTGCCTGGTCTCCATCTGGCCCATTGCAAGAATGCAGGCTGGAATGGCAGCACTGCAAACTCTGGGCTGTTTTGTTTTGGTAGCTGTACGGCCTGTATGCCATTCAATACCTGTAGGTGGAGAAGCAGAAGACTCCTTTGAGCACTTCTGTTGGGCTTCCTGAGGATTCTGATTGGCCACTGGACTATTGGTCACTGGCCAATGATTGGCCACTGGCAAGATGCTGGACCTTTGCCTTTGTTCAGATGGGCCCTTCCTATGTCCCATCATCTAGCTGTAATAGCTTACTATGCAATTGCCTATTGAGTCTTACCAGAGCACCAAGGATTGAAGAGGACATAAAAATCTCCAAGATTCTGGGAGTGTGTGCGATCACATGACACCAGGCACATATTCAGAGCATAGCACCCAATGCTTGCATTGACTGGAGGACACAGGCTGATGTTGAGGCATTTTTCACTATGGAGCTTGTAACAAGCATTCCAGCAGCTTTGATCTGGAGATCCACCTAGAGGGAAGGTGCTCTTTGTCCCAAGGGACTCACATGGTTTGGGGCCTGTTCAGGAAAGTTGCAAGAAATCAAATGAAAACATAAGCACTGTTGAAAGAATTGCCTAAGCTCTGTTTACAGTGAGTTGTCTTCTTGAAACAACAAAGTAGCAATTTCCATGCAAGGTACACTATGCGAGATATACATCCCATGTAAGGCATTGGCTACCAGAAAATATACAATAAAGAGTATTCCTGATTCTCCCCCTCCCTCCAAAATATAACATTTTATGGATAACCAGCAATAACAATGATACATTTAGCCTACAATCTTATATACACATCTGAAAGTGAGTCCCACTGAACTCAGGAAAACTTATTTCTGAATAAAAACGCATAAGATCAGGCTGTGATAAATCAATGAAAACCTTATTTTGCTCCTTAAACTCTTCATACAAATGATCTGTTTTCATGCGCAGTGTAATGCTGGAGGAGGTTATTCATGGAATATCATGTGAACAATTTCATTGAAAGACATATTTTCACATTCAATGCAATCCATTTAGAAAATGGCTGCAACGTCTTGCATTAGTACTATCCTCTGATAGAGAAGAGGCCGCAGAGACCGATCACTCACATGAACAAAAATGCACAGAAAATGGCCTAAAATTGGGTCACACTTTAACTACTGGTACAAGAAATCAATAGTGTACCTTGGATATGCTCTCTGAAAGTAGAGCACTGCAAGAAGAAGTGGTACTGGAGACACTGTTGATATAATAGGCAAGAAAAAAGCCTGATTAGCCCAGTATGGACTGCTCTCATTAGTCAGAATGGCTGTCATTCATGCTGGGGCAAGGAGTAATTTAACAAATCAGGACTAATGGAAGCCTTGATATTGAAGGTGTTCCTGTACATAATTAAGAATTCACAGAGCAGACAGTTTCTATTTAAAATGCCATATCCCCAATAATAGAAAAATACCTGACATGTTTAATGAATATGCTAATAGCACATTTGGCATACCTGTTTCCACCCTGAATATGATTTTGTCCTTGTCATCATCCCATTCTCGGTTTTGGAAATGTACAAAGATTCCAAAGGCCTGGCCTCTTCTCACAATAAGTTTATTGGCATTGAAAAACTGTATGTAATGGTTTCTGCAGTTCTGAAGGCAGTCTAGGTCTACCTCTCTAACTTCTAAGGCTGCAAGAAAATGAAAGAATTGATTGGTGGGGGAAAAATGACACTGAGTATCCATTCAGGTTGTTTCATTCGTTTTAGACACACAGCATGAAACAGGAGACTGTTGCTAGTTTGCAGATGTCTAACCAGCTTTGGTGAATAAGCGACATTTACTTTGAAAAAGGCTTTTTTCAGTCTAATATAGTTCTTCGGGATTATCTATGGCTATTAGAGGTGGACTGTCTCTGAGTACCGCTTAGACTTGCAAGACTGCCTGTCAGGAGAGGTGGGTGACCAACCACATGCAGAGGCAGATCTAAGGGAGGGCAAAGCTCTAAGTGTTGCAAGAAGCCTTACCCTGTCATGTAAATCCCTCCTCTCCCTTGCTGCTGTAGCCAATAAGCAACGCCAAGATGTTGCTGTTCCCTGTGAGGATTGGCTAAAACGGTGCAGGAGAGGAGTGATTTCCACTGCAAGGTAAGGCTTCTTGAAAAACTTAGAGCTTTGCCTTTCCTTAGATCTGCCTCTGACCACATGTCAACAATCCTATGTTCATATGAACTGTAAAAACATAAGTTTCTCTGCATATTGACTAAACATAGTTTTGCAAGTATAAAAGGGGATAAGACGAAAACCAGATAATTAGTATTTGCCTTTTTGCTTCTGATTTTTTTTAATAAAAATAAAAATCTGTTATATTTTCAAGCCAGAATGGCTAGGAATATCATTATCCTAACTGGAATGTGCTCCTTTTCAAAATTATTTCCACAAGTTATTGGAGTCCAGACATCGACGTGGTGGGGGAAGTATGCAGAACCTGCTAGTGCTCAACAAAAGCATATCATTAAACAGTAACAAGCCTTTGAAGGAACAGAGCATGAAGTTCCTGCTTTTGCTGTGGCAAAAAAGATCCTGCATGACTGTCACCAAGTTTGTTCTCTTCCTTTATTCTTGCAAACATTAGTACTGCTGACATGGCTCAGTTCTTTGTAAATCTAAGTGAGAGAGTGAAAGAAAAGCTTTTCTGTCCTCTCATCAACAGATACTGCTTAACAAGGCATACATTGCTCCAAAGAGCATAAAATGCCTTTTAAGTGTTTTTTATATTGCTTTTCCATGAAATATTTACGTTATATAAATTTTGATAATTTTGCTTTGTTACTCCTATGGGTTTCAGTGTTATAATTTAATTCTTAAACAGTTACAAGGCTATCTAAAATCCATACAAGTGCAGTAATAGAGCATTAAGCAGCACTGAAGTACATTAACTGTCAATTAGGAGACCACACCATGCATCTGATTAAGAGTGCAATCCTAACCTGAAGTTAGGCCAGCAACGTTTATGCCACTTGTGGTGGCATAAGCTTTTGTGTGTACCTAATCTTAACCTGGAGTTAGGCCGGCATAGTAAGGCCAGCAAAGTTTGGCTGGCACAAGGGCCACCGTAAAGCATGCTTGGACTACTCTTGAAGTCAGGGAGGATGGCACACATCTGTGTGCTGGCCTCCCTGACTCCGAGAGTGGTCCAAACATACTTTATGGTGTCCCTTGTGCCAACCAAACTTTGCTGGCCTTACTATGCCGGCCTAACTCCAGGTTAAGATTAGTGCACCCTAAGTACACACAAAAGCTTATGCCACCAAAGTGTAGTAAGTACACTTGTGGGACCACAAGACTCATTTTTACTGCAAGAGGTGATGTATTGCATCTAAAATTCAAGTTGTTTGTCCACCAATCCTATCATTGGATTTACGGCAGCAGGACACTTGAAATCAGCTGCCAACGACAGGTAGAGTGCTCTACCAGTGGCCATGTTGCAGGAGGAACCAGGGGTGTGTTGGGGGAGAGCAGGGTAGATCTGGTGGCAGGCATGTGTGCTGGATCTTTTCCCTTCTTCTCAAAACCTCCACAACTCTTTTCTCTCCTTGGATGTAGACCATCAAGATGGCTGGCATAAGTACAAGAAGATCCCTAGGTGACTGGGCAGCCTACCAGGAGGTGAGTGAAAAATATTTTTTCTTATCTCCTGCAGGCTGTCTGATTACACATATCCCATCGCATGCAGCACAACTTCTGTTGGTGCGGCTGCATGCTATAACATGGTATGGGGTAGGATTGGGTCTTTGGTTTTTAACTTAGTAGTAACCAGCACCAGCCAATACGACACTGAATTCTGCTTTAAAAGATAAAAAGGAGCACAGCTTCCCATATCCAGAATGTGGCATACTAGTGTATATCAGACTACAGTCACTTCAACTAGTTTTTGTCCCACTGAATTCCCATTTACATCACTGGGTTTAAAATGCTGCAAATAATCCAGGTGAAATTGTGTGTCATTTTTACCCAGCTTTTGAAATCCCTTGATCAAGTTTATGCAGCCGCCTGCTCTGCTCCATGTATATTTCAAGGACAGTATAAAGGAAGCTGGCAGAAGCCAGAGCTTTATGTTTTCACACTCATCAGATGGAGAGCTTAACTGGCTTTGATCTTCCCCTGTTAATATTACATAATGTCAGGTTTACAGCTCTTTGTAACCAAACAGAAAGATCAGATTCTTGTGTAACTGCTCTGCATGAGCCGGGATACATTCTGCTAAAATCAAACGTGAAGGTAACATAAATGGCATGTCCAAATTGCAAGTTAATCATTGGATTAGCACGCACAGCTTCATATGTAGAGTTCCCATTTGTCATGCGCGGCAGGACACCAGCCAACTCACATCTTACCGCTGTGCCACCAGCCTCTTAATAGCACTGATTCAATAGAATCACACAGCTGAGAAGATCTCTCTCATCACCACACCACCATCCTGGCTTTTATTCACTTAGAGATATAGGCTTGCATCCAAATGCAACTTCAGTAAGTGGAAAGGCACTTCCCTGCTTGTACAAGGCAGCCCTCTGTTTTCTGGGGATTTCTCCCTCCTGCTGCATCATCTACATCCTTTCCTTTACAATTCTAGAGGGACCCTAAACCATCAAGACATATTTTCAAGGGGAAAGAGCATGCAGGAAAGTCTCATCATAGTATTAATTTTTATGTGCTGCTTTGGAAAAAGCTCATAGATTTTTTTTTATTTTTTTATTTTTGCTTAAGATGCTTATTAGGTGGGAATGCACACATACCAGCTATGTTCTTGCTAGGCTACACGGGAAGCTGTTCTAAACTGATTGAGGGCACAATCCTAATCAACTTTCCAGTACAGACAAAGCTGTGCCAATGGGGCATGTTCTGCATTTATTCAGCAGTGGAGTAGTAGTCATGGAGACTGCCTCAAGGTAGAAGAATGTTTGTTCCCTTACCTCAGAGCTGCATTGCCCTTACCCTGGTGCTGGAAAGTTGGTTAGGATTGCACCCTGAGCTCTTCTTGCACTCTTCCCTATGTGTTTCCCTCAAGAAAAACCTCAGCAAAACAGAAAAGAGACTCCCCCAAGACATTTTTACATCAGTGCCACTGCAGAAAGACTATACTACCTGGCCAAACAGAATGGTTGTTTTAGGCATCCTGTTCTGCGTCTGCCTTCCCAAGAACAAGAGGTGCTAGCCAGTTCACCTGCCAGGATTGGCCAGTGTTAACTGATTGAGCATCTGAGCCAACCTGACCAGGTCAGAGGGCCATAGGGATGTCTAAAAGGTAAAGGTTTCCCCACTACCGAATGGTCTAGTCGTGACCGACTGTAGGGGGCGGTGCTCATCTCCGTTTCAAAGCCTGTAGAGCCGGCGTTTTTGTCCGAGAACAAGCTTCCCTGGTCATGTGGCCGGCATGACTCTAAGGAACGCCGTTACCTTCCCACCGAAGTGGTCCCTATTTATCTACTTGCATTTTAGGTGCTTTCAAACTGCTAGGTTGGCAGGAGCTGGGACAAGCAACGGGAGCTCACTCCGTCACGCTATCTTGAACTCCCAACCTTGTGGTCAAAAGCCCAGCAACAGCGGATTATTATTATTTTGTTATTATTAGATTTGTACCCCGCCTTATTGTGCCCGAAGGCACCCAAGGCGGCATTACAATATATATATAAAAACAATATAACAATTCACAATTAAAAACATTTAAAACAGAATTAAACAATACAATCAAAAATTAAGAACACAATTAAAAACAAATTTAAAAACAATATAAAAACAACAAGCCCCGTGGGTTATAATAACCAGCCAGCCTGTCAACAGTTAAAAGCTTTTTGGAATAAAAAGATCTTCAGGATTAGCTCGCTGCACCACCATGTCCCATGCAGGTGGACGTGCAGGTGGAGGTGCAGGTGCACGTCCCATGCACCAATATACCAGGGATGTCTAGGTGGTCATAAAACATCAATCCAAAAAGACACATCTTCAAACCTAGGTTTCTTAAGGTCAAACCCAAGAACACTTGTTTCAGCCTCAGAGAATGCACCTGTGCCTGGCTAAATTCTCACCTGCTTCCCTGAGGATCAGACAGGTGTAATGGATCCTGTGCATTTATACTGGAATAAGTACAGTTAAGGAATGGTGAGATTCATATGTGTTGGGGGAGCATTTTGCTTTTAGGTTTCTCTGTAATTAGGTTTTAGGTTTTAGGTGCTTTTAGGTTTCTCTGCAGAACAGCAGGCAGAAAGAAGGCACCATCTCCCCCTTACAAGCTCATTATGTCTTCATTTCCTTCAACCTCTGGCTTTTTCTTCTGACAAAATGTAGAGGGAAAAAAGGTATGCGTTTATTTATTTTTATTGTCAATTATATCATTTATGAACATGAAATTTGGGCTACACACACATAAGAAATGAGCAGGTGCTTTATCACCTAATTGGGGGAATGCAGCAATCTTCAGATTTTCTAAAACCAGTCTATCAGAGAAAACAGGCCTATCAGACACAACTAGCCATGACAGCTGGAAACAGAACAATATACCACATGCAAAGATCAAATAACCAGGGGTAGGGATATCACTACATGTTGTTTCGATGTGTTCACACTCAACATTGGGCCATCACACTCTCCCGGGCTATCTAACTATCAACAGCATTAACTGTTGCTAACTGTTACCCCTGCAAACTGGGCAAGAGGCACTTTTTCAAGTGGTGTCCTCTTATATTTAGCAGGGGGAGAGCAATTGTCCCTCTTCACCCCAGCACAGTGTCTTTCTCGTGGCTGTTGCTGGTGGTGTTCTCCATTCCTTTAGATTGTGAGCCCTTTTGGGACAGGGAGCCATTTGGCTTTAATGTTATTATTTGCCTGTAAACCGCTTTGTGAACTTTATGTTGAAAAGCGGTATATAAATACTAGTGATTGATTGATTGATTGATTAACATTCTGCACACACTTAGCACGGAAGTGCTATACCAATATTAACATCATGAAACCAAATGTTATTTCAACACCACAAAGGTATCATGGCAAAGCAAATATTTATGATCAGAATGCAACAGACAAAAATGCTTACCTTCCATTGTGAGTCAATCTGAAGCAAGTTTAGCTGTTCCGTAGCTAGGCTGACAATCTCAAGCCAAGTGTTGTTTTGATTTTCTTTGAATCAGCCAAATTCCATTTCTCCCAGTCGCATTTATATCCCTAATAAAATAGACCTACACCTATCACACTAGCAAAGTCAAAATGATTTGGGTGAGGTTCACTCTTACATGCCTACTGATGCTCATAAAAGGTTCCAGAAGCTTCCTTTGAAATCCAGGCATTGGTGACTACTTCGGTTGACGCTCTAGAGAGAAGAAAAAAAATGGGCTTCCTTGTCATGAAATTTGTTGCTGCCTGAATATTTGGTCGTCTTAAAGAATGCATTTGCTTGAAATTTATGATTATAATTGATAAGTTAGAAAATGCCAAAACTCAATTCATGTATGCATAATATACTGGTATAAAAATCTTAACAGATGGGTAGTGCAATCCTACTCTGGACAGGAGCAGGCAGGCCAGCTGTCCTAAACTGCCTCCTATGCAGGGTAGGAGGCAGATAGAGCTCACCTCGTGCAATGGGGTGTTTACCCCCTTACCCTGGGATAAGCCCCATGCAGCCCGTTGTCTAAGTGCAAAGCACAAGCCTGAGTGGCCTGGAGCACCCCATCCTTACGGCCGCCTTCCCTCCATCCCATGTCACCTCCCCCTGCCTGCCTGCTGCTTTCCCCTGTCTTCCATACCCCCCGCGCTGGCCAAACTCAGTCAGCACCTAGCAGGCTTAGCAGGCTTCCCCATCACAGCTTGTGGGTCAATGCTGCTACCTGTGTCAGCTCAGCGCCAGATGTCACAGTGCAAATGTACCTTATGGCATGTTTGCAATTGCATTGGGCCAACAAAAGCAACATGTGTCAGCCCAAAGATGCGACAGGATCGCACCCACAGACTTTTGCAATTACTTCTTTCATCTGTTTGCCAAATAAAAATGCAAGGAAGTATTCGTACTTCCTTGATTTTCACCCAATGTGAACCTAATACAGGGTGGGGTGGTGGTTTGGGCATTGGAGATAGTCCTGGGAGGTCCAAGTTTAAATCCCTGATCAGCAATTAAGCTCCTGGGTGATGATTGCGGAAATGTAATAATAATGGAACTGTAATGAGTTGAAAGACGGATGTTAAAATGGCAGCTATAGAGAGCTTTGAATCATTGTGAGTCTGTGACGCAGTTTAGAGGGTTCTAGAAGATTTATAGAGAACAGAAACAATTACAAGAATAAGGATAGATTTGAAGGTATTTATGGCTGTAAGATAAAAGAATAAGATAAATAATTGCTGTTTAGATCATTTTTTTCTTTTTTTTGAAGGTTTTCTCTATTTTCCTTTTGTGAAGATTTTTATTTCTTAATTCTTTGTAAATGGAGTTAAGCTTTATTTTTTTTGGCATTTTCCTTTCTTTGTTAGCATTATTAAGATGGATTTTCCTCCTTAGAAGTAGAAATAGATTTAGAATTTTAGTAGCTAGATGTTTTAGGATAATTTAGTGATTATATTAGATATGTTGTAACCCTCCACACACACCTTGTGTTCTATCCTGTGTCTTGCCTTTCCTATTAATGTAAACCTTTTTCCGTGTCCCATAACTGAAATTTTAATAAAATATAAATATATCACCATAAAAAAAAGCAATTAAGCTCCTGGGTGAACTTGGGCCAGTCACTATCTCTCAGCATGCAATCCTATACCCCTGTTGCGCCAGCGCTACACTCTTGCACCAGCCAAACGCCGACAGCACAATCCTAGCATGCCCCTTGCATCGATGTGACGTCATCGTGTCAACGCAAGGGGTGGAGCGCTGGCACATGGGCACCGAGCAGCACCCCTGCATCAGCGCTCCAACTCGGAAGCCAACGCTGCTCACAGCGTCAGGTTAGGATTGTGCCCCAAAGAAAAAAACCCTAATCCTGCATTGCAAAACTAAATGAAAATCTGTTGAAGAATAAGCACTTTTCTGAAATGAGGGAGGAGCAATTGGTTTCCACAGATTTAAAAACCTTAAAGTTTCAAATTTTATCTCACATCTCATAGAAAAACTCGAAGCATGATGATATTCTTGTCAGAGTAGCTTTACTGGGACATGGCTAGAGAAAGAAACATAACCTTTTGCTCTGTCTGTTCACAGTCTTCAGTTCCTAGCTATTCCTAGCTGTTACAATCTTTTTAAGTATGTCTTTATATAGTGCCATAACTATTCAATTGTGCAAAGTGAAAAGATCAGCGGCATTGCCAGTGTATTTTCCCCCCAGGATGGGTGTCACCCAGTGGTGTCATCCAAATGATTTAGGAACAGGTACTCATTTTTGATTGGCACTTGTCAGGGTCTGCCCACCGGAAGTGCTGTCATAAGCCGGAAGTGATGTCGTGGCAGGAAAGTAAGGTCATAGCCGGAAGTGATGTCATGACAGGAAGTGAGTCATGGCCAGAAGTGATGTCGTGATTGTTGCCATGGATGTGATCATGTTTGTAATAACTTCACCTTGTGGTTAGTGTTGATTTAACTTCTATTGCTTTGCTTTCTAGAGATGTGTATAGACATATTTTGCTTCAACTGTTCCCTGGTTAAATAGAAGGCTAGACTGTACTAGCTTGTGAGCCCTTTTGGGACAGGGAGCCATTTAACTTTAATGTTAAATGCAAGGAGCCGGCAAGGAGCAGGAGGGGGAACAGGAGCCCACCGGGCCGCGCGACCACGTGGGCGCCCGACCGAACGCTGGGCCGGCCAGCAAGGAGCAGGACCTGTTCCTTGCCGGCTGGCCCGGTGCTCGGTCGGGCGCCCACGTGGTTGCGCGGCCCAGCGGGTTCCCGACCAAGTGCCGGGCCGGCTGGCAAGGAGCAGGAGGGGGAATGAGCGACCAAAAAAAGACCGCGTTGGGGGCGGGGGCTGGGGGGAGGCTGCAGGAGGAACCGGGATGCTGGATCTGCGTGGCTGGAGGGAGCGGGAGCCCCAGGCAGCCTACCTTCTCACGCTTGCTGCCTTATTCCTGGGTCTCCCTTGCTGCTGCTGCTGCTGCTGCTGCTGCTGCTGCCGCCTCCTCCAGTCCTCTCGCTCCGCTGCTGCCGCTGCTGCTGCCACCACCACGCTGCCTGCCTGCCTGCCTCCTCACAGAAAGCACAGGCAATGGCTGCGGGCGTGCAGTACGCACGCACAGCTGCTGAGCCAAACAGCCGACAGGGCCAGCTTCGAGTGGGCGGGACCAGTTCAACTTCTAGGAACCGGTACTCACGTAGTGGTGCGTAGTGGGTGCATGACATCATTGGTGTCACCCTTTGTGCACCACACAACTCCTGCTGTAAGACACACACCCCTGCTCATCATGCTGAGCAGTGGGTGCTGGCACCCAAGTGCAAGCACCCAGAAGTAGTTAGGTGGTGAAACAATGATGTCAGTGTGTCATTGTGCTGTCACTAATTGCTTCTGAGAGGTCACAATTTGTGGCCAATTGGATGTAAGGGCGGGCAGAAGGGCTCTTCCATCGCCACATATGGCCAGAGTTCTGCTTGGCAGAAGTTTGGGCAGCGTACCCTACTCTGGGTTATGGCACTTGGGGCAGTCTGCCCCAGCCCCAGCCCCCCTCAGTGACACCATTGGAAAAATGACCACTTTTCTAGTATTGATAGTTAAAGACGTTTGCTTAATGGCCATTCACTGATAGTCAACTGATCTAGATCCTGGAATGCTGGTCCCATCTCATCTAATTTGCCAGGGTGAAGCTTGAGTATAGTCTTCTGCCTGGAAGGGTAACAAGGTGTGCAAAAGGAAGACTTGACTTGGCAGAGCCGTTCCAGGCTCGGAGTGTGCCTTGTGAAGCATAGACCTGAGTTTCAATGGACGGCCAGCAGTAGCTTTGGGAACTGCAGAGGAGCATGATTGTTTTTGGAGCTCTGATGCTGTGCTACTACAACTAACAAGGCCTATCTGTGTGACAGCCGCTACAACCTTTCCTGTTCAGCTTCCATACAAGTCAACAAAAAGAGATTCCAAAACAACTATAAGCCCCCTGTTCTATGTGCTCAAAGGACAGTGACCGTGCAAGCCGATACATGTATACTCAGAAGAATGCTCCATTACATTAAACGGGGCTTACTGTCAGGGGAGTGTGCATAAGATGGCAGTTCAAGCCTCTTAAAGGCTGCCCCAGAAACGTCTTTAAATGGGAATGCAAAACACTATTATAAAGTAATTTCCTGTTCACAATTTTGGTTCTCTGAAGCCAGCAAGTCTGGGCACTTCTCAGACAGTTTCTTTGAAGTTATATGTTTATATCATAAAACAAGGAAGAAGCTAATAATATAGTTATACAGCTGGGCTTGCCCTCTCCTTGTTGACCTGGTTGTGAAAACATACATTAAAAAGAAAATTAAGAGAAGCAAATGAAACATGTTCACTGCCATAAATATTTCTCCAGAATTTGGGAGATCATCCAATTCAGGATAAGTGTGTGTGAATTTTTATTCTGTACAGCAATCGGAATCATATGAAATTGCTTTATACGGTATTTTGCACTATATTTATGTGTGCAGCTACAGGCATGTTTCCAATAAGAAAGACAAATGAGGTGAGGAGTTCTTGTTGTTAAATCTCCTGAAGTTCTGAAAAACTCACACTTGATTGAAATATAAGAGACCCAGTGATAGCCAATACAAGTTGGAAGTAACCATTAAAAAGAAAAGCAGGTCAACAAATGGAAATACCTGGAGGAGAGGATTTAAAAATGCCTCTTCTTTCTTTCTAGTCTTAATAGCTTCTGTAATTATTAATATCAAAGCAAAGTTAAAGGCAAATAAGACAAATTATGCAGATTTATACCATCAATCTTTATAAGACTCTCTTGATTACAAAATATCTCACAGGAATATGCAACAAATATTATAATTTCAATCACATATCTCAAAACCGACGGCTGGGTCATTTAGATGCTAGCAGTATGAATGTCCTTGCACTGTTCAGGTGTGGGCATTACTCTCTATTCATATCTTTTGCACTGGAAACACAAGTCCTTCTCTTCTTTAAGGCAATGTCTCATAAAGATAGAATGGAAAAGAAGAAGCCCTGTAACAAGGAAAGAAACATGCACAAGGCACAACATGCCCACTCAAACACGCACAGAAAAGGATATGATTATACCCTTTACCTCTGTTCAGGTTATTGATAATCAAAGTTGCTCAAGGTGGTTGTTGTTCAGTTGCTAAGTCATGTCTGACTCTTCACGACCCCATGAACCACAGCACGCTAGGCCTCCCTGTCTTCCACTTGCTTCCAGAGTTTGCCCAATTTCATGTTCATTGCTTCGGTGACACAATCTAACCATCTAACTCAAGGTTGTAAATAAGTATAATCTTCAGATAGGTGTTCTTACCTAGGCCGCAATAAGTAATAAGTGTCACAGCAATAAGTGTAAAGTGAAAGAAAACAAAATGAGGTTTGAATACACTGAACGCATCGCACCATCCTCTTGTCAAGAATACTGCATTCCTGAACACTTTATACTCATAGTCTGTAATATCTTTATACTCATAGTCTGTAAGGGCAAATGTTGACTAGATGACTGGAGAACCAGGGCATCTGGAACTGAATTTAGTGTGATTGAAATATCCAAAATTGGAAGGAAGGAAGGAAGGAAGGAAGGAAGGAAGGAAGGAAGGAAGGA
>JAJKFI010000019.1:2321142-2396269 GCA_029204185.1 Lerista edwardsae
ACACACACACACACACACACACACACACACACACACACACACACACCCCTACCCCCAGCAGTGTAGCTAGAAGGTGTGTTACCCTGGGGCATACCTTCCAGGGCCACCCCTTACCCTTCCAAACATGATCAGAGAGTGTTCTGAGTGCCAGGGAACTTTCTTAGGCCACGGAACACCTCTGGAAGGCTGAAAATCATCATGCCTGGTTTTCAGCCAAAAACTGGGATTATGTTTGGACTTCTGTAGGCTTTAGAAAGCATTTGGGAGGCTGCAAGCAAGGGAGGGCAGGACCCAGGCCACAGAGTGCCTCCTGGGGTACTATGAGCCTTATAACCCACCTACCCTGCCCATTTCACAAGTGCCTACCTCTTATTGCCCCACCTAGCTATGGGGTTCCAGACATATTAAAGTTAATGTTCGAACCCTAAGATGCTATGGTCATATGAGATACCAGCAGCCTTCAGAAGGGAGAAACAGGAAACTTTGACAACTCCCTTTACCACGCACTCCCCAATAATGACACAAGACACTGGCATGTTGGGCGAAAGGGCCGCTTTATTGAATACAGCTATGACTGCAGCAGGGCCTAGCTCTCAAAACCCCAACTGTCATGCAGGTAGGTATCCTTCCAGGTGAGGCGGCATGCAAATGCCTGCCCCCTCTGTTTCATAATGGGTGTACCATCTGCCTCCAAGCCCACCCAACCAAAGCCAAGTAAGCCTGTCATTGGACACCCCCTGTGAGGGGGAGGGGTTCGAGACTGCAGGAAGACGAGGCCTCCCCGCACTGAGGGAGCCCTCACCTCTCCCGAGCTGCTGGCTTTTGGGCCCCCTCATCAAGCCGGGTAAGCAAGCATGAGGCTTCCCCTGCACCAGCCTTCCCTTGTAAGCTTCCAATGGACACCAATGGTCTAATTTTAACTTTTTTCTTGCACGACTCCTGCCAGGCCCAAACTAATCCCCTCCCCTTCACCCCAACCCATACACCAGTCTAGGGTAGGCAAAAGAAAAACAAACAACCTTGAGCCAATATGGTTGGAAGTAAAAAATTCCTACCCGGCCCCTGAAACGGCGACGGGCTAATCTCAGACTGGATTTAGGGTGGGTGATTGCCAGCCGGACGCGAACTGAGGAGGCGGGCTGAACTCAACCGCCTCCCAGCCGCATCACAAGGGGCAAAGCGGCCTATCACGGCTCTTCCCCTGCCCTGTGCTGGTAAGGCTCGGCAAAGCGGGCTGCGCTTTACAGCGCAACCGTCATTCTCTTCCATACTTCTAAGAAAATGAATTACCTGTTTGATCCATTTATAGAAATGTAAAGATGCAACGGTTTTGCGATTAATATTAATAGCTTTTCAGTTTCATGCATTCATGAATAGACAACAATACTAAGGAAGCCTCGTTAGCGATGCATTTTAATGACAGTCCTTATCTTTTATTCATGTGACATCGACTCCGACGTGCCCCTTCTCAACAAATGGGAAGCCACTGGATAGATTCTGAGCCCTTGTGCCTAATCAAGCGCCTCAATCACCAGACCAGTTCTATATTTTTATTATATTTGCATTAAAATAAAAAAATAAAACTGAGACCTTGATGACAAACAGGTGCAAAATTAGAAATGTTGAGCATAATCATTTATGGCTGCAAGATTTAAACACAATTGCCAAGTCCATGGGCAAAACATTGAAGAACTTAGAGCCCAACTCCATCCTTTCCCCTTTTACCAATGCAGCTGCTTCAAAAAGGCACATACTGAATCCAGTGGTGGAGGGGATAGAGTGGGAAGCTTTGGAGAGGAAAGGGCAATTATTTCCCGTTTCCACTCTGTAAGCCTACTACTCCACATTGGGATCACCCTGAACCTGTGGCTTTAGCCGACCTAAGTCCAAGAAAAAAAAGGGGTGGTGGTGCGGTTGTTTTGAAAGAGGGAATAGGATTCAGCATGTGCCATTGCTGCTGGATCCACCCCCTCCTGCTGCCTCTGTTCCTCCTTCCTCCCCATTCAGTTTTGCCCACTCCACCAACTTACCATGTCTGACAGGCATGGCAGAAACTGCCAGTATTGTCGCTGTGCTGCTGCAACTTGCAGCAGAGTATGCAGAATGGCCACTGACAGAGCACTGCATGTGCTGCCAACAGCCATTTGGAACATAAGAAGTCCCTTTCGCCATATCAGCACACTACAGCCAGTAGTGTCATTCAGTAACAAGGAGACGGAACGCGAGGCGGGACTTACCGCCTGATTGGCTGCCCGTTTCTGACGCGTCGCCGCCTTGCCAAGCGCCGCGCGGGCACCCCTGGCTTCAGAGGGGGTGCCCGCTTGCCTGGGTGGTGCGCTGGGTGCTTAGGAGAGCCGCGGAGGGGCGCGCCACCCGGAAGGAGTCCCCACGGCGGAAAGGCAGGCGGCGACGCGTTGCGGGCTCCCTGTCAATCAAGGGGTAAGTCCCGCCTCGCGTTCCGTTTCCTTGTTACTGAATGACACTACTGACTACAGCCCAATCTGGAGAGAGAGAACTATTAGAGAACTGAAGTAAAAAAAAGCCAAAATTCAGAAGAAAACCTAGAGTTCGTGTTTCACCACAATGCTCATTTGTACAGTGCAAAAACTTAGTTTGTTCTGCAGGATTCAGTGTGTCTTTGTGGACCTCACAGTGGAAGAGTGTGCCAAGTCTAAGCTTTGGCACCTCCACGGGGGGCTGGGAAAGACTCTTGCCTGAAACCCTGGAAAGCCCTTTGCCAGTCCGTGTAGATCATATTGAGCTCAATGGACTAATGATCCAATCCAGCTTCCTGTTCTCCCCTCCTTGTCATTTGCAGGAACTTACCATTACCTGCAAGGGGAGGCAGAAGTCAAGCAGGTAGCAACTGGGAAAAGCATTTTGCGTCACCCTTCTTTCACTGTAAATATATGGAAAGAGGCACATTAGGCTGATATACACAAGCTGATCTGATGTCTGTTTTTGCACCTCACTGTGGCTGAGACAAGAGGTAGAATGAATCATTTCCATGTTTTCTCATCCTGCCTATGTAGTAGTGATTTGTGAAGTGGCCCACTGAATACAATACTCCGTGTCAATAAATGTCCATCATTCTTGCTACTTATAATTGATAAGGCTAATGAGCAGAAAATCACCCAGTTCAGGGGCACCCATTTATTTCCTCAGCATGAAAGGTAATGGACTATCCAAAATCAAGCTATTTTTCCCCTTCTGCTTTTGTTTCTAGGCCAGTTGTCAAGAAAGGCTGGAAGCAAGGCAGATTTTTTTTCTTTGACCCGCTCTCCTTTTATGACTGTGCATCATAGCTGAATTTGTGCTTAACTTTGCTCCCTGGCAAAGACTGCTGGTATCCAGTTGCATGAATCCTTGGACTGCTCAGGACTTCCCAGACAGAGGCTGTCATCACAGTTTCCACCCACCTGCTACTGGTTTTGTTTCAGTTCACAGTCAGTCAGATACCTCCGTGTCACACCACATGCAATTAATGCATTCCTTCTTCTGGTGTCTTTCCAAACTCTCTCTTCCTTTTTCTAATATGCCTGTTATTCGTTAGATTGTAGTCCTTTAGCCTAGATTTTTACCATAGCTATTTTATGCTTCACCCCTGCTAACTGGGCAAGAGGCACTTTTTCAAGTGGTGTTCCTCTTATATTTAGCAGGGGGAGAGTAACTGTCTCTCTTCACCCCTGCTCAGTGTCTTTTCTAGAGGCTGCTGTTGGGGGTGTTCTGCCAAATTCCCTGCCAGGCCTCCCCAAGGGCCCTAATGCCCACACTAGGCTAACTAGTTTCCCCTCCAGAGCGGCCTCAGTGATAGGCAAGAGGGAGGGGGTTCAGTCACCCACTGGGCCTCCTCTCTTCCAGCAGGTTTGCCTGGGATCACCGGCTGGCCAGCCTCCTCCAGTCTGCCCTCATCACTGGCATAGCTCCAACTTACCCTAAGTCTAACACCAACACACCTCAACACCAAACAATAGGCAGTCAGCTTGCCCAAGCCACAACTGCCTCCTCCACTTGGTGGCTCCAGGGGCGTGGCAGCCATAGAACATTTCCCAATATTCTCCCACAACAACCTTACCTTATCCAGTCCAACAGTCCTTCCTTCAGTCCGTCCACCAGTCCTTCAAGCAGTCAGTCCAACCAGCACTCCATCAGAACAATCCAGCCATCCAGCAACTACCCAGGTCCCTTACTCCAGCTCCTGCCTCCCACTTTATACTGAGGCCATCCAATCGATGTCTGTTGCTAGGTAGGCTCTAGCATCAGCCACGCCCATCTGCACCTGTGCTAACGTCCCTTCATTGCCAGGGGCCTCATCAGCCTACAGCTGTGCTCCCGAGGCTTGCAAAAACCTTGGGGGTTAACCCTATAATCCCTGGCTTATCTGGGACAAGGGCCATTGCCAGTGATGGGATCAGCTAACGACTCGGGGGAACGCTGGGCGGGCAGCAGGAAGGCTGGGCGGGACTTCCAGGTGATTGACAGCCCGTCCATCCGGGTCCACCGCCCGCCCGCCCGCCCGCCCGCCCGCCCGCCGTATAGGCTGCCCCCAGGTGGCGCGCCCCGCTGCTGCGTGCCCTGGCACCCGGGGCCCCCCACCCGTCCCGTCCCTGGTGAGCAGGCGCCCCCT
Source organism: Lerista edwardsae (assembly GCA_029204185.1). NCBI lineage: Eukaryota > Metazoa > Chordata > Lepidosauria > Squamata > Scincidae > Lerista > Lerista edwardsae. The sequence goes on from JAJKFI010000019.1 coordinate 2,325,770, forward strand.
CCGAGGCCAGGCCAGCCTGTGTGGCGGGCGGGCAGGCGGCAGACCCGGATGGACGGGCTGTCAATCACCTGGAAGTCCCGCCCAGCCTTCCTGCTGCCCGCCCAGCATTCCCCCGAGTCGTTAGCTGATCCCATCACTGGCCATTGCTGATACCATTCCCTAGCTCCTCGGGGTATCTCCTGCCTTTTCCAATACAGGGGGTGTTCTGCATTTTTTAGATTGTGAGCCCTTTGGTTCAGGAAACCATTTAACTGTATTACTACTATTTGCCTGTGAACCACTTTGGGAACTTTATGTTGAAAAGCGGTATATAAATACTTTTTGATTGATTGATGTTGCTAACTGTACAGCATCTTGGCACTTAGGTGCTTAAGAAAGAATTCTGGTTATTTTGAGGGTAATAGCCCAAATCCTAAATAATTCCCACACAGCAATGCCAGCGTGGGCTACTCTGTATCCTGCAAGGGAATTTCAGCTGCTGGAGTTATCCTCGAAGTATGGGGATGCTTGTCCTCCTGCCCCAGGGTAAGCCCCAGCCACCGCTATGGGTCAACTTGGACCTGCGTCAGCAGTATCACTGGTGCAAGCCTGAATTGATCAGTGTCAGAAGTCAAGCCTGAGAAGGTTCAGCACATACTGGCACTGCTGAGCCTGTCCTCCATCTGTCCTTGTCACTGCCCTCCCCCTGCTCCCACCCTTCCCTTGTCACCACACTGGATCTACCTGCTCCAGTGGGTGTTCCTTTCACCATCAGCACCAGCAGGAAGGCTCCAGCCTTCTTGCTGGCACACCTACTAGAAACACTGTCAAAAAGCATTTTATGGTAGTTTTGCAAGAGTGTGTATTCTGCTGGTACAAGCCCAGGATAGGACTAGGCCACAAGAAGATTCATAGCAGGAAAAAGAGTAACCGCAACAAAATACACTGCTCTTTTGCAATCTTATCTTGACCATACAAAAGCAAGCATTTGAATACTGCTATGAAAGTGACTTACCCCTGCCCTCCAATCTCCATAGCCCGGGACAGAAATCTATCATGGCATTTCTGCACTCCAAAGCTGCCCTTCATTATACATTGGCCAACTTAAGATAATTTAGCTCACCATGTGGACAAGGCTCCATAGTGTGGCTTGTAGCCACGTCCCTTCATGCCACGCATTTTAAACAATGAGGAATGCTGGATGCATAACTATAAGAACACAAGCATCATCTGAAGCCCTCTTGAGATATTCCCTATAAAGAAGGCTTCAGGAATAGGTTAGCAAGTTCTCCCTCCCTTCTTTGTGCCAGTGCTTCAGACTACCAGGAAGAGAGGAGGCAGAGCTACAGAGCATGACAGGGTTTGTCAACATGCACCTGGCATTTTGTAACTATCGGCACTGTCCACAGTTCTGAACATTCACCATTGGCTCAAATGGAGTGAAACACTGGCTAAACATTAGCTGAAACGCTGAAGTGCAGCAATGGCTCTTAGCAGGCAATGAAATTGTGTACAGTATTGTCAAAATCAAGCTGCAAAAAGGGAGGAAAAGAGAAATTCTCATTGCTTTAAATATTGTTCTTCACTCACCAATTGATACCTCTTGCTTTGCTGGTGGGAGAGTGAGCTTTTTCCCAGAGCTTGTTAATAATTGGAGTCATTAGGATCAAAAGTGGCAGTAAATACAGAGGGGAGAAGAAACTCTCTATTTTCGCAGGGAAAAATATATGACCCATGTAATAATTAGCGATCTGGTAATTACTTGTCTAACAATTGCAGGTATGATCAACAGTTGTGGCAAAATGATAAGTTAGTATGTGCGTAGTACTTTAATCACAAAATTAACATTTGGCTACTGGGAAAGTAGTAATTTGCTTCAATATGTTTATCACTGAAGGTCAAGACAAAATTATTCAGTCATTGCTTATCTGCCTCGATGTGCAATGAATGGAGATGGTAATGAATTCTTTGTTAACTTAAGCAGACATTCTTAAAGGCAAATCTGGAGTTGCTTTGTAAACGTAGGCTTTTTACATGCAGAAAGGTGAACTCTGAAAATCACCCATGCTGTGCGCTTGCACATGCGCACACACACACATACACACACAGGATCAAAATAAAAGCTTTTACATGGACTGCGTTTATGCATTTAGAAGGCTTGCCTGATAAGGTGAAGCAACCTTGGAATAACTCCATTCTTTGGTTAAGCAGAGAAATAGTTTATCATTTTTGTTTCAGCCTTTCAGAATAATAAAGAACGTTACATGGGAAAGGAACCTTACACAGGGAAGATCACATATCTATCAGCATGTCCATTATCTGGGCACCCTTCAAATAAGTATGTGAGACAGATGCTTGGTTAACTGGGACACTTTATGAAACATTAACAATGAAAACAGCAGCAGAATAATTAAAACAACCCCCCTCAGCATACGAGCCACTAAGTGGGGGAAATAGTCCTAACCCTCTACCTCCTCTGAGTATATAATGGGCAAACCATCGAACTCAAGGCTGCATCTGGTCAAAGACCAATTGAGCTCACAGTATTCCCCCCCCCCGAGCAAATAACTTTTGGGAACTGAATTCTGAGCATGAGTTTCGCCTGCTGTCTAAAGTATGGTCAGTATCCATTACTAATACAGGCATACTCCAGTATCCGCTGGGTTCCATTCCGGAACCTCCCACGGATACCTGAAACCATGGATACTGGGGATGCCTTTTTAAAGATAGGGGAACATCAGTGGTTTGGCTGCAACAAGGTAAAAAAAGAGATTTGTTTAATGTTCCCCTATCTTTTTAATAGTCATCCCAGTACCCATAGTATCCGTGGATAACTGAAACCATGGATACTGAATCAGTGGGTGCCAGGGCACACCTCTACTGAATTAATATTAATATACCGCTTTTCAAGAAGAGTTGAGACATAAAAGGCAAAGCCACCTCAGTGATGGCACCAACATTTTGGAACAGCCTCTCTACCCCTAGCTTTCTTATTGCCAACTTTCAGAAAGGCAGAGAACACCACATCATTTGAACAGGCTTCTGTTGTGCTTGCATGTATGCATGGGCACATTCTTGCACACGGATACCATACTGTCAGTTTGCATTAATATCTTGTCTATCTATAAAAGGTATTTCTATACTTACACAAAAGGGTTACACTTCCCAGCACAAACACCATATCATAAATGAAAGCAACAGAAACATCAACTCAAAGAAACAAGCCCGTGGAGCAGAACCAAGAAGTTACCAGGCCAGAGGCCTGTAGATGCCATGTGCTTTCCAACTATTGCATTGCCAAAGAAACCTGAAACCTGGAGGAGATGGAACAGTAGTCATAGCATATGTCCAATTTCAAATATAGGAAGTATGAAGTGGTAGGTGACTGGAGATTGAGCTGCCCACCTAGAGGAGCCAAAGATGGTGCTTCAAAACTCCAACCCTGGGCTCTGGGAATTTGAGGCCAATCCAAATGCAGTACAGTGAACTTTTTAAGAGAAAGAACAGGAAATGACTCTTCAATGGAGTTATCACAATATTTGTCGGTTGCAGTCTTCCGAGTGCCCCGATATGCTTGATTTGCCACGCTGTGAGGAAAAACATCTGGAAATGAAGGATTCCATCATAAAACGTTTAAAACTTCATTTGTTGAAAAAAAAAATTGTTCACTAAAAATTGGTGATAGCCTGCCTTTGTGAACCACCTTGGGTCGGCAAGACTCGCACTTTGTGAGTGAGAAAGGCGGTATATAAGAACTATATATTTATTATTGCTATTATTAATAATAATGATCTCAAATTATCCACTTGCATCTTACTAGTGAACAATTAATTTCAGAGCGCAATCCGAACCTGGAGTTAGACCAGCACAAGGGACACGGTCAAATATGTTTGGACCACTCTCTGTCAAAGAGGTCAGCACACAGACATCCATCATCCTCTCTGACTGCGAGAGTGGTCCAAACACGCTTTACGGTGGCCCTTACACTGGCCTAACTGTGCCAGCCTAAATCCAAGTTAGGATTGCACTCTCAGTTGAAGCAACATAGCAAGCTCCTATTCAAGTTAATAAAGAAATCCCAATTCATTTACAGTTGCTGAGGATTACAACCAATGAGTGCAATTAGCTATTTAGTTCTTTGTTTTCATTTGGACTAGTATTTGGGTCATATATTTTTTGATAATGCTTTCCTGAGTGGCCCAAGTACATTAAGAATTGTTTTTTTTTCTAACAAGAAGTTGATTTTTACACAGAAATTATATCATAAGGTGGGGTGGGGAAAAAACTGTTGAGAAACATTAAGATTTTTACAAGTTCACACTTAACCCAATAATGAGAGAGAAGAGCAATTTGAGTTTTTCCTTCCTTTCTGTATATCATAGCAAGCCTGAACAGTTTTCCTAGTGTGAAAACCAGGTGAGAATTGCTTGCACTTCAACCTACCCATTTGCACCTTTTCTCTTTGCTTCAGTCATGCATACAGGGGCACACCTGTTCTAGAATTGGAGATATCCTGAATGAGTCTTTCAGCACCAGGAAGAGTTTACAGACCCTTTTAAATGTCTAACCTGGTTGGTGTGTGTAAGTAAAAATTACTGTCAATTCATTTGGGAGTGGAAAACGCAGAAGATCACCTGGAGGAGGCAGTGGATGGTGCCAACAGTGGCCCTTGGTTCAAGTAATGCAGGATTAACACCAAGGAGGTTGCAGAGGCTGGGCTGCACAGCTGCAGCCACTTAGGAGCTTGTAGCAGGGATATAAGGAGCACCTGGAAGGAGAAGCGGTGGGTTGTAGTTGTGGAGAGTGGTAGAAGTAGTGGTGGTTTTGCTGACATATTGGACTGAACTACTGGCTTGACTAATGGACTGGCTTACTGGACAATGGACTGGTGTAGTGAATTGATACATGGACTGACTTACTGGCTTGACTGATTGACAAACGAGTAAGAACTACTGGACTGAGGACTGGCCATTATTGAAGGACACCTGTGGCCTACAGGCAAGCCACTGGGTGGGGTGAGGTCTCTGTTGGTGCTGGGGTCCGGTAGTTTGTAGATATTTCCAGGACCGTCTGTATCGGGGTGACTAAGTAGCCTAAGCGGGCATAGCATTTGGGAAGAAAGTTTGGAGCAGGAGCTTTGGCAAGACACCATTTCTGGCCAGTTTCTGCTGCCCAAGTTACCAGCCAGTTCAATAACACTTGCACACAAGGTACAGTTTGAGTTGCCCACCACTACCTGATAATGAGTTTTAATTACTGAGGTGTTGACTACAACCAAGTAAGCAATCTGTAGATGGCATCACACAAGTCATGGTTGATGTCAGTCAAGGATCCAAGTCCATTGGAGGCTACAACTGGCTGATTTCCCCCGGCCCCTGAACCCTCAGTATCCAATGCACCTCAAGGGACAAGTGAGAGCCCAAGAGGGCCTAACATGCTCCTAAAACACAAATTACGGTGCAGTTTAAGACTATAGACTATTAAAGAAACAGGTTTCTGTATGTGCAAGGTATTTGTATTTTACCCTCTTTGAACAAATTATTTTATATTTCAATATAAATTTGTGTACACATGCAAACTATGACACTGTTCCATGAATTTCTGATAATGTATTTGTAATTATTTAACGGATGTTTCCAGACACTTAAATTTGTACAACAGCCAAAATTTAAAAAGTAGTGATGAAAACCCAAGTCCCATTTCCCAGTGACAGCTTTCGATCCAGTACAAAATAGAATACCGAAATATATAATATTTTCAGAACAGATTACTCTTACTATTCAAAAGAACTAAAAAAGTTCAATTCCAAAACTTATTGCTCATCAGTGGAGAGACTAAATTATGAAGCTGATGCAAGCACTTGCTGGTGTTAGAAGCAAGAAAACTACAATGCTGGTGCTGCAGATGCAGGATAGCTAAAACTTTTTTCTACCATAGCAGCAAGAGAAAAAGGCAAACCAGCCGAGTTGCAGACCTGAAGGTGACTGTTGAGTTGAATTGTTTTTTCAGCTCAGATGAAAGACATAGGAGTGTGCGTGCTGCTTGCTTCAAACAGAGGTAAGCACTATATGTTGCCAAGGTTCATATTCAAAGAATATAAGCATAGGGTAGCTTTTCTGCTTCAATGGACTATATTCCAATACCAGTGCAGAGAAATTACAAACATTCTATACCTATTCCAGGTATCCAAAATAATCCAGATGCTGTTCTTATTTTCATTACAGGTATCAGTGGTTCCTTGAAGAAAATCAAATGGGAGAAAGTGGTGATGGGGGAGGGGGAGGGAAACGAAACAATTGGTCCAATAGCATGCATTTAGCTTAATGGGTAATTTGGCACTGTCAGAAATAGAGTATATCAGAAAACTGTACAGAATTGAACATTGCTAGCAAGGAACAAGACGTGTCCTTATTCCAGTTCAGGAATAAACCAAACCAATTTTTAAGATTACTGCAAGTATATTCAGAGAGAGTGAGACAAGAGTGTGAGTGAAAAAACAACTCATATTTCAAAGTTAACACAGGCACACAACTAGAAACAAAATATTGAAGGTCAGTCTATTTAAGATGTTATGGACATGAATTTTTGAGGTTGAACAAAACCCAAATGTGATTTCCTATTCCTTTTGAAAAATAAGCATGTTTCAAGCCATCAGTAGATTTTGTTCCATATTTCATAATGAGAAAAAGGTGTCTGTCAAAAACAGTTTCTATTAATCCTAGAGGTCAATATTTCCAGGTTAAGTGTGTGTAGGATTGCTGCCTAAATTGCTTTTTCCTGGTTTTGGTCTGTGAAACTATCCTTGCTTTCTGATCCTACTGTTCCTTGAATATATCAAATCACTTAGTTGGGTGCTTTAGTAAGCAGCACACAAGATTTCTTGTATTCTTTTGAAACTCTTATTATGATGTGTAACTCTCTATGCTATTTACTGATAGAAGAGGTTAGCTTTGACCCTACCAGGAAACATACAGCAAAATCTTATACACATCTACTCAGAAGTTCAGAGTTCAATGGGACTTACTCCCAGTAAAGTATGTATAGAATTGCAGCCCTTATGGACTAGGAAATGGCGACAGTGGTCGATGAAATAATCTTTTACTCCAAGAGTATTTTCAGTAGCACTTTTGAATGATACGAGGAAGTCTTGAATTATGAAAGTTACACAATGTTTCATAGTATACATGTTTACCCGTAATACAGTATAGTTGCATTCTACAACATGACTATGGTTTCATGAAAGAGTCCCAAGTCCTAAGAGAGTCATCTAGAATAGGTTTTAGGCAGCTACAGAACATACATATAAAAGAAATTAATGGACCAATCCTATCTGTCAGAAGTGCTGGTATACTGCCCAGTATGACAGTACAAAAACGGCCCTAGCACAAAAGCAGTTCCTCTGCTGGTGCATCAGCTGGAACACTGCACACTACTGGCAGTGAAGCACAGAGCAGCCACTGGGAGAGTGCCAGGAGTGGAGAAGAGGGGAAGGTGCAGAGAGCGAGGCAAGACCATGGGGAGCCAACGGACTCCTGATTCCAAACATGCCCCAGCAGCTCTTCAGAGCTAGGCCAGCAACAGAGCATTTTCTTTACTTGCCTCTCTTGGCTGGCCTGGTTGCCAGCTGGCTGGTAGGATGCAACAGAAGCATGGTCCCTGCATCATGCAAGCTGGCCCTGGATAGGATTGGGCCAGTACTCTTTTTTTATTCACCACTGAAGCAACATGGCTTAAAATGCACAAGCACACAAAAGAACCAAGCTTTCAATATACTCAACTATCATAGCTATAACATTTCTAGTAATACAATGTAATAAAAGAAATCACTCTTGGGGCAAAGTGATAGTCAACAAAAGTAATAATTTTGGCGTTTCTCATGGTTTTTCTTCTTTTGAAATGCAACATTCACTTTTCATAACCACTTCTTCTACTCAATTTAAGAGATTCTCTTAAAAAAACACTGCTTTTCCATACCAGTCATGTTAGTGAAATAACTTCTGTCCATCCATGCGGCAAAATGCTGGCAACATTTTACAAGTCAAAGGCTCAATCCTTTCCAGTTTTCCAGCACACGTGCAACCCCAAAGTAAGGGAAGAAACATTGCCTTTCTTTGAGGGGGCCTCCGTGACTGCCCCTCCCCCACACCGCAGGATGCAGGGCACACCCCATCAGCACTGCTACATCAGTGCTGGAAAATTGGACAGGATTGGACCCAAAGTCTGATTTGCTTAACAAAACCATCACATTTTTCTTTCAACAAAGAATGAAATATTCCATCTTTAGTGGCAATGAACGGCAAATCTAAATAATTAAAAACTAAACTTCGTTAAAGCACAATGTACATATGTAACTATGTTAAGCTGCCTTATAGGGGTGAGGTTTAATATTCATATTACACTGAATTGTTGAAGCGTTTGTTTTTCTGTTTACAACTGAATGCTATGGAGTCTTAGTTCTGAAAAGGAGCAGCATATGCGTTTGGTTGCTATGGTAATCACCATGGTATCAATGCCCCAAACATCAACTTATGGCTTATCCCTCGAGACCCTAACTCTGGAGAGCACTTAGTCCCTTTCAATGTCATGGGGCAGTATTAAGGAGGACTTATATGATTAACGCTAATGAAAATGCATTACACTGACAAATACCTCTCTTCTATAAGCATTAACAGTACTTCAGATAATTAAGTTGTCTTCCACAGTCAACAAGATGAAGTCAACAAGAGATGTCAAATGCAGGTATCATTTAAAAAGCCAATAAGGTATTGGTTTAAATAAATGTTGTTGACATCCAGAGACTAGATTTGTGGCAAAATAATTTAAGCCACTAAAAAATATTTTGAAGACTTGAACTGCGCAGTACACACAGAGATCATCCCAGTAATGATTCCTTTCGTAAATAGAGTTATAAAATTTATGAAGTATTTGGGATTAAAGGAAACTTCCTCAAAAAACAAGGCATTTTAATACAATTTTTTTTTACTCTAGCACTTTTTCATATCAAATGGACTGATGAAATAAATACTACTTTAAATTTAAGCTTGTTTTAAAAACAACCCTAAGGAGACTAATACTTGTCTTTAGCACTGCCACAAGAATTCTGTATTAGACTTTACATTTCTTTATTTTAAAAAGCAAAACAAAAAGGTATTGCTTTTCAGAAACTACAATAGCTAAAATAAAAATACATTTATGTAACATCCCAGAGACATGTTCTCAATAAGAGTTTCTAAAGCTCAATAATATTTACACATTCACTCTAGGCTTTCTGAGAACATCCCTGCTTTCAAAAACAAACAAAACTAAAAAGAGGAGAATCTTCTTTACTTTGGCCACAGTTAAAAGTTTTAAAACCACAAATAATAGGAACCAGCACCCAGCTGCAGCCTGTACCCATGTACATTTCCTTACTTGGATGTTGTCGTTCCCCCCCCCCACAAAAAAAAACAGGATAAAGATAAGAGTTCAAAATCAAGACCCCACCCCTCTTCACAGTCAAGCAATCTGAATGCATGCAGTAAAATAGACAAAAAAAGTCCTCAGTTCTGAAGGTCACAGGTTAATGGCTGAATTCAATAAATAAGTCTATTTGGAAATTATACAAAAAACTAATTACGCCAATTTAGTCTTTTTTCTTTTCCACTATAGTTTTCTGTTCTTGTGCTCCACTCTGAAGATCCACTGGTTGTTCACTGGTTTCCTCCTCTTCAGTGCCTTCATCAGTCAGTTCCTGGCCTGGAGTTTCCTTCTTGGATGCCTCCGCTTCATCTGAACCTCCATCAGTGTCAGCAGTGCAAATTCCATAACACATGATGCTGATGACACCCAGTGGCAGACCAAAGAGAAAGCAGCCCAGAAGTGGGGAACTCTTGAAAACAGACTGTTGGAAAATAACTGGATGTCAATGAGACCTCACAACACTGAAAATACCTGGAGAAGGTGTTTTTCTCCCATACAAAATTCAAATTATACAAATCTATAAATCTAATTTATATTTCTGACAATTCAAGAGATTCTAAAATCTATAATGCTAAATCCGATGTTTGTGTTAATACATTTTGAATATGGGAAATCAATTTGTTCCACAGTAAAGTTTAGGAACTCACATGTTAGAATTTGAAAAAAAAGATGTTCTCATACCAAAGAACCCTGCAAAAACTTCTTTATTATATGTGAAGCACTAAAAAAAGGAGTTTAGCAAGGGAAATCTTGTAGAGTCTCTATTATGACATTGATAGTTACACCTTTAGGTAACCATTTTCAATCAGTGTGCTGTGGCATGAAGGGTTTGTGGAAGGGTCGTTTATTAATAGGGTCATTGGGGAATGTGTATACCTCAACAGCACCATGGTACGCCTTGTCAGTAGTCAAAAAACTAGCGTGCCTTGACAATTTTCACTTTATCAGTGTGCCATGAGATTTAAAAGATTGAAAATCACTGCCTTTATTTATCCCCTATACCCATTTCATTCTTTCACCCCCTGACCAAACTACAAGCTGGCAGGCTCAATCAGGGGAAAAGGAGCAAGATTCCTTGCCCAGCATCAGCAGCACGCTCACTGTTGCCAGGGGTATTCTGCTGTAGTATGAGGAAGGAATACATTTGCTAACTTTCACAAGTATACTATATATATTTGTGAATAAGTCAAGGGCAGGTTTTAAGCCGACAATCATGGAATTCACTATGACCAGTAGATACATCGAGCGTAAACCGTAGAGGTATATGAAAGTCTTTGAATTAGATAATTTTATTCTATTTTAGTGAGGCCTGATCCTGAAAATGACTTACCGTAATTGCTCTGAAGCACACAGATAACTTTATTCTATTTTAGTGAGGCCTGATCCTGAAAATGACTTACCAGTAATTGCTCTGAAGCACACAGAAATGGAGCTATTCTTCAAACAGGAAGAAAGGTGCAGGAGGTTATTGGAGTTGTAGGCTTTGTGAGGGCTGCTGCTAGAGAAGTATTGTACTCCTCACAAAGCCTACAATTCCCACAAGCTCGTTAGCCTTTCTTAATGTTTGGAGAACAGCTTTTCTGTGCTACTTCAGAACAAAGTAAAAGGTAAAGGTTTCCCCATGACCCAATGGGCTTGTCGTGACCGACTGTAGGGGGCCTCCATTTCTAAGCCTGTAGAGACGGCATTTGTCCTAGGACAAGCTTCCGTGGTCAAGTGGCCAGCATGACTATACGCCAAGGCGCACGGAATGCCGTTACCTTCCCACCTAAGAGGTACCTATTTATCTAATCATTACTATTACATTCTTTGCAGCCAAAGGTGGAGAAGCTCTATACAGGCAGTAAAAACAAGACCTGGAGCTGACTGTGGCTCAGATCATGAGCTTCTTATTGCAAAATTCAGGCTTAAACTTAAAAAAGTAGGGAAAAGCACTAGGCCCTCCATGTATGACCTAAATCAGATCCCAAACGAATATACAGTGGAGGTGACAAACAGATTTAGAGGCTTAGATTTGGTAGACAGAGTGCCTGAAGAACTTTGGACGGAGGTCTGTAACATTGTACAGGAAGCAGCAACTAAAACCATCCCAAAGAGAAAGAAATGCAAGAAGGCAAAGTGGCTATCTGAAGAGGCTTTAAAAATAGCTGAGGAAAGAAGGGAAGCCAAAAGCAAGGGAGAAAGGGAAAGATATACCCAACTGAATGCAGATTTCCAGAGAACAGCAAGGAGAGATAGGAAGGCCTTCCTCAATGAGCAATGCAAAGAAATAGAGGAAAACAATAGAATGGGAAAGACTAGAGATCTTTTCAAGAAAATTGGAGATGTCAAAGGACAATTTCATGCTAAGGTAGGCACAATAAAGGACAAAAACGGCAAGGACCTAACAGAAGCAGATGAGATTAAGAAGAGGTGGCAAGAATACACAGAGGAACTCTATAAGGCCGATCTCAATGTTCCTGATAACCACAATGGTGCGGTCACTGAGCTTGAACCTGACATCCTGGAGTGTGAAGTCAAGTGGGCTTTAGAAAGCCTCACTAACAACAAAGCTAGTGGAGGTGACAGCATTCCAGTGGAATTACTGAAAATCTTAAAAGATGATGCTGTCAAAGTGCTGCACTCCATATGCCAGCAAATTTGGAAAACCCAGCAGTGGCCACAAGACTGGAAAAGATCAGTTTACATTCCAATCCCAAAGAAGGGCAATGCCAAAGATTGTTCAAACTACCGCACCATTGCACTCATTTCACATGCTAGCAAGGTCATGCTCAAAATCCTACAAGCTCGGCTTCAGCAGTATGTGAATCGAGAACTACCAGATGTACAAGCTGGTTTCCGAAGAGGCAGAGGAACTAGAGATCAAATTGCCAACATTCGATGGATCATGGAGAAAGCCAGAGAGTTCCAGAAAAACATCTACCTCTGCTTCATTGACTATGCTAAAGCCTTTGATTGTGTGGATCACAACAAACTGTGGCAAGTTCTTGAAGAGATGGGAGTACCAGACCACCTTATCTGTCTTCTGAGAAACCTGTACGTGGGCCAGGAAGCAACAGTTAGAACTGGACATGGAACAACCGACTGGTTTCAAATTGGGAAAGGAGTACGACAAGGCTGTATCCTGTCACCCTGCTTATTTAACTTATATGCAGAGTACATCATGAGGAAGGCAGGGCTGGATGACTCACAAGCTGGAATCAAGATCGCTGGGAGAAATATCAACAACCTCAGATATGCAGACGACACCACTCTAATGGCAGAAAGTGAGGAAGACTTAAAGAACCTGCTGATGAGGGTGAAAGAGGAAAGTGCCAAAATTGGCTTGAAGCTCAACATTAAAAAAACTAAGATCATGGCCACCACTCCCATCACTTCCTGGCAAATAGAAGGGGAAGAAATGGAAGCAGTGACAGACTTTATCTTCCTGGGCTCCAAGATCACCGCAGATGGTGACTGCAGCCATGAAATTAAAAGACGTTTACTTCTTGGGAGGAAAGCTATGGCGAACTTAGACAACTTAATCAAAAGCCGAGACATCACCCTGCCAACAAAGGTTCGCATAGTCAAAGCTATGGTTTTCCCAGTAGCTATGTATGGCTGTGAGAGCTGGACCATAAGAAAGGCAGAGCGCCGAAGAATAGATGCTTTCGAATTATGGTGCTGGAGAAGACTCTTGAGAGTCCCCTGGACTGCAAAGAGGTCCAATCGGTCCATCCTACAGGAAGTCAAGCCTGATTGCTCCCTGGAAGGACAAATGCTGAAGCTGAAGCTCCAATACTTTGGCCACCTGATGAGAAGAGAGGACTCTTTAGAAAAGACCCTCATGCTGGGAAAGATTGAAGGCAAAAGGAGAAGGGGGCGGCAGAGGATGAGATGGTTAGATAGTGTCACCGAAGCGATGAACATGAAATTGGGTGAACTCCGGAAGCTAGTGGAGGACAGGGAGGCCTGGCGTGCTGTGGTCCATGGGGTCGCGAAGAGTCGGACACGACTTAGCGACTGAACAACACAACAATTTATCTAATCGCATTTTTAGGTGCTTTCAAACTGCTAGGTTGGCCAGGAGCTGGGTCAAACAACGGGAGCTCACTCCGTTGCATGGTCTCAAGCAGCCAACTTTCCGGTCAACAGCTCAGCAGTTTAACCCGCAGCACCACCACGTCCCACCACTGATATACAAAAGGCTTTACATAAAGACAGATCCCTGCCCAGTATGGCTTACAGTGTAGACGTTGACGCAAAGGAGGCAACAGAAGGGAAGAGACACAGCACTGGGTATATGTGCAATTGTCTCAGTTACATGCACATGATATCTGAAATGGATGGGAGGAATCAGATATCACTTGTTAATTCAATTAGAAATGAACAGTGAGTTATCTAATCTATTTATCTTATCTATCTAAGATCATGTTTAACTAGCATTCTTGACTCTCTTGATTGAGAACATTAAATTTTAATTAATAATGATGACATCATTTCCATTATATTTTGGGCAAAGCTGCACAAATACTTTTGGAGAATCCAGGAATGATTTGACCCCGAAAACATTCAAGATGCATGTGAAAAACCACACACAATCTTTCTTAGATCTACAAAACTCACTGCTGGCATACCATGCATTTGTGCTTATGGTGATCCAACACTGACATCTAAGTTTCCAACTGCAAGTTCAGGTCTCAGTCCTATCTCTTGTTGCGTTGTTATGGGGGGGGGGAGAGAGCAATCAGCACACAAGCAGGAGGTCTGTTTGGACGCCTGGCTGCCTGTGGGTTTAACCCATGCCGCTATAAAGATGGCGACAGCCTCGACAGGATTATGGGGATCACTGCCACTAGGATCCAACCCCTCATTCCCCTGAATCACCCTGTGCCCTTCCCCTCCCAACCCCCCACACTTATCAAGACTGGAGGAGCCTCTGGAAACCATGGCATGCAAGTCGCACAGCTGCCCATTTGTGCCAGGGGCCTGGAAGTGTGTGATAGTGGCCTAGTTTTCAAGCTGCTACAAAGGGCTCTGCACTGCTGGAACTCACATTCCAGCAGTACAAGGCCAAAATAGGACTCTACAACAGAATAGAGACCGGCTGAAAAATAAGCTCCCTTATTGTCAGAAGCTTATAGCCCCCCCCCCCATGCCATCTCAATCCAGTCATAACATCCGGCAATACACTGCACATCTCCACAACCCTGGCAGGGAATATGGATCATAGTCATAGTACTTTACATTATAATGGTGGCCACCCATATACAGGTGTGTCCCAGTATCCGCAGGGGATCGGTTCCTCTCACCCCCATGGATACCTGAAACTGTGGATAAGAGGGAACCTATGTTAAGTATAGGACCCCCTCCCTGAGCAAAAAAGTTTTTTAGCAACCCAAATGAAGAATAAATGAAGGTAACCCCTCCCCGCCCCGATCTGTGGATAATTGAAACTGTGGGTACAGAATCCATGGATATGGGGGCCCACCTGCAAATGAAAACCCTGAGATATGACTGAATAACTTGCCAAAGGGAAGATGGTTTTGACACTGTCCCCATGCTCTATTCTGCTATGTTCATAGAGCCCCATAACAGATTCAGAGACCATTCAATTATTTTATATCCCATACGAAGGAAGGAAGATATGTAGCGATGGATCTACTACTCAGACCCATGGGATCAAACAGAAACTTTGAATGATATTCGATGGATACAGAAGCTACGTAATTCTGTTTGGGACTTTACTTACCCCCACAGTAGACTTGGCATCATAAATTATTCTTTTGATTCGTTGAAGAATTCCATCACCACCATGTGCCTGAAATTTCAAAAGAAGAAAGTAGAATTACGATTATTTGCTCACATTTCCACCACATAGCCTTACTTTTGTAAGAAGAATTTATTAGTGAAATTCCTCCCCACACAAAGGAGAAATTGCTTTCTGAAGGTCAGAGAGCTGTTCTTCACAATAGTCACCTATGTTCTGAAATTACTGCTCAGAGCAGATACATTCACTACCTGCTGAGAAACACATCCTCCTTCTAACCATCATAAAATTAGTTTGCTCAGAAGGGGTGCATTGCTACAACTCTTTTTGTGATGTTCAGAAACTGCCATCTGGCAAACTATGATGTAGCAGATGGTGTGATATCACTACTGCATGTCCAAGTGGCTGACATTTGTCCAGCTTTTCATTTTCTTCAATCCTTCAAGTCCCCCATCTTCTTAGCCGCAGGCTCAGCACCCACTTTGTGTGAAATCCAGACGCCGAACCCGTGGATAAGGAGGGGCCACTGAACACAGAAAGGGCAATGAAGCCCTTTAAACAAGACAATTAAAATCAAATAAGATAGGCAGTTAATTATTAGGCAATTCAAAAAGAAGTTTTGAATTGTAGCGATAGACTTACTTCTACAACACCTTCCAAGATCTCATAAATGAAGTGAACCATATCTTCCGTGCTCTCAATTGATTTAGGAGGTACAAAATACTCCTGATTAGAAGTATTCAGTACAACGATAGCAGGGGTTTTCAAATCACTGGAACAGTTCAGATTCAGAAAACAAGAAATGAGTTTTGTTAGCATTTAGTGAGTGAATCAACAGACCAAGAATTGTATTCATGATAACATGATTTGACTATGAGATATACCCTAGTTCGCAGACTGATTGAGTGGCTCAACTCATTTACTGCAGGAAGGTCACAGATGGTAATAATGTTTATCACCTCTGTGAAGAGTCTTACACGTTTCTACCTAGCACCCTGACCAGTTCAACATGTATATGTATATTATGCATCAGTATTCTGATCCATCCAACTTGGCCCATCTTGTGCCACAGTCAGTGGATTTAGATTATCATAAATATGCCACGGTGAGTTTCACAAATGGTTATTACTCCCTCTGCTTTCCTTCTCCTTCTTAATATGCTAGAGTTCCCAAACTTTGGGTCCATGGCCCACGATCCAATGTTTGGTTGTTCCCAAAACTGACAGGGTAGATGTGCATCAATGGTTAAATAATCTGTTACATGGGAGGGGGGGAGGGAGCACATCACAAGTTCTCAAAACCTAAACCATGGGATAGTGTCACATCTGAACAGGGGTACAGTCTCAATTATCAGCCAGGGCTTGACTGAAAAGAGAAACTAGAGATATTAAAACTGAACGGAGTCAACTTTGGCAAATGCTGCCATCTAGTGGAAATGATCTCATTTCCACTAGAAATCTCAGCAAAGATTATTTAAAAGATTTTTTCAGCTGAAAAATAAAAAAGCTTTATACATTTTATTGAAGAGCCCAATGCAATGTCTTATAAATACAATGGAGAAAAATTCAGGCATTCCCCAGTATCTGCTGGAGTTCTGTAGATACTGGGGATGCATTTTTTTAAAAATAGGGGAACATCAGTGGTTTTGCTACAAGGTAAAAAAAAGAGAATTGTTTAATGTTCCCCTATATTTTTAACAGGTGTCCCATCATCCATAGTATCTGTGGATAACTGAAACCATGGATGCTGAATCAATGGATACTGGGTCACACCTGTACACTGCAAACCCAGGAAATGAGTGCAACATTGTCAAACGGTCAATTAATCTTTTTCCAAGCACACGTTACTTTAAGGCAAATAACATGGAAGAAATCCATTATAAACAATTATTATGAACAGGACATAATGTAGACCATCACATTCTGCACTGTGAAAGCATTGCTTTTTAGCTTTGATGAATGTTCATGTATTTACCAGACTTTTATACCATCTTTGAAGTTTTTACATTCATTGTAATAGAAACGTTTTATACAATGGGAATTACACTACAATTTATTAGTATCATGAAATTTCAAAAATGGAGGTACTTACTCCATTAGTAAACTATTAATGTACTCATTTCCATCCATATGGCCAAACTGGAAGTTCCTAATAACAAGAAGATATAAAATTGTTGCTGAAACATAATTTAGAATGAACTATAACTAACTTTCTAGAATATTTGTTAACTAGGAGCAACTTTATAATTAGCACAGCAATTAGACATACCGATGAAAGTGATCTCTGTAATGTTTAGCAACATCCTGAATTATAGACTTCAACCTGTAAAAGAAAGATTTCAGGGGATTTGAATAGAAAAAAAGATTATCTCTTGAGCATGAAACAATGATCTGAAGCACACAAAGGAAGGAATGCACTCCCAAGCATGAAGCTATGACTGGGCTGTTATGTCTGAATTGGACCAATTATCATTTTATAAAAGACAAGCCAGCTTCCAATCAGTTTGATCTTTACTGATTGGGGCATTTTAGTATTCTCTTGCTGAGCCTGACTGAAACGCCTCACTTTGCCAATAATCTACAAAGGTGGAAACCAAATTTAATTCATAGTACAGAACAGTTCCAAGTTCTCTTGTTGCTCTGAAAGCTGGCGCAGAAATAAATTGGAAACACACTGACCTGTGAATCCTCCCAGTAATATTAAAAAACAACAACACACAACTGCTTAATAACTCCCATCCTTTATGGCATAAATTTTAATGACCAAACTGCAGTATGAATGCAAAAAAGCTTTGAACGATATTTTCCACTCTCAATATTTATAAGCCAACCTCAAGTGGTTTTTTTTTTTCCAGGCACTGATGTTCCACACTGACAATCTATATACCGTATATAAAATTGGATGTGTGTGTGTGTGTGTGTGTGTGTGTGTGTGTGTGTGTGTGTGTGTCTGCGCGCACGCGCATATGTATGTTGCAGCATAGCTCCGGAACACCTGGAGTGATGTACACCAAACTTGGTACATATATGCCTTGCGATCTGGAAAGAAATACTGCGGGGGTAAGACACCCCTAGGGGTGGGGGTGCCATGTAAAAATAATCAAAAACAGTCAACAGTGTCGAATCCATAGTTTTCGGGGGCACCAAGATGAACGATGGCGCTCCCGATGCCGTTTTAGTCCAAGTTAAGCCCCCATCAGCATGGGGGGGGGAGAAGGGGTGCAACATACAGCGCTTGGAAATATAATGTCCGCAGCAAGCTGATGGTGGCGTAGAGGACACCATATGCTTTCAGATTTCAAAACTCATCCCACTTCTAGAAATACTGTGGGGGTAAGACACCCCTAACACCCCTAGGAGTGGGGATGGGAAGGGGGTGCCATGTAAAAATACTCGAAAACGACCCATGAGTGTCGAATCCATAGTTTCCGGGGTCGCTGAGATGAATGGTAACGCTCCCGATGCCGTTTAAGTCCACGCGCAGCCCCCATCAGCATGGGGGGTGAGAAGGGGTAAAACATAAAATCCCCAAAATGACCAACATTAGTGTCAAACCCCGAAATCCATTCGGGGTCGCTAAGCTGATTGGGGACAGTCCTGATGACATTTAAGCCCAAGTTTAGTCGAATAGAATGAACAGAACTCTCTAGAACTCTTCTGGAAATTTTCAGAAATCATTATGCCCCGGTCTTGGACTCCAATCACATACTTGGCATGTTACCAGGTGTAGTCACTGAATACAAGTCTATCGATACCATAGGAGATGCCTATGAGGTTGTCAATTTCCCATCAGACTTCCTAAACTCACTTGATCCGGCTGCATTGCCAGCACATCGTCTTTTACTTAGCGTGGGATCTTAAAATTATTTTACCATGGAACCTCCACCCGCCAAAACTTTGCAACGGCACAAGGCTGTGTGTCAAGAAGATGCTGGGTACTGTAATTGAAGCAACTATCTTAAGAAGAAAAGGAGAGGGCGGAACAGTTTTTATCCCACGGATACCACTCACTAAGACGGATCTCCCTTTTAACTTTAAGAGATTGCAATTTCCAGTGAGACTTGCATTCTCGATCACGATCAACAAGTCACACGAGCAGTCTATTAAGTACTGCGGAGTGGATTTGAGATCGCCATGTTTCTCCCACGGGCAACTTTATGTTGCTTGCTCAAGGATGGGTTCACCCAATAATTTATTTATTTTTGCTCCTGGAGGTGAAACTAAAAATGTTGTTTATAATCAAGTTTTGAGTTAAATTAATATAGTGAATTTGTAAAAGATTTCACTTCATAATTTTTATACTGTACTTATACTTTTAATTACCTGTACATAAAATTACTTTGATTTTACACTATAGATAGACTTCATTCCTTTTCCTGTCTAACAGAAGCTTGGGATAAATAAATACCCGAGCAACGCTGGGTAAGGACAAGCTAGTATAAAAATAAAAAATAAAACAATGACACACCCACCAAGGAGCTGGAAAGCACCATGCTCATAAAAACCATTTATGGACCCCCCCCACACACACACACATACATACTTCAACTTGCAAGGTATTTCCCTGGCCATTCTGTGGCCACCAAAGCCCAGCAGCAAACTCATCTAGCAATGGTATCACTTATTCCTGTTGTCCCTTCACAACTGCTAAAAAGAAGCAGTTGAGAAACAGTGCAGCCAACAGGTCCAATGACAAAGTCTCACCCCAAGGACTTGACAACCAAAGGACATGGACACACCTTTTGGGACGCACTACTACACCCAGTGAGAGAAAAGGATATTTTGGGTTGAAGAGTGGACTGTTCAGGATTGGGCAGCCAGTAGTGCCAAGGCCCTAGGTTTGAGATGAGCCCAGGGGAGCAGAGTGGTTTTCCATACGAGTGATTCTGCTATCCTTAATTTTATCTTGGACTCCTTTTCAAATTCCTTTTCTACTTGCTTCTGTTTTGTTCTCTGAATTTTGGTTGAGTGCTGGGTGTAGGTGCTGTTTGGTGTCATGCACTTACGGAAATCAGGTGAGGAAGGAGGCAGACACCATCCCCAAAGTAGTAATGAACCACAGGCAGTATGACTGTGGCAGTCTGAAACACCATTGGCAGAAAAAATAATACTAGAACTATTCTTCTTTCTGGGTCCTCCTCAACCAATGACATTCAGAGACTGACAGCAGCCTCTTTAACCTTATGCCGATTGTTTAGTAACACCAACTTAATCAAGGAACCTGGAAGTGGAGATGTTTGTCTCTCCCATGTTTATTTTTCAAGTGCTGCAGCAGGTAAGCCTTGAAAGAAGGGAGTTGTCATAATCTATGATGACTCCATGCTCACAGCCAAGTGTCGTGTCCAGTGGTCTCTGGAATTTGAGTGCCTTTTCTTGAAACTGAATAAGTGAGATAGGAATTGTTTGCATCCCTTCGATCCTGTCTCCTTGCTTGAGCTGACCAGTGTGACCTTGGGTGAGGTATTGTAGTGCCCTAGGTCCTGAAAGGCCTCAATGTTCATATCAACCCCCCAGCTGGGTCTTCTTAAGTAATTTCTGCACAAGTGCATGTGGTGGAACACCTGTTGAAACTTTACTGCTGGGCAGGTGAAGAGTGATCTGTATGTGGAAGAATTTAAAATCACTCCTTTTTATGGATAGATTCACAGAAGGATTTAAGACTAATTATGGCCCCTAACTTCCAAAGAGGTAGATGACAATTCAACAGCCTGTGGAGATTTATGGGCCCACAAGGATTCAGGATGGTTGTGGAAGATTGTCTTGCTGCCATGGAGAATGAAGAAGTGGCCAATGACACAATTGCTCCCGAGTCTTGTCACAGAAGTATTTTTCTGCAGTAACTGAAAAAGTATCAAAATTCCTTGGCAAATTTCTAGTGGTTGAGGAACATTTGGAATATGGTTGTGGAATTCTCTCCCTCTCAACCCAAGACCAATTCATCGCTCTTGACTTTCTGGCAGCAGCTACAGCCTTTTTAATTTTGTCTTACTGTCCCAGATTTGATATAAATGGTTGTGATAGCACGGGCAATTTGTTTCTAAGAATTTTTTAAATATATATTTTCTGATTTTTTTTCACTGAACTGTTAATTGCCTTAGCTACCTCTTTTTATATGAGAGAAAGGCAGAATAAAAAGGTTTTAAAATAATGAAAAAATACCCTAAATAATGCATAATTTAGTTGGCTCAATTTACTGACTGTAGTATTCAGTAGAGAAGAAATTCCATATCTCTGACACACAACTTGATCCTATGCATGGTTACACAGAGGTTCCACTGGGTGTAGTGGGATTTATTCCTAAAAAAATGTGCACAGGACTATAACTCTATTTACTTAAATCCCAATATCCTGAGGTTTATCATTTATTTTTTGTGTCTTCTTTTCTCACCTGTTTAGACCTTAAAGGACTTGGAATCCAACAAATAAGTGGTATAAAAACAGAGCCCCCAACCAACTCACTTTGTATGTTCAGCCGAAAAGTTTTTATCATCAATAACTGCAATAACAACAAGTTTTCCTAAAATGAAAAGATACAAAATAAATGTATATAGCAAATTTATCATACTTAGATTTTGTAAATTCTCTCCTACACCTCCACTAGTAAACAACTTTTTAAAGAATATGACCAGAATAGACTTTTAAATAAAACTCATTATAAAAGCCATTCCCTCCTATAAAATTTTCTCAAATGCAGAAAATATCCAGGCAACATCAATCCTTTGCAGATAGATAATTTTGGACATGAAAAATCTTTTATGAGGAGAAAACACACATCACAA
Source organism: Lerista edwardsae (assembly GCA_029204185.1). NCBI lineage: Eukaryota > Metazoa > Chordata > Lepidosauria > Squamata > Scincidae > Lerista > Lerista edwardsae. The sequence continues at coordinate 2,347,735 of JAJKFI010000019.1, forward strand.
TCACTTTTCCCCCTAAAATTGTCCCTATTTCTCTGTCCTGTGTGTTTTTGGTGCTCAATTAAGGGCAATGTATATGTTCAGGAAAAAAAGCTATAGCCCTAAAATGGAACAATACCATTTTAGAATGCAGGTGAAGACTGCATGATAGGAATTCCCTTCCCAGAGAATATCTGAGGGAGAAGGTTTTAGCCTTATTTCCAATTGTATTATACCTTTAGCTTTCCAAGGTAAATATTTTGGAATACAGTAAGCACCTCTAAACTCTAACAACTTTGTGGCTGTTGAACACCATAAGCTAGGTTCTAAAGGACGGAAGTGCATAGGCATCCATAATGTCAGTCATCCCATCCCCCCCCCAAAAAAAAACCCTAAAAGCCACCTTCGTGGATGTAGTTAAACATATAAATTCTTTAATGATTCTCAAACTTTTTAGCACCAGTTTAGAACCCAGTTTTAAAATGACAATCTATTCAGGACCCACCAAAATGCCATCACTGTGATGCCAGAGTCTGCTGCTTTCCTGAGAATGCAGCAATTTTGGGTTATTTCTCATCCATTTTCCAATAGCAAAATGAATCAGAAAGGGGGAAAAAGCCTATTTATAATCTTGACACAAACAAAATGGCCGTACAGCCCTTCCCCTTCCCAGTGTCCCATCTTCCCATATTTTCAATAATGGCTGCCTTAGATGCTACATTACCCACCTGAAATTGGCTTGCGACCCACCTAGCGCGTCCCAACCCACAGTTTGAGAAGCACTGCTTTAAACAATATGGCAATACTGTGAAGAAAATCATTTTACCTGTGTCACCAAGTTCATAGAGTGTAAATCCATCTATAGTAAGATAGCTCTGAAATCTCTCTCTGTTTACCCAAGATGATAAGTCTCCATCTTCATATTCTTTTTTCCCCCAAACCATGCCGAGAGAAGATGGGGAAGAGAAATCTGATATTACTATTAACCAATGCCTTCTTAAAATCCCTTTTTACTGCAATGCCAGTAGTAACTGGTAACAATACCAAACATTTGCATAGTGTGTATTTGAATAGCAAAATAAAAAATGTGTATAATAAGTGCTTCTTATGTCTTATCTGGCACAGAGTTCCTTATATGAACCCTGTAAGGCAAGTTATGTTTATCTCCCTATTGCAACTGGAGAGCTGAGGCTGCCTAGAGAAATCAAGGCAAAGGCAAGATTCAAACTAGCAGTCCAATTCTAAACTTCCCCATTGCCCAGAATACAATGGCCCTGAAACGGCTGCCGCTGTATCCTGTGGAGCCATGGATGTTTGGCAGTGATGTCATTATGTCACCACCAAATTTCTGGGTTGCTGAGCACCTAGAAGTGACCTGTGCAGAGCTTGGCTTGGGACGCTTTGCTTCCTCCCAGCTTGCTGCGTGCCAGAAAGAGATTGGGGGAGCAGGAGATTCCATGTGCTCTGCTGCTCTGCCATTCCCCATCTAGTGCATGGCAAACTGGGTAGGAGTCAATGCTTCCCAAGCCAGGCTCTGCATGAGTCAGACTTCAACTGGTTGGCTGAATCTAGACCACAGGCTATAAATTGTTGACACCTAACAGAGTATAATGTACAATGTTGCTATACATTCTCTGTCTTGCGTACGCGCTCTCTCTCATGCTCTCATTGGTTTTTTCCTTCTTTTTTTGACACACTAGGATCCTAGCCCTACTGTCTATTTTTTCAAAAAGATTTAGATTTTTTTTTTGCCTTTAAAAAAAGCATATTTAGACTGTGCAAACTCCAACCACTCAAAAACAAATCCTGTGTATCTCCGATACATGAGTGTACCTTTGGACTACTATACACATGAACTTACCATCATATACAAAATAACTTCCATCTTTAAAGACTAGAACAGCAGGCATCTCAGGCAGTTTCATATGCTGAAAAAGTAAGAAATAAAAAAAAAAACAAAGTGAAGCAAATATTTTAAAACAATACATCATATCTTAAGTCATTGTTGTCAATTTTTAAGTTTAGTATTTGTATTCAGCAATGGAAAAGGTGACAAACATTTTGTACTCCATCAGGTGAAAAATCTAGTTTTCCAGCATCATGTAAACGGACACATAACAATGCTTTAAAAGGGAGGTCTTGACAATTCTATAGACATGTCAATGCAAAATGTAAGCTCTTCTATTACAGATTATTGTTTATCAGGAACTAGTAGTTTTTTTTCAGGAACTAGCTGTATTTTTTTCTTGGCTCAATTTTTTAAGAGTTTCAAAGCTCTAATGATAGCAAGGGGACAGATCCCAGGACAGCACAGAGGTAGGATGATCCCTCGAGTCAATTAAAACAGCCTCATAGCTGCTATCGTACAGAATGTTAAACCCTAAAGGAATACTGAACTTTCTAAAAATACTTACTGCACAGAAACAATTCAACCGTACTGCCAAAGAATGAAAACAAGTATTCTTGCCAGCTTTGTACTAAAAGACCTTCTTAGTATTAACATCAATGGAAAAAGTCTGCCACCATAGAAATCAATTTCATGAAATAACATGACTGCTATTTATAACTAAGGTCAAACATGCTATTAACTACTGCTATGCTTGCACAATGGAGAACACAACAATAGTGAACCATTGGTGGATATACCACTGCATATATGCCTATAACTGGAATGTTTAAAGCAGCATTTAGGACATATGAAATGCAGTAGATTTTAAAATATTTTAAAATAGATATTACCAATTGCCTGGAAGTAACGTTGGAAGATTTAATTATGTTACTTTTCTTTTTTAATGCAGTTTTCTGCCTAAAGTTTCATCCGCACCTATTATCTAGTTTCCATTGTTCTGGTTATAAACCAGCAATTTTTGGGAGTTTGACAACAGTAATATATAAACAACTTGTCAAATTATATAATATATATAAGCACACAAACAGTCTTTGGTCCAATTTTTAAGGATTTCGAGTAAGAAAAGCAAAGATCCCAAAACAGAACATTTTTTAAAATATGCTCTTCTATTTATAAGACTTCAGTATAATATCGAAGTGGGTTCTTAAAGCTGACATCAACCTACAGAAATGAACATATTTTCCCAAAAACAGTAACACCAAAGTGTGTCTTTTAATTTCAAGGATTCTGATCAAATAGGATAGCTAACAAAATAAGAGCGAAGTTTACTAATTCTAACTTCACAAAGGTCATAATGAACAAATGACACTGTGGGACGAATCCTATGAGCCAGCCGTGCTGCCAGAACTTGCATTCCAGTAGCACACCATGCTTTACAGCTGTCACCAAAGGCAACATGCCACAGAGCACAGCCAGGCTGCCTCCATAAGCATGTGGCCCCAGGAACAGCCCAGGTGTTGGTAAGTCAGCAAAGCGTGGCAGGCAAAACAGGGCATAGACCAAGGCAGGGAGGGGTGGGCGTAGAGGCATGAAAAGAGGTGGTATGATGGCAGTGGCTCTGCCAACATCCTAGTCCCCTCCCCAGCATCCTTGTGCCTTCTTGGCTCCACCTGGACTTGCACCAGCAAATCTAGTGGAGTAGGTGCACAATCTAGTGCACAATTGGGCAGCAGAGGCTTAATCCAGACACACTCAGGCAGCAGAGGCTTATCATTAGACGAGGAAATATATGTTCCCTGGCCCAGAGAAGAACTCCAGGACTGTCCCCTCCCCGCAGGATGCAGTGTGTGCTCTGGTGGTGTGGCTTCACAGGCGGGGGAGAGATAGCTTTTAAGATAAGACTGGGTTGCCCAATCATAAAGCAATCACACTAACAGCACAATCCTATACCCCCCTTAGCGCCAGCCGAACGCTAACGTGAATGTGCCGTAAAGTGCTTGCGTCTCGGCGCTATGGCGTTCAGCTGGCGCAAGTGTCAGCATCAGCGCTCGGGTGCTGGCATGAACGTTGGCAGCGCCAGCCGTGCACCAATCAAGCACCAGTGTTGCTCGGTCGGCGCAAGGCCTCCGCGAGGGCATTCCAGAGGTGTTCTGGGGCGTAACTGTGCGGCGCAGTAAGCGCAGACAGCAGTTATAACGCGGTTGTGATGCAGGACGGCCGTAGTGCCATATCCTAATGCTGGTCCCCGGCCATGGCGGCCCCAATTTGGGCCACTCCCGTGCACATTCCTCTGCGCCTGCTATTTTGCCGGCACAGATCCGAGCAGGACCATAGGGGTGACTGGGGCTTACGGGGGTGCAAGGGGAAAACCTCCCCTTGTCCTGCACATTGCTACTGCTGCCTCCGAATGGGCCTTTGGAATGGGCCTGTTATGTCAGCCTTACTAGGTCAGCATAAGGTAGGATTGCGCTTTAAGAGAGCAATCCTATCCTGGCAAACGGCCAGTGCAAGTCGCTTGCGTTGGCCCAGCGCTGTCACAAATGTTCCATAAGGCACATTAATGCCAGCGCAATTGGCGCTGGGCTGATGCAGCCAGCAGTGCTGGCCTAGGTGTGCTAAGGCCGGGCGGAGGTAAACTGCCCCTGCACCAGCCAAATTCAGCCAGCATGGGGACTTTTCTGGGCAGGTGGAAGGTGGGAGAGAGGCAGAGAGAGGGTGGAATGGGGCACAGAGAGGACAGTTCCTCGGGTGGGGCAGCCCAGGGAGCTAGGACACAGCAGTTATGCCTGATTCTAACCCCTGTCCCAGGCCACACTGCCCCAATCTGGGCCCGCTGTGGGGCCCTTGGGCTGTGCCTGCTAAACACTTCCAGACCTCAGCAGGCACCATGAATGCTATTTGGTCTACTGTATGAAAAGAGTGTAATACCTTGGGTGTCTATTCATCCACTCTCCTCAATTAAATCATAGTCTCCTAGTCTGACATTTCAATTGCCAACTGACTGTGCCATGCTTCCAACAACTGTACATCTAACCTCTTCTCAAAGAAATGTATCATTTTCAAAGCAGTCCAAGATTCAGAAACAGAAAAGACCCAAATTGCGTAGATTCAATGTAACCGTCTCTCTAGTTGAGACTTTCAGCTAGTACATCTCCCACTGCTGAGGAAAAAAACACTTTTAAAATTTAGCAGTATTTTGCTTTGGTTTTGCCAAGTTACGGTTGCTTTACGACAGTTTTCTTGCTACACAAATGGATCTTTTCAGGTCCTGAAGAAAACTATTTTCAAATTATTCTAATTAATATCAAGCAACAAAGAACTCAGAATCCAGGTGTTTCTAAACTTGAATAGTATCAGTTTTGGTTCAAATACACTGAAAATAAGTTTACCTCAGGCAGTACCTCTTCTGAGGCAGAAAAAAAGTATGTATAAACAATTAGTTCGGAAGCAACTTCTATGTATTTTTCCTGTGGAAATACAAATAGATATTTAAAGCAGCTTCTCAATTTCCATTAAATATTCCTATGTGCAGAACAAAACAATATGCAAAATTGTATTTCACGGCTACCTATTTTTTCTCCACTGTTCAACAACAAGTGCTGGAAAGAGGGAATCAACATTTGTTAAAGGCCCCATCACTCATTTTTAATGCCAATGCACAATGATTCCAGAGTCTTATTGATTTCCCCTCCCTCCAAAAGTGAAGCTAGTAAACAACTCAGTACTGTTCCCGGGCAGGGTACAGCAGAGACGCTTGCAGGCAAATACAGAAAACCATAATTATATCATTCAATTATTAGTGGCTAAATTGGACCCAGTGAATAGAAGCTATTTAAGATAAGGCAGCATGTTTGACTATACTGAAGAGACAAATTTAAGGCACCTAATTATATTATGGCAATTATTATACCCCAAACAAATTCAATATAGGTAGTGTTTCCCAAACCACTGGGTTGCAACCTGATTATTAGTGGGCCCTGAAACTGACAAACTGATAGCTGAGAAGGAAAACATATTGAGCCTTATGGAAAGTGAAACTGAGCCACATATTTGCATTTACTTGTGCATAAGCAAGCATGCCTTGGCTCTTAATGAAGGCTAGGTAACGAGGAATATAAGGCCACCAAAATTGCCCCAATCAGATGTATGTGGAGCTCAACAAATACTCTAGAAGGCTGACCACCCACTATAATAAAAAAGGATAAAGACAAGAGGCTTGAGAGACTGGTAAAGTGAAACTTTTTTTTTAGTCTTGTAAAGCTGGGTGAGTCCTTATAAGAGTGTTATTTTTTAAAAAAAAATGGGTCTTAGTGCTAAAAGGTTTGAGGACTATTGCATTAAGGAGATATTCATGGTCTTCATATTATGATGAATAAAACAAACTTGTTTGAAGACATCTGTTTATCTGAAAATACTCAATGGAAAGATACATTGGTCACAACCTGTTGGAATGCCATCTGAAAGCATTTACAAGATCTACAACACAGAGCAGCAGCAACACTCTTGAGGTTTTTTTTTTAAACCGGTATCCAAACTTCTGATGAAAAGGCGGCTAATAAAACTGTCCTGAAAGGATGGGTCCAAGAATGGAGGAGTATGTGTGTGTGTGTACACACATACATACGGCACAACAACACCCCTAATTTAGCATGAAAATTCAGGGGTTGTTGAATACTCCTGCCAAATCCGTGGAAAGTTAGCCTGTTAGGGAAAACTCTCTCCCCTTTGTGCTAGCTTTGTACAAGTACATTTTTTTTAAACTGTGGCTTGGCTGACATGAAAATAAAACCAAATAGTAATTTCATATCTGGCAGGAGTACTTAAGAATGAAATGTTAAATAAATCACCATTTAGTTATTTAGAAAATGTTAGTCTTTAAGTAAAATTTACTTTAACACTACTTACATAAGAAACAAGGAGTAAAGGTTTTATTTAATAAAGCCTCAAACCTTCAACGGAGATTCCCCGCCAATGTACAGAAAAAGTACACGATGCCTCTTTTGCACATGCTCAAACATTTGCTGACTAGGGAGTGGCCGAATGATAGGCCTGAAAAATAGCAAAGATGACAGATCAACATGAGCAAGAAAAATAAGCAAATAGCCTTTTCCAAGCTCCTACATCCAGTACTACAATCTTGTGTTAGCTGACGGAGCACTTTTTGTTCCTTACAGTAAGGACATTATTTGTGCTCTTTTTTCTGCATATAGGACCAGGCAATAAGCAAATCTCTTCTTCTCCACCCTACTCCCTCCATTCCTTTCCCCCTCCTAAGATCTTATAATCTCAGTTAAAACTTTTCTTCACATCCCCCCTTACACATCTCCAATTTCCAAAGATATGGAATCCTTTGCCTTCCATTCTCTCTCTTCTCCTCCTGCTCCCCCCCCCGTTGAATCCCAACCCTTGTTTCAATCATACCATCTCATTGCTCCTCACTCCACATTTCTCCAGTATACATTTCTCCAGTATACCATGTCCTCAGTCTGACCTTTTTGCTAATACTTTCCGGCTCTTCTGATAAAAATTTGACAACCCTATTTCTAAACACCTTTTCCTCCTTTCCAGAAAGCACATAGACTTCCCTATCAAATTATATTCCATGAGGAAACTTTATAAGAAAGACCTATTCAAATTCAAAGAGGTTCGATTTCAGCTTGGTGTGAATTTCCTTAACTGTAATTTCCTTAACTGTAAAAGTATAATTACATTAATTATACTTATTCTTATGTAATTAAACTGGTGCTGTGCCTCAACAATTTTAGTGACTTGTCAGTGTGCAGTGAGTTGAAAAAAGTTGAAAATCTCTGTTCTAGAATCTAACTTTTTCCCAGTGCTTCTTAACAACTACATTAAACTGCCCGGGAAGATCATCCAGAAATTTGGGGGGTGGATGTCACCACTTTGTGGACAACACCCAACTTTCTCACAGCCAGTCAAAGGCTGGATAAATCTTGAATCAGGTCAGCCTGTCAAGGGCAAACAAACTGAAATTAAATCCAGACAAGAAAGAAATGCTGTTGATGAGGAGATTCACAACCAATAAGAAAGTTTATTAGTTTTGCATGGGGATCTCACTTCCCTTGAACTCCCAGGTTCATAGTTGCAAGAGGGGGTACTCCTAGACCTCAAACCTGAATCTGTGATGGCTGTGCCCTGGAGAAAGTTTAACCAGCTTAGGCTGATGCACTATGTCCTTCCCTGGGTCAGACAGATCTGGCTACAGTTATATGCAGTGGTGATATCTAGGCTGAAATATTGTAACACACACGGGAAACTTCTATCACCTTTGAAGATCATTTCGAAAACCTGTACAGAATGCAGCTGAAAGCTTTTAGGCCAGGGATTGAAATCACATCTCTGTTAATATGCATTGGCTGCCTTTTTGTTCCCTAGCACAATTCAAAACACTACTTATATTAGGACCTATAATGCCATTAATGGTTTGACATGTGGATAACTAAAGAACTGTCTCTCTCTATTGAGCCTGACCATCCTGTGAGGTCATCACCAAGGGCCACAACATGCGTGAATATATGGTTGGCAATGACTCATTATAGAGTCTTTTCTGTTGTGGCACCTGGAACTCCCTTCCAGATGAGTTTAAAATTGCAATGGGGTTAGCTGGATGAATGAAGCCAAGCCTTTCATTGTTAGGTTACTTTTTTCTGTTGTTCACTCTTCTGATTCTCATCCTGTACTGCAGACCTTCTAGGGAACATATTTTGCGTTCTGTTTTTTTGAAAAAGTTTTCAGAAATTGTTTTATTGCTTTTTTCCTCTCTCATGTACTTCACCTTGAGTTACCCCAAAAGGCAAGATATATGTATTTTTCATAAAATATATAACAAATATAGATTAAGTGTTCAATCCTATTCGGCACAGGAGCAGCAACTACAAACACAGCCATTGCATCATATGTTGGATGTAAGCAGGCTAGAGTCTCGTCAGATTAAGGGGACATTTTTTTTCAAAAACTGTTCGGAGGTTCCAAAAATATTGCTCAAACACTTCTACGGTTGGAAATGGGTTTTTAAAGTAAAAATGCATTATAAATAGTTAACATTTTAAGAACTGAGGCTCCAAAAGCAAATTACATGATCCTCATCACTTTTACCAATTCAGCAACTACGTTCTATAGTTGCATCATTATTGCAGTCAATATAGAAACACTTTAAAGACTTTGCTTAGTGGCAATTTCATCATATACTATGATGTGTTTTGCCCTAATATTTCTTACAATAGTGGTTTGTTATGAAGACTTCTAGGAATTGATTGAAAACCAGCATTTGTTACCTGCCACAATCACCTGAACAGTTCCATATTAACAGCATATTAAGCTGCAGCATATAATTTTTCCACTGCTAATAGACTGCCATCAAATATGTTAGAGCAGTGTTTCTCAAACAATGGGTGAGGACCGACTAGGTGCACCATGATCCAATTTCAGGCAGGTCGCATAGCACCTAGAGCAGCCATATTGAAAATATGGGAAGATGGGATCCTGGAAAGGGAGAGGGCTGTGTGGTTATTTTGTTTGTTTCAAGGTTGTAAATAGAAACAACCTAACTTATTGCTGCAGTCTGTGGAAAGCAGTAGGCTCTGGTGTCACAATGACAGCACTTCTGGCCATGACGTAACTTCCAGGTTAATGATATCACTTCCAGTGGATCCTGGACGGATTGTCGTTCTAAAAAGTGGATCCCAGTGCTAAAAAGTTTGAGAATCACAGTGTTGGAGCTCTAATATCTACACAAGCTACAACATTCAAATATTTCAAACATTTTAAGCATATACACAAAATTTAGTTTTCTACGCATTAAAGTAGTTTTCAGATTCAACATGAGTCACATGCGGCTGCTAAGTATTATCTTAATTTTAAAAATGCAAGAGCTGGTTTTAAAGATACAAAACTGATGATGCCAAAGTCTGAAAAAATATGTTTTTACAAGCAATATGTTTTATGACAATATGTTTTATGTCACCAAAAATGTGTGTGTTGTATAGATTTAACTGAAAACATCACTATTATTCTAAATGGGAGTAGGTAGGTCTCCCTCTGTCCTTCCCTGAGATCATAAGGAGGGACTGAACTTGGAATGAGAGTCACCAAGATATTAAAAATGAAACTGCTTTGTGGTGACAAATACTTACATGTAGTCAATATTCCCTTCAAGTCAGGGACTGGATGCATCCAGCTATGTGAGCATTGTTTAAGACTACAAATCTAAGCCAGTGGATCTCAAACGTTTTAGCACTGGGACCCACTTTTTAGAATAACAGTCTATCTAGGACCACCAGAAGTGAAGCCATTAACCTGGAAGAGATGTCATGGCCAAAGGTGATATGGCATGCCAACCTTGTGATGCCAAGGCCTGCTGTTTTCCTGAGAATGCAGCAATATGCTGGGTTATTTCATGGCTGTTTTCCAATAGCAAAGTGAATCAGAAAGAAAAAAAACATATTTACTACCTTTGCACAAGCCAAAAAACAGTCCTCCCCCTTTCCAGCATCCCATCTTCCCAATACGGCTGCTCAAGGTACTTCATGACCCACCTGAAATTGGCTTGCGACCCACAGGTGGGTCCTAACCCACAGTTTGGGAACCACTTATCTAAGAGATTTAGAGGCAGTCATAAGAACAAGGCTAAAGGGAGTTGGTGACAGAGAAAAGGAACTTTCCACCTAAAGCAAGTTTCAGAGTTGCATATGCACAGCAGATTAAATACATTATTCAAGAGACTGAAATCTTCCATTCAGAAGGCATTACTTCATACCGCCTCATTCATTTTTATATAATATCTGCAGTGTTGATTCTTCTCAGTAATCATGAGAAACCAGTAAGGGCACTGAGCCACACAGGTCACAGTGCATCAAGAGCTTATTTAACTACATTGCTTTGCTGCCCTGAGTTTTCTAGTAATGTAACTTCAACACCAGAATTGGTATAGAACTAAATCCTTTAAATACTTACCCAGCTACTCTGTTTGCAAACTCAATAATATCATCTTTGGTTCTAGGTCCTCTGTAGTTGTAGGCCAAGTCACCCTTTAACCTAAAGAAAATATTTCCCTTTTAATTATTAATAAAAGCATTTGTTTACAATATTTTCGTAAGACTTTATAAGTGATAAATGCAGCAGGACCACAAATGGCCAGAGTTTGGAGCCCCCTAGCTTAGAATACAGACACTAGGCCAGTGATGGCAAACCTTTTGGGCTTGGCATGTCAAAAATTCAGAAAATGCCTAACTTGGCTGACGGGTCACACACACCCCTGCCCGCCCAAACAAAAGAGTAACAATTCTTTACATATTCATTTACTTATAAAAATACAGTCCAATAGTGTGTGGTGCCAATTATTATATGCAGAAAAGTCAAATAATTACAAAAATGAAATGAGAGTAAAACAAACTTAGTTGTCATTAGGTGTTGGTGAATGCTGGCATGTCACCCAAATGTTGTGGCGTGTTGCCTTTGCCTTTGACACGCATGTCATAGGTTTGCCATCACTGGGCTGTAGCTCACAATGTTAATTTATGTGGGTTTTAACAGGTCTCCAACACTTTTTTTTCTTTCAACACATTTTGTCCTTCAATTCAAAATATCCTGCACAACTGAATAATAGAACAGAGCAACACTGAATGACATACTTTTCATGTAGTTAAATGAGAGTCAATCTGGAATTTCATTTCCATTTTTCCTGTTATTTTAATGAAAGCTAAAAATTAAATACACAAAGTTGAAACACCATAGAACGTCTGATCCCATTTGTAGGAAAATACATGGAGTATAGTGCAACCTATACTTTTCATTTCTCTTGGGGACTGTTAATATTCAGGAGTGAAGGAGGGCTAAGAACACTAGGGAGGATCTAGTGAAATGATGCAAAGTACTAGCATTTTCATATATCAAATTGAAAGTGTTTACTTACAGTTTAATTGTTGGATAGCCTCGAACACCAAACTCAGAGGCAATGCCTACCCCAAAAAAAAAAAATGAGTTGTGTAATTAACAATTCAGAAGTATGCACGTTCTCAATCACAATTCAAATACTTAAACACTTTTTACTAGCATGTTCTGTAGAAACAAATCAAACATTCTATATCTTAAAACGGCTGCTTACTGAATCTTGTTCCCATGGAAACAGGCTATAGATGAGATACTTTACACAATGATACAATTCCTGTATGTTTCCTACAATGGCAAAGTGGCAAATCAGACGGCTTGCCAGTTCACTTACTGGGTTCTCAATTTTTACTGAGCTTCATAAGAACTGCTAGTTTACTTACATTGTTTGCTAACTTGTTAGCTTTCCCATTGCTTCCAAAAACCACTTCTATAATTTATAAATCCTAGAACAGGTCAAGAGGCCTTAAAGTGCACTTACTAGAATAGGAAGTTGCATCCATCTTTCCAACTTTAACAGGAGACCCAAGGCTGCTTATCTCTTTACCGACTTCATTCCACACTGGCTCCAGTTTCTTGCAGTGCCCACACCATGGTGCATAGAACTGAGGACAAGTCAAAGGTTAGGAGCCCATGGAATCCTCCGTGAAGACATCACAAATGTTTTAGAATTTGTAAGTTCCAAACTTTATGAAATTTTACTCCTCTTTTACTTGTACAGATTTCTTCCTCTCTTTCTTCCTAGAAACCACTTACATTTAGGGCCTGGTCGTGCTAGTGATTGTTGGATACACTGCAATGTATTTTTATTTCCCTTCTCCATAACTGCAATATCCCCACAAAATAAAAAGATACATTTTGTTGCACTTTGAACCTTGCCTCCCTCCTCTTTCCATGCCGTTCCACTTAGCTGTGCTGCACCTGGTCCATGTGCATGCAATAGATTTCCCCCAGTGCGCACACGCTATATGTATCTTAAAAGCACACTTGGTAACACTGGCATACTTGGGGGGGGGGGTTCGTGCCTCCGGGTGCCAAGCCTGAGGGAGCAGCGGCACCATCCACTGCCCCCCTGATGTGCCAGCCAAGAAGTACCCCCTATGTACCCTCCAGACACAATCACTGCTGTAACATTTGGAGGCATTCAGAGGGTTGGACAGGCCATGTGTTTTCTCCGCCGCTCTGAACACTTCCAGAGATTGAAAAGTTTGAGAACAGCTGGCATAGATTAATTGTTGAGATCTTCTTTTAAAGCTAGGTAATAAAGATTAATTGAATCAAGTTCTATGGTACCATCATACTCACATCCACAAGCCAAATATCATCTTTACGGTCCTCTTTAAACCTAAAAAAAAAGCATAAGCAGTGAAATATGTATCCTATTGTTTGGATATATATTTGGCAACAATATAAAATTTCAGCAAGAATCACAAGGATTTTCATAATCAAGACATGAGCTATCTTTCTTACATATTTAATCTTTCAACAAGAAAAAAAAAACAAGAATCCAGTGCTTCTTCTACTGTAGGTACTCATACTTCTGCAGTACTTTACGGAGCACCTAAATGAATGCTGAATTATACAAGAATTAGTTAATAGATAAAAAAGGAGGAGAATTCAATAAAATAACTAGGAACACACAAAAGTTCAGAAATCTATTAGAGGATGGAAGGCATCTAACCTACTGGATCCCAGAGGGCCATGATTTTCATTTTATACTGTGTTGGTATAGACTACCTGGCCACAACCTACTGTAAAACACACACTCACTCACTCACTCACTCACGTACATGTTAAAATAAAAATGCAAATCATGGGAAAACAATTTTATATCAAAAAATGAAACCTACGTAAAATTCGGGTATCACATTTAAACTTATATGAAATGCATTGCAGGCAACTTATCAGAAAATATTGTATGCGATATATTTATAAGCATAAATGCCTTAATTTTATCAAAACATTACGAATATAATCAGTAAGGGTTGGGATCAAACATAATTTGTAGAGCCTGGTCTTCTTCCATTCCTCCACCAAGGTCTCAAATTCAACAGAGTCAAGGTGGCCTCCGGTTGATTAATGCACAATAAAAATATTCATCATTAAAATACATGTTGAGCATCCTTTATGCAGACTGCTTAGGACAGGAGGGTGTCTGGATTTAGGAATAACTGCATAAATATCAAGAGAATTGCTTCCTCTTGCCCTTTTCATGCCATACGGGTATCTGCTGGTCTCTGACATTTCTCAACACTGTCTATACAGATATGCACCACAGAGAAGAGAATAGTCTGTACTTGCACTTTACACAGAAATGAGCGTAAGAACTTCTAACCACAGAAAAAATTTTAAGAGACTTGGACAAAAATGTCTGGATTTCAAAATAGTTTACATTTTGGATAAGGAGTAATCTAATTTGTTTTATATTGTTAAGGGCAAAGGGGCAACCTAGTTCACAAAAAAAAGTCTGGGTGATGCCAAGGATTTACCTGGGCTCAACTACAACCATTGTGTATTCCACAGCACCTACAATATAGGGTCAGTTGGTGGAATTTCTGCAATTCAAAGTAATCAGAACAGAACGGGGTACAAACAATATACTATATGCCCCACTGCATAATATCTTCCCAAACTAAGGTAACATTGAGAAAACTGATATTATTATTATTGGGAGGAAGTTCAATATATAGTATACACCAATGCCACTATGTTAATGGGTGAGTCAGTTGCTGCTTCAGGTCTTATAAGCTATGATATTGGATTATGAAAGCCCTAATGAAGTAATATTCATCATGTCAGTTTTGTTACAATGTTTAGATATCTGGTTTCCTTTTTTGGCATGACTCTTCTGATCTCAAAGCGTGTTGGGTTTGTTGTTATTGTTTAGTTGCTAAGTCGTGTCCGACTCTTTACGACCCCATGGACCACAGCACGCCAGGCCTCCCACTAGCTTCTGGAGTTTGCCCATTTTCATGTTCATTGCTTCGGTGACACTATCTAACCATCTCATCCTCTGCCGCCCCCTTCTCCTTTTGCCTTCAATCTTTCCCAGCATGAGGGTCTTTTCTAAAGAGTCCTCTCTCCTCTCTTCTCATGAGGTGGCCAAAGTATTTGAGTTTCAGCTTCAATGTGTTGGGTTTAACAGGTATTTATTATTATTATTATTATTATTATTATATTTATTATTATTATATTTATTTATTTATTTATTTATTTATGAATGAATGAGTGAATGAATGAATGAAGAAGCCAATACTGTGAAGGCAAAGGCTTTCATGGCTGGTACACTGTACAAATGTGGGTGACTATTTTAATTCACCCAATGGATAAGCTGAAGGTTAGATACCAAGGCAAGAGGGACTCCCTATAACTACTATAAGGGAAAGGGAAAGAAAATATATTATCGCATTATGTAAAGAGTATTCATATTCTCTATCCTTCTCCCTTTCCCGCTGATGCACAAAGCATTACTATCTTTCATTTTTCTTTTGTGCTTCATGTTCATTACAGAAGAGACCCAACTGTGTACAGCACGCCAATATGGCATGGTGTGTTGTCTATATTTGGAAACCATAGTATTTGAGTGTGGGAAGAGAACGATATATGAAGCAATTTTGACTGAAGCAACTTCCAACAAAACCACTTCCAACTATATATTAATATACAGTTAATTCTCATTACCTGCTAAGGTTAGATTCCCAGAAACCCTACCAGATAGTGAATTTGCATATAACAAACCTATGGGATCAATCGGCCTAGGCACACTGGATATCCCAGAGGGAAAGAGATATCTTGCTTGCCATCACGTATCCAGCAGAGATCCTCAGGAAGCCAGCAGAATGCAACAGGAAATGCCAAAAAAAAAAATCACTGAATGCTGCAGAGACCTTCCAGAGGCTGCAGGAGCCGCTGGAATGGCACTAGCAACCAGCACTGATCCCTTTAAAATAGCTGGCGGAGGCTTCCACCAGCCATTTTAAAGCAGTCCACATTGGTCGCAGGTGGCATACTGAAGGTCCCTGCAGCTACCTGAAGGTCTCTGCATAGTAGATGAGTAAAGAGGTATGGCTAAAGAGAGATATGTAGCAATTCTGCCCCTTGTGAATAAGTAAATTTGCAGAGTGTTTTTCCATACTTACGAATCATCCAAGTCTTTCACAAAAAGATTTGCATCTGCAGCAAGGATAAATGCAGCAACTGCCAATGGAAGAAAAGGAGAAAGGGAGAAAATATTTATATGCAGTCTACAACACGCAACACCACACACATAACACTGATGCTTCTTCATAGCCTACAACTTCCATATAACTCCCAAAGTGCAATCATTCCAGCGCACTAATTTTTAATGGGCCCCAAGTAAGTTCCACCTGATTTTATTCTTCAGAAAAGTTTTACTACTCAGCCCACATTTGCTGCCACTCTTCCTTCAACATTCCTCTTCCAAGTGGAGAAGGGAACAACAGGGGGGAAAAAACCCACAAAAACATACACCTCCCAATCTTTACAGCCTTCTAGGAACCTTTATTTCTTTTCACTTGTTTCACTTTGACAACCACCTGCACGCAAACTGCACAAAAAGCAGGTTTTAACCTAAGAAAAACAGGTTCAAAGTTTCGTGAGATGCTTTGCCACATGTTCTTAGGATTTGATCATTCTTCACTCCCCAGAAAACTGAGTTCCAATTACTGGAACATCAACTGAAAAAACAGAATTAGCAGTAGCCCGCTGCAACACTTTTATTACTCATTTTGGCAAGTGGCAGGAGCAGCTGCAAGGAGCATGCCTGCATTCACTCACATTTCCTCCCTCTTCTCTGGGCGCTGCACAATTAGGAGTGTGCCCTTGGGGCAGTGCTGCAGCTTCTCAACATACCACCTAGCGCGGCTATTTTCAAATGATCCACAGGTGTGCCACAGCAGTTTGGGGGAGGGTCACTGGTTTGTAGGAGCATTGGGGGATATGAACCCCCCCCCCCAGCAGACTGGTGTGCCTTGTCAATTGTCAAAAAAAAAATGACTGTGTGCCATGACAATTTTAGTGCTTTGTCAGCGTGCCATGAAATGAACATTATCTGCATGCCTCACTCTGGGTGGCACAGTGGCCCCAATCCTAACCATTGTACCAACCAAGAAGCGCATACACAGCCAAGCTAGCAGAGGAAGCCACTCACAACCACCAACTGGTCAGAAAACAGAGGCAAGTAAATGTGGGCTGTCATCTCCTCTTCTCGCTTGTTGTCACTCTCATTCCAAGTGGCACACTTAGCAGTGGTAGGCTTGCCATCACGTATCCACTGTATCACGTAGTGAGCAGACACTGCAGCTGCTGCTAATAGCCTCTGGTTGGCACATAGCAAAAAAGAATTGTGCATGACAGATCTAGAGGCAAGGAGGTGAAGCTGGAATGGTGTAGTGGTCCTGGTGTTGGAATTAGACCTGGAAGATTCAGATTCAAGTCCCCACTTAGCCATGAAGTTTCCTGAAT
This sequence comes from Lerista edwardsae, assembly GCA_029204185.1. NCBI lineage: Eukaryota > Metazoa > Chordata > Lepidosauria > Squamata > Scincidae > Lerista > Lerista edwardsae. The sequence goes on from JAJKFI010000019.1 coordinate 2,364,950, forward strand.
GACCTTGGAGCAGTCAGATCTCTCAGCCTCACCTAATTTACAGGGTTATTGTGAAGACAAAAGGAGGAAACATGTACACCACCCTGAGCTCCCTGAAGGAAGAGTGGTATAAAATCTGAATAAATAAAAATGAGCAGTGGCAACAGGAAGGAGCCTCTCCCTTGCTTTACCTCTCCGGGTGGCACCAGAAAAACCTGCCACACTGCACAGAAAGTACTTCCAAATGCTGCACTAAGCAGAGGGAGAGTGGCAGCCAAGCCAGCAGAGAGAAGGAAGTCCTCTCTTCCCTTTCCAGTTCTCTTTGCAACATCTGCCTGAGTTGCAGACAGGTTAGTGATGACAGCGACAGCTCTGCGACTGGCCCAGCCGTGAAGCCCATCCCAGAAACCCCAAGTACACATCATCCTAAACTGGGGAGGGAGGCAGCTGCACCCGCTCGACGCCAATCAGTCAGGGTGAGCCAGGAGCCGCAGCCTCTGCTAGCCTGCCCATGCGCTATGGGTGGGACGATGCTCTAGGCCTTCTTGCCAGCGCCGCTGGGAAGGAGGGAGAGGGGCACGAGAGGAGTGGGCAGAGCCGCTTGTCCTTTGCCCGCGGGGGGGGGGAGCACGTATCGCCGCTTCGTCCCTCCCCACCCCCCTGCGCAGCGGGCAAGAAGAGGAAGTGCGGCTCCTCGCGGCGGAAAGGGCCCGCCCACCGGAGCCGAGGCGATGCTGGCTTCGAACCTCCTTCCCCCGGAGGCAGCCGCCGGTGGGCCCCGCGCATTTCCTTCACCCTCCGCGCAGCCTGAGCTGCTCCCCCGGCACACGGCCTTCGGCTTACCTGCCGCCCACACAAGGCGACACCGCGCCGCTCTCGCTGCGACCATATTGACAGGAGCCGGCGGACCAAGCCGGAAAGGGAAGCGGCGCCTGAATCTCCCTCGCCTCACGGAGCATGCGCCGAGGTGCTGCAGCGCCAGCAGTTGGTTCTGTTTGAATGTGGGCGGGGCCGTTGCCGGGCAACACTCCCGTCGCCCAGGAACCCATTATTGGATGCTGGAGAAGAATCTCTCCCTGCATCCTTGCGGTGGAGCAAGGCACAAGCCGGGGCTGGGTGGGAGGAATGTAGCTCTTCTCCCCCCCCCCCCACAAATTATTATAAGGCCTCCAATAAATGTTTCTGCATTTTGAAAAGGGAACTTTCCCTGAATACATACACTGACGCACCGCAGAATTCCCTAAATATCCCTTTCCCCCGACTAGTCATCAATATGAAGCGTTTTCGTTTTGCACTGGGGACGGGGGAAAGAAACAGCACAGTGCTTTAATGTCTACTCAGAAGTAAGCATTGAGTTCAGTGCGACTCTGGCTACAATCCTAGGCACACTTTCCTTGAAGTAAGCCCAACTCAGCACAATGAGGTTTACTTCTGAGTAAATCTGCAAAGTCTTCTACAGTCAGGCTGCAGTTTTATCTACACTTACCTAGGAGTAGTAGCAATTGGATGCAATGGGACTTACTACTGAGTAGAAATGCACAGGATTGTGCATCACTCCCAGAAACATATATAAGATTGCTTAGGCTGCAGAGTGGTAATGATTAATTTTAAATGCAGGTGTTCTTCATGAAACACCACCCTTCCAATTGTCCTGTTTACATAGTCATACTTCATTAAGCCCATAACAAACATAAACACATAAAATATAAGAACATAAGAAAAGCCCAGTGGATCAGGCCAAGGCCCATTTAGTCCAGCTTCCTGTACCTCGCAGTGGCCCACCAAATGCCCCAGGAGCAGACAAGATGCCTACCTCCTGCTGCCTCTCCCTAGCACCTGGCATGAGGTAGCCTACAATCTAAAGCCAGGAGGTTGCACATACCCATCACTGCCTATAGCGCGTGATGGACTTTTCTTCCATGAATCTATCCAATCCCCTTTTAAAGGTACTTAGATCAGACATCATCACCACATCCTGTGGCAAGGAATTCCACAGATTAATTACCTATTGAGTAAAAAAGTATTTTCTTTTGTCTGTTCTAACTCTTACAATTTAATTTAATTTAAATCCATTTAAATGGCTGTCCCCTGGTTCTGGTGTTGTATAAGAGGGAAAAGAACATCTCTCTATCCACTTTATCCATCCCATGCATAATATTGTACATCTCAGTCATGTCCCCGCTCAAGCGCCTCTTTTCTAGGCTGAAGTGCTCCAAACACTGTAGCCTATCCTTGTAAGCGAGGAGCCCCAGCGCAGTAATCATTTTGGTTGCTCTTTTCTGCACCTTTTCCAGTTCCACGACGTCTTTTTTGAGATGTGGCAACCAGAACTGTACACAGTACTCCAGATGTGGCCTTACCATTTATTTGTACAACTGCATAATAATATTGGTCGTTTATATTGGCCCTGTTTTAATTATCCCAAGCATGGAATTGGCCTTCTTCACCACTGCTGCACACTGGGTTGACACTTTCATTGAGCTGTCCACTAGCACTCCAAGATCTCTCTCTCCTGTTTTGTCACGGACAGCTCAAAACCCATTAGCCAGTATGCGAAATTTTGATTATTTGTCCCAATGTGCATCATTTTGCACTTGTCTACATTAAAAAGCATTTGCCACTTTGCTGTCCATTCCCCCAGTTTGTAGAGATTCTTCTGGAACTCTTCACAATCCCTTCTGGTTTTCACAACCCAGAAAAGTTTCATGTCATTCACAAACTTGGCCATGTCAGGTGCTTATCCCTGTCTCCAGGGCGTTTATGAACAAGTTGAAAAGAATCAGCCCCAAGACAGATCCTTGGGGCACAGTGCTTTTCACCTCTCTCCACTATGAAAATTTCTCTTTGACACCTACTCTCTGTTTCCTGGCCCTCAACCAATTCTTAATCCATAAGAGGACCTGCCCTCTTATTCCCTGACTGTGACTTTTTCTCAGCAGCCTTTGGTGAGGGACTGTGTCAAAAGCCTTTTGAAAATCCAGATATATAGAGGTTCGCCCACGTCCACATGCCTATTAACCTTTTCAAAGAATTCTAAAAGGCTCCTGAGGCATGACTTACCTTTACAGAAGACATGCTGATTTTCCTTCAGCAACAGTTGTTCCTCAATGTGTGTTAGGATTTTATCTTTGATGAGGCTTTCTACCATCTTATCTGGAATCGAAGTGCTGTCTATTGGTAAGTAGAGGAGGGTAGTAGAATTTACATGCTGCTTCAGAGGTGAAATTCAGAGGTGTAGGGAGCCATATGTTCTCTGTATTCCTTTCCATTTCTCCAGGCAAACTCTGAGCCACATTTATACATTAAAATGCTGGAAGTCTGGGTATAAACCAAGTAATCACAATTCACAAGAAATAGAAGAAGCCAATATTTTTCTGTTATTTGCTTTACTCATTGTACTAGAAGGACATCTTGTGGCAATATTTGGGTACAGTCACAATATCATTCCCTAGCTCAGTGTTATTCAAACTATGGGTCGGGACCCACTTGGTGGATCGCGACCTGATGTCAGGTGGGTTGCGGAAAGCTGGAAGCAGCCATCTTGGAAGGTGCAGACCTGATTTTTGCTATATTCCTTTTGTGAGTGTTAACAGTTTGAATTTTCAAGTGAGGGTTTTAAAAAATTTTTGTTCTTAAGTCACCATTTTTACATCATATTTTGTCCTAATCTTGCTTTCTGTCAGGAATATTTCATGGTTATGCAATTGCTGCTGTCCAATAATGCCAATTTGCATTTCAGGAGTATCATTTTATTGCATTACAATGAAAGCACTTCCCGCTTGATGATGTCACTTCCTGCCACAACATCACTTCCAGGTGAATGACATCACTTCTGGTGGGTGCCAACATGAGTACCATTCTAAAAAGTGGGTCCCAGTCTAAAAAGTTTGAATACCTCTGCCCTAGCTGCTACATGCTTCCTCGCTATTAATTGTTTTGTCACCAGCAACAACTCAGACCATTCTGGTAGTTGATCTTTGTTCTTAGGAATGCTTTCCCTAAGAATGTGAAGCATTTATAGAAGTGCATATAAATGGGTTCTGGCGTAGCTCTTTCTGATTTGTGAAAGTTTGCATTGTTATAAATCCTTAAAGGTGGTTTAAAAAGTGTCTACTGTGTTCAGACTTAAGACCAGTGATTCATTCCCAACTCTGATTCCTGGGCAGTTTAACTTTCAAGATATGGCTTAACAATTAGTTTATAAACATGCAACAATATGTTGGACACTAGCAGAGGACAATTCCCACTCTTCCTCTGAGCCAGGAGGTGTGCAGGGAAATCTGCTTGAATACAGTAGAAAGTCAGGGAAGTAGAGGTCCGCTGGCCTCACCATTCCAGGACAATTTAGGATTGCGCCCTTAATAAGTTCAACTGGACATATTTCCAAAGTGCTTAAGTTGCATGTAATTTTCAGTATACCAACCTTATCCTACAAACGTTTACTCTGACGTTTGTTTGGAAATGTTATCCTACTTCAGTAAAAGCCTTCCACAAAAACACATTCAGAACTTCTGTATTAAGATATTACATGCCAGTCATATTTCAATCTTGTTTGCAAAATCTCATTCTGCTTTTTCAAGTATTTCACATTTTGCGTGCTACTAAATTTCTAGCTGGAGGAAAAGTATTCAATGGGAGGTGTCTTTAAAGTGACTTACGTACTTTGAAAAGTTGCAGCAGCATAGCTGACGGGTGTGCTGCTGTCTGAATCTCTGTTTAATAGAATGGTTAACCAACGCATAGCACCATTAAGCTAAATTTCCAAGCAGAAGTGTGCTAGGGAATATATATGGCATTTTAAAAAACAAAATGCCGTTTCAGTGAACAAGTTCATGAATATTTGTACGTAACTTCATTATGTTGCAATTTCCACTGATACATATGAATAATGTATTAATCGGTGGAAAAATTACAGTTGCATACAAAGCTTACCAGTCATTTTAGCTCTCAACTCGCTGTAATGCCTGGAGAGAGACACTGAAATAGTTTTCCATCCTTATTTTAACACTGTAATGACAAACAGTAGCTTGCATTAAAAGAATGGATGACTTTTTATGCAAATTGAGTGGGGCTAGCTCATCATTACTACTTCTTGTCATTCTTGCCATTCCAGTCTTAGTAAAACGTCTCAGAGATGACAAGGGTGTGCTAATGTAGAGATTCCTTGATGGCTGAGAAATGCTGCTGTTGTTTCCACCCTCCCCCCCCCCCCCAAGCAAAATTCATTTTTGCTTATTGTTATGTCATATTTTTGCCAATGTCACCCCTATGCTACATCTGATGATGGGTTCAGAGTAACGTTGACCTGAACTGCTGTATCACAGCTTTGGTTCAACATTTCCTAGTAAATGATGACTAGTAGTATAATAGTATCCAGTCCTTACCCAAGCAGACACCCCCTACCCAGTCCAGCCCAATCAGCTTACAGTTATCAATACGTAGAAGTGATAGAAAATGGTTTTCTTCTTTTTTACAGTTTTGGGGGCTTTTGTTTGTTTTTACAAAAAATTGGAAGTGCAGAAAGTGGTGTTATGTTTTATTTCATTATCACACACACACAAAGAAAAATCACACTTCTAGCCATTGTTTGCTAATGTGCCTATTATTATTATTATTATTATTATTATTATTAATAATAATAATAATAATAATAATAATAATAATAATAATTTACTTTTTATCCCACCTTTCTGCCCCATGGGCACCCAAGGCGGCTTACAACATTAAAATCATCACTTTAAAAACCACGTTAAAACAATGTTAAAAACAATATTACAACAGTTAAAAATTTAACTTGTGCTGTGACTCCGATAAATAAGTAAATAACCAAAGTAGGAGACAAGGGACCCACCACCAATCCTGCACCTCTGTAATGGACATAGCTTGCGGTGTCAGCAGTGCCCTCCCTGCTGATTCCAGAGCACACAGGGTTAACTCTAGAATGCCTGCTGTCCTCTGGAGCACAGCTGTAGCCTAGGCAGGCTAATGAGGGCTGGTTAGAGGCAGAAGTGCTGAGTCACTCAGCAGGTGCAGATGGGTGTGGCTGATTAGCTATAGTCTGCCTAGCAACAGTCTCTGATAGGCCTGCAGATGTATAAATGTAGAGGTAGGAGCAGCCCACTAGTGTGGTAGGAACAAAGTTTGGTGGAAGTGGAGAGATTGGACTGACAAACCTGTACCTGACCCATGTGCGTGCACTACGGACTACAAGGTTGGATGCTGTCTTGGCTTGGCGCAACTTGGACCTGGACTTTCTGGCTTGGGACTGACTTTGAGTGGCGTGGCTTCTGTGCATAAAGAGGCAAGGCCTGGTCGTGTTCCCTCCATTACTGCTCCAGGGCTGCTTAAAGGGGAAACCAGTCAGCCTAGTGTGGGCATTAGGGCCCTCAGGGAGGCCCAGCAGGAGTTTCTGGCAGAATAACCTCCCAAGACCTGATTGACCCCCATTGCTGCACACCCCTGCCCCACCTGCTCCATTCCCCCTACCTCTTGTGTCTTCAAAACAACCCTGGGAGGTAGCAGCCTGAACAGGGCAGGGCTTTTAAGAGCTGCAGGACAAGACAGCAAGAAGAGGCTGTGCAGGATTAGATCAAGACCTCTGTTTTAGTAAGGCAGTACCATTGTTGGATTGTATCCAAGACCTTCCTTGCACAGGCTTAGAAAGGTTGTTGTAAACCCAAAAATGAGACTGAGACCCTATTGGAGTACCAACCCACAGGTTGAATAACACTGGTTTAGAAAGTATTACAAACTGGGCAGGGAGAAGAGGGGGAGGAGAACCACAGCTGGACAGAGATGGTTTCAGGGCGGAAAATATAGACGGCCAGTTCTGTGTACACACCTTTCCTATAAAACGGGTGTATGATTTTAAAGCACATCAGGGGATTTGGCAAATGATTTCGACAGGCACATCTTCTGCAGTCAAGCTTCATTTGGACCCAAGTTCACCTGGTTGTCTGCTTTCAGTTAATGTGTTTTTGAATTGTTGCAAATCAAAGCTGTTCAGATATTATAGTTTTTACAAGAGTCTCAAGATCCCTGTCAGTGGTACTATTGAGTTATTAGATGAATGTCAGTTTCCCATAGATTTCAAAAGGGCTTATATATCGGATCCCTACATAAAATTGAACGGAAAGTGTAATAATTCAGGTCCTAAGATCATTATTGTTAAAATATAAAGTGTCTGAAGCAGCCCTTCAGTTAGTATTAATAGCCCTGTAGATCATTGCTGCATACAATCGTATACATTGCTGCATACAAATACAGGCCTTCATACACATGGCAGAACGTTGAGACTTTCTGGAAAACCTGGCAAAACATTTATTTTATGGTCCCTACAGTATGTACGGAAAGCAACTTTGGTGCCAGATGTTTTGCTGAGGTTAAGTTTGCAGTATTCCCGCTGGAAACTCAGGAAGCCACTTTGAAGCTCTAATGCAACAAATACTTGAACCTTCCAGAATCCCACTGGCTTTGCAGAACTAAAATCCTCTTTTCTGGCTTTGAAGTCATAAAACAAACTAATGTTTTGTTGGCTTGTGAAGGAGACTGTCAGTATCTTGAGATTTTAAAAGAAAACAAGCTTAGTACAGTCAACCTGAAATGGTCCGAGCTGGCTTCAGACATATCAGCACCCTGCTGTTTGCAGAAACGGAGTACCATGAGGCCATGTGGAAGGACTGAAAAATGTCAACAGCGGAAAAAAGCCCTTTACCGTGTGTACACCATTCCCTTGGATCCTATTCTTTCATCTTTGTAGGTCTCGGTCAAAATCTTTTGAGTATGAAGAATATTCTTCATTTTTAAGGGCACTTAAAAACAGGCATGGGATATAGTTTCATTCTCCCCAACTTTTCTTTAAAATTGAGCTCTTCTAATTTTTAAAAAACACATTTTGATAAAAGGAGATATGAGACAAGGAGGATTAGGGCGAAATGTAGCCATAAACAGACATCTAAATGTCAATAAAAGGGACATGGTGGCGCAGCGGGTTAAACCGCTGCTGCTGGGCTTTCCGACTGGAAGGTTGGGAGTTCAAGACTGCACGACAGAGTGATCTCCCATTGCTTGTCCCAGCTCCTGCCAACCTAGCAGTTCGAAAGCACCTAAATGCAAGTAGATAAATAGGGACCACTTCGGTGGGAAGGTAACGGCATTCCGTGCGCTACGGCGTATAGTCATGCCGGCCACATGACCACGGAAGCTTGTCCTCAGACAAAACGCCGGATCTAAAGGCTTTGAAACAGAGATGAGCACCGTCCCCTACAGTTAGTCACGACTAGACCATTTGGTCGTGGGGAAACCTTTACCTTTAAATGTCAATAGTTTCTTTCTTGTGCCACATGGGCTTCTTTTGTTGTATTTCTCCTGGCTTAAAGGCAATTTATATATGAGAAAATCATTAAGGGTGCAATCTTACTCAGCGTCGGAATGGCAAGGCTGGCCGGTTAGCGCCATATCCAACGTTGCGCAGGGGAAGCTTCAGCCTCCCCTATGCACTCCTCAGCTCTGTGCCTGCTAAGCAAGTGCACTGGAAAGTTGGATAGGATTGGGCCCTATGACTGGAGGCAGAATAATGTGGTTACCACATATGTTTGTAAGTTGCTACATACAATCGTTTCACCTCCAACATTAATCTAATTTTTCTCTGGAAAGCAAAATAGCATCTGCAACTACTAAAGCATGTTTGTCCATTCTTTTAAAAGTTGGCGAAACTGATGTGCTAAATGTTTTGGAATGATAAATCTCAGCATGTGTGCTATTCCATTAGTGTTATTATTTTCATTTGAGTACACAGCCTATAGCCAAGAGATAAGATGGTTACCATGATGCATACATCACAGTATTTAAATACAGTGATTGCCTGGTTTCAGAACTTTCCTCCCCACATTTTGTACTGGTGTGTTGCACAATTCAATTTGTTTTTGACAAATGTTTTGACAACATTTGTTGTCAAAATGTTGTGCATTCCATTTTGAGTTTCAATTACAGTTGTGTAAAGCTTAGAAAAGAAACAAATGTTTCCTGACTTTTAGGTTGAAATGAGTTTTGTTGAGTTTGCAAACATCTTAACTTTGTTTCTACATTTTACATCTTCTGAGCACTGAATATCAATTCATATTGCTGTGAGCATTCCATTAGTCTACAACCCCTTCACAAAGACAAAACAATTGGTTATAGATATCCACTGAGTCAAATACAGGCATGCCCCAGCATTTGCTCGGGTTCTGTTTTGGACCCCACTGTGGATACCTGAAACCATGGATACTGGGGACACATTTTAAAGTCGGGAACATCAGTGGTTTTGCATCTGCAACAAGGGAAAAAAAATATTTATTTAGTGTTTCCCTATCTTTAACAGGCATCCCTGTATCTAGGGTATCCATGGATAACTGAAACCATGGATACCAAATCAGTAGATACTGGGGCACACTTGTATTTTTCTTCAAGAGCAGGTGGTAGAGCTTCTCCAAAAGCTTACATCATCCCAGATTTTCTTAAAATATTCAATGTATGACTTACGCCAACAGTCATGGATAGTAGCATAGTGACTTGATCTCTGGAATAAGGGCTTGAGGGAAAAAAAATGCATATCCTGAGTCATTTTCTCCTTCAACATTTTCTACAAGGGTCTTCTAACCAGTTGATTCTTCTAACTCCTTTGTAAGTGATGCTAAGAAGCGATTAAATAATTGTCTTTACATTGAAGAATGGGCTGTCATGTGGAGTCCATTACAACAGCAGAAGCAACTTCTGCTGTTGTAAAATGGCTGCTGATGGAGCTCACAGTGCTCCTCCATGGCCAATTTGCCTTGTTGTTGCAAGATGCAGAAGTGCTGTGACTCCACCACTGGATCCCACTGTCATTGGACCTGTTAAGGCAGTGGTGGGGATGGGCTGAAACTGGGCAGGGAGGGGAGAGGAATGGGGCAGGGAGATGATGGGAGGAGTGTATCTGATGGGTAGGATTGGGCCCTTATTAATGTCATAACATTGCACAGAAACAGGAAATTGAACAAGTGGACTAACTGGGATCCTATAAACGTGTACTTGAAAGCAAGCCTCATTTAGGCTTCTCCTTAGGCTGCAGTCTGACAAACCCTTACGTAGGAGGAAATCCCATTGAACATCTGAGTAGATATGCATAAGATAGTTTTATTGCACCAGCATGTAAGTACTGCACCACCACTTCATATTTGGTTTGCAGGTGGTTGATTTATTGTTGACATTTTTAAATTACCTTATTTCTGGACTTGCATCTTTTAATCATGGTAACCAATTTAAAATAATGCACCATTGCACATTTCCCATCTACAAATGATTCAGTGGGCCCTCAACTGAACTCAACCTGACTCAAAATGTGCCCAGCCCCTGATAGGGTGTACAGAGTTACATTGTGGCCATATCTGATCACATGTATTTAACCTGCTTGCAAACTACACAGCTTTGATGCTATATTGCTGTAACTTTAAGATTGTTCAATGTAGTAAACACCTTCATCTCTGAGAAATTATATGCTTTTTGGAAACATGTTGACAGTATTTTTCTCAATGGTACTTGGCAAGATTATGTATTGCTTCCATGTGTTTTCTCCTTCTGTAGAACAGCGTTCTTTGAATCTCTTACAATACATACTTCTTTGCCGATGTTGTTCAGTCTTGAGAGAGGCAGCTTTTTCTGCACTGACAATCGCTTTCAAGTTGGGGTCTTCTGAGCTGTGGAAGTAATTGTTCATTCCCTTTGTTGAAGGAAAACAGTGAGAGCAGCGCTTCTATCATTTCTCTTCCAGATTCCTGAGTCTGATGGTCAGCTAAAAAGCTTGCATGTGACTTCCAGCTGAGTAGGGGGGTTCAGAGCACTGCAAGGAAAATGGCTAGGCTCTCTGCTTGCTCTCCAAACTCAGATGATAGCTGGAAACCTAGAGAAGAGAGGGGTTGTTTGCTTTGATTCGTTACCCACTTTCAGAGCAGAAGGTTGTTTTGCTGTTGTACATGGCATGGTGCTGTGCTGCCATTTTGTGAAACTTTTTTGCCTTCTGAAAAAGAATTTCTTGCATTTCTTAAAGAACATTCTTTCTCTTGCAAATGAGAAAGAACATTGTATGTAAATAGCGTTGTCAGTGTTGGTTTCTTTGCAAATGGCAACTGTCACTTGCAGTGAAGCTGTACACAGTGTCATTCATACACCGTCCTAACCAGAGGTGTCACCTAGGTCACCTTTCAAGCACTGGTCTCCAATGTCGCAACCACAGCACACTGAAAAAGCCCTCCCTGACTAGTGCTTGCATTCTGTGGTGGAAGCTTGCTATCTTCATCTCTGATCTTCTCCAAATGTCACGCCACTAAGCCATGTCTGCCCAGAATCCAGGCACAAAGCCGGCTGTGTTGGTAGAATGCAGAAGTTGCTGGCCAGGTCGACACTTGCGGGAGATAGGAGATGAAGACAGCAGGCTTTCCTGCAGAACGTTAAGCTCCGTTCATGCAGGGGAGAGGTGTTCGTAGGTGCTGGATCTGGCCAACAGACCAGGGTTTGGCACCTGCTGTTTTAAAGGTTTTAAAAATATGTATTTTAAAATGATTTACAAAATGCCATGGGTATGGAGCTTCTTGCTAGTCATCAGAGAAGAGCCTCTCATCTTTGGGAGGTTGTATGGTTTGGTGTAGTAGATGCATGGATAGAGTAGATAGCTCAGGCATAACACCAGAACCAGAGGACATCCACTAAAATTGCATGATAGAAGAGTAGGAAGATATTGAAATGGGAGGAAATCAAGCCAAAGGAGGCGATTTCTCCAAGCCCCTGTCTCTTTAAGCTGTGAGACCGGCCTCCCAAAGATTGAGATGTTCGTTTTTCCCGGGGTGCATTCTCTGTTCCTGCTGAAGTCAGCAAAACCTCCAAGCCCACTGATCCCCCCATGAGACCCCTGCTGTAGCTTACCAAGTTCAACGTTGACGAAAAGAATGCCAGCTGGACTATGATGTTGCAGAAAGAGAGATACATTTTACCAAGGTGTAGGACATTAATAAAATGGACACAAATGCAATACACCTCCAAGAAGACCACAGAACTTGTGTAATTTGTACATCTGGGCTTGATCAGTTATGCAGTTGAACATGCAAATATGGAATTGGCAACAACAAATAAAAACATTGGCAACTTGCTATTGGCAATTTTGGTGATGTGAGACATCTGATTGGGGGTCCTTCTTTGCTGCTGCTCCCCCTCCCCTCCAGTGTGACCCCAACCAAGGGTCAGGGAAGGAGAAGTGATTACAAAGGGTAGTCAGATGCAAACATGGGTACATTTAGCAATAACAATGGCCCCAATATTAAGACAAGTTTACAATAGAGTTGGCACATTTAAACAGGAAGGAGGTGTTTACACAAAAGCAGAAAGGAGACATTTAAACCAGACAAATTTAACAAGTGCTTGACACATTTGATTGCTTGATACAACAGTTATCAATGTGGTAAGTACGTACATGAAGATAAAAACCTTAAGAGTTGGAATCTTCCTTTCCCTACCTTCTTTCCTAGTCTATCAGGAAGGGAGTCTGCATTTGAATGGTACCACAGTAGTGATGATAAGATTGACAGTAAATACAGAAGACAAAAGCAGGTACAGTCTTTAGACCTTCTCTGCAATATTTCAACACCCCCTTTTCCTCCGTCTGCGGAGAAAACACTATTTTCCTTAACAAACATCTATCCAGCCAAAACCTTGTTCCTTTTAAAACTACTCCATGCCTTTCCTAAACACAACATTTTGTTTCTTTTACAAAATTACTTTAATGCTCCAGCCCATTTCTGTTGCTGCTTTAAATTTTGGTGGGGAAAACTTTTGGTTTAGCCCAAAAAGACTTTCCAGGTGAGGTTAGTTCCTGGGTAATTAGAATCTAAATTGAATCAGGCAGGACTTTTTCTCGCCATGCTCTTTTGTCAGATATTCAGATTTACATCAAAAGACCCCAGGGAAGGGAGACATTGGATGTCCCTGGCACCAATTCTTAATGGTCTGCATTATCTTGTGCTATCTTCCGGGGATCACCTGTGTGACCTCTTTGCAGGATAGCAGCTCAGAACTCCCAGGATGAAATCCAAAATGAAGTTAGACCTGTACACATTTAAGAGAAGGAGAGGGTGTTCTCAGCACTGCCCTCCCCTCAGTGGGATCCATACCTGTTCCCATTACATCTTGGTCTTACCCCTTCACAAGTCCTGCATTAGGTGTATCTGGTTACACTTCCATCTGACCATCATGAGCATCGCAATCACAAGTATTACCTATAGGCCAAAATAACCACAATGGGGTACAGAGCCACGTTAAGGAGGCTCTTAACAGTTGGACTTTAGCCAAGAAGTGTTTTCCCACTAAGAGTTGCTGCTGGCTGCTTTTACTGTTGCCAGAACCTTTACTGTTTGCTGGTTACTGTGCTACCCTACAAGGGTGGTGTTCTTGCTTAAAGCTTTCAGCTTCAGAAGCTCATACAGTCCATTAAATCCAAAAATAGACACTTGACTTGTCCCACAACAAGATGAAAGAAAATATTTCTTAACCTAGCATGTACTTGGCATATCTGTAATACCTAACATGTCTGTGGAACTCCTTGCCACAGGATGTGGTGATGGCACCTGGCCTAAATGCATTGTTACCACCAGTGCCAGAGTGCCTTATGGCACATTTTGGAACAACCAGAGTCGGCGGTAAGTCTGGGCATGTTTGGTTAGTGCTGTCTTGTTTACATTGACTGGCAGTGGCTCTTCCAGCTTTCAGAAGTCTTTCTTAGCTCTTCCTGAAGGTTGAACCTGTGACCTTCTGCACAGAGCTACAGGTCTACTCTGTAGAAATGAGGATATTTAAATACAATGCAATAACATTCAGTTTTACTTTAACATCTTGACAGTAGGGAAAATGAATTACAACTACCAATTAATTACATAGCAAAACAGTCTGTCTAGTTGTAGTGTGTATTTTCATTTTGCTTTATTGTATGGATAAAATATAGTGTCTCCTGGAACCTATAATTTACAAATGAACATGACTAACTGCTTTTTCAAAGGAATTTGGATGTGGTGACCTTCGTAGTTCATCAGATGTATACATTGCAGATTTAAGTCCTCCTAGAATAGTTACTCCCTCTAGAATCAGTATGGAAATCACCTGGAAAATTACTACAAATTGTGATAGTACTTCCAATAGGGACTATCTTATTCTTTAAAAATCAGCTGTCAGAGATAATCTTATAAGACCAATGGACTAATAGTAGTTAGAAATAGTAAGATTGCAGTACCAAAAGCACATGCATAGTCGACCCAAGTCCCTTTAAAATGAATGAGACTTAAATGTGAAGAAGGATGCACTGATAAGCCAGGAACCTATATGCAATTTTACATTGGCCATCTGGATGTAGCATGCAATGGATGCCACAGGTCTCTAGGATGCTAATGCTACACATGCAGGCAAGCTGAACTGCTGAAAATGAAATGTGGGACATGCTAAAACACACTTCATGTTGATATATAAAAAATGCCTGGTATCACATTTTAAACTGGCTCTAATATAAGGTGTAATTTACTGAAAGATGGCTTGCCTTAGGATCGCATTCTTAATGTTTCTAAATATCAATGCCATCTAGTTTCCCTTTCAAGGTAGTCTATGGATTTGAATTCAAAAATTGAACTCTCTTTTCCTCCAAATACCACACTATGGTTGAATTAGCTTAAAGGGGCCCTTTTCAAAAGGCACTTTTGCTTCTGCATCCCATTTTGAATGGCTTTCTTTAATTAAAAATGCCCAATTTGCACGACTTTTGATTATTTTTGAAGATTTGTCCCATTTTCATTTTGTTTTGTAGATATTCATGGGTTTGTTAATGCTGGTTCAAATTCTAATTACACCCTTAACTTGTAATGCATCTGTGATCCTTTTCTGTGAATAGAGGAAGAATCATGTGAAACCCCAGAAAACTTGTGCTTTTAAAGGAGAGGAAGAAATCTCTCAAAAGCGGAGGTAACCTTATCCATACTCTTTACCTCACATAAAGTACATTCCTCCCTTAGTGCAGATGATATCAAATGAGCCTCTTATTTTAGCTGGTTTGTTTCCAGTAAGGTATTAGTGTTTTCAGTGGATGGATACCTGCTTGGAATATAAGTCAGTTGCCGCAGTGGATTACCATTTTAAAATATCTAATGAAATGGTTTAAAATGTAGAATGAAATCATTTGTGGATCTCGGTGCAAGCCCTTCGTCTGGAGCAGCTGCCCCCAGGTCCTGCAATGGTCCTGTGCCAGCTGCTGCTACCCCAGCTCCCCCAGTTGCCTACCTGTGTGGTGGCAGTCTGGGAATCATAGTTGCCCCGCTTTCTTCAATAATAGCGTGTGGCTGCTGGGCAGCCTGATCCTAACCCCTGCTGGAACAGGAAGGCCAGCCGGCCTGCCAGTGCGGGGTTGGGGCAAGGCTACAGTGCAACCCTTACCCCTAGTCATGCAGCAGCCACGCTAAAAGAGCTCCTTGGTCTGTGCTAGCAAAACAACTGATGCAAATCTGAAAGGCCTGGGGAAGGCTGACTGGACCAAGGATAGGGATTTGGATGGGCCAGTCCAACCCCCCTACCTGGGCCAGTCCGCCTACAGGTCCTCCATTCTGCCCTTGCCAAGCCCCTGCAGTTGCCTCCCTCAGCTGGCCTTACCTTCCTAGCTCAGATCTGGGGATCAGCGTGGGGAGGCCAGCCTTGTGCTGGCCTCCCTGACTCTGGAGAGTGCATATGTGTATTACAGCATGTCTGTGACACTCCAGCACAAGAGACT
Source organism: Lerista edwardsae (assembly GCA_029204185.1). NCBI lineage: Eukaryota > Metazoa > Chordata > Lepidosauria > Squamata > Scincidae > Lerista > Lerista edwardsae. Next base: position 2,380,737 of record JAJKFI010000019.1, read on the forward strand.
TGTGCAGGCTCAAAGAGCACTCAGGATCGCACTCTTAATGGCAGGGGGTCCTTCTGGATTCAGCTGAGCCCTTTTTGTGTTAAAGTAGTCTAGGGATTCCCTTAAGGTATTGGTTCCCAAACTGTGGGTTAGGACCCACCAGTGAGTCGCGAGCCAAATTCAGGTGAGTCGTGAAGCACCTAGAGCAGCCGTATTGAAAATAAGGGAAGATGGGATTCTGGAAGGGGGAAGGGCTGTTTGGCTGTTTTGCTTGTGTCAAGGTTTTGTGTCAAGTAGGCTTTTTTCTTTCTGGTTCACTTTGCTATTGGAAAATGGCTTTGAAATAACTTATTGCTGCATTCACAGGAAAGCGGAAGACTCTGGTGTCACAATGATGGCATTTCCAGCCATGACATCACTTCTGGTGGGTCCTGGACAGATTATCATTCTAAAAAGTAGGTCCCGGTTCTAAAGTGTTTGAGAACCACTGCCTTAAGGGAAAACAGAGAAAGGGGGCACAACACAAGGGGGTTCACCAGATTTGGGTTGCTGATTGCATCTAAATCTACATTTGGCTCATCATTTCTGGATGTTATGCTAGAAGCTATACTGATTCATGATGACATTGTGGACATTCTGGTTCTTAGACCCTTTCCATTTGGCATGAACAATATTCTTATGTTCTTGGTGTGGGAGTATACCATCTGATTGTAATTACTGAAATGTTACCAAACAGGCCACTGTAGTGCAAAATTAGGAGTTACGTTAATCTTTCCAGCCAAATAGTTTCCCCTTGAATTGTATGCTGTAAAGGGATTAGTGCTGCAAGCAAGAGGACTTGCAAGACTGCATTTTGAAAAGGTCACTCATGTATTTATCCTCTCAGTCATGAATAAAACAAAGCTGTAAAAGTAGCCTTTGAATTCAAGTATCTACAAATGATATGTTTTGAGCTTATGTTGTAGCTAAGGAAAGTAACTCTTCAGATTGGGGGTGCTGTTGCCTTACATAAACAATACTATATTTTTGGGAGTTCCTTTATCACATTTAAAAGGGACATAATCCAGCCCTATGGATTGCAACGGGAGGATTAAGCACATGCTTTACCCAAGAATGTTAGATAGCTGGATAGGCCATGACGTCACAGACTTGAAGCCGTGGATTTACTAAAATGGCTGACTGAATCATTGCCATGAACGACGAGGTTTGCCGCCGGAAGGGCTCTCTCGCTCGCTCGGCACGCGTGTGAAAGTTAATTTTATGGGGGGGGGGTTGAGTGTAGAAGTTTAAAAAAATACTCTTAATAGCCTAGAAGTAAAAAAGAATTACTCTCCTATTGACAACTACTTGTGTTATGAAGAGATTTTAATGTAATATAATTACGCGGAATTAAACCTTGGAATTGCATATTAACTCATAATATGGTTACCACTGATGTTTCTCCACGATCACACGTTGTTATTTTGGTAAGTTTTTACTTCAGGAGTAAACGATTCAGCCCTAAACATCATGCGAAAACCCATTGGAAATGCTTGGAATGAGCAATGTTTGGGACATACTGTCATGGCCGCTAAGGAGTCAATGTGTTCCCATTCATTCTAAAGGAAGGGCCTAGCCCTGGCTTTACCCTTTCCAGATGAAATGAACAGGGCTCTGGCTGCAATCCAAGGTGCACTTACTTGGGAGTAAGCTTTACTGAACACAGTAAAGTTCAGTGTTTTTTTAGAGTTCAGTTCAGGGATTTTTCTGAGTAAATACACACAGGATTATGCTGTTCAGCCTTCTATGTATTCATTCCCTGGATTTATATACAGGCATGCCCTGGTACCCACTGATTCAGTATCCACTGTTTAAGTTTTCCACAGATACCATGAATCCCTGGGATGCCTATTAAAAAGTAAGAGCATCATTAAACAAATCTTTTTTTCCCTTGTTCCAACAAAACCATCTTTAAACCATCCAGCAAAACCCCTATCTTTAAAAAAGGAACATAAGCCGAGCCCCGATGGATCAGGCCAAAGGCCCATCTAGTCCAGCTTCCTGTATCTCACAGCGGCCCACCAGGTGCCCCAGGGAGGCACAAGACAACAAGATGCATGCATCCTGTTGCCACTCCCTTGCATACGGTACTCTGAAGTAGCCTACTACTAATGTAAGGAGGTTACAGCCCATCATTGCCTATAGCCCATGATGGACTTTTCTTCCAGAAATCCGTCCAATCCCCTCTTAAAGGCATCTAGACCAGATCCCATCACCACCTCCTGTGGCAAAGAGGCATCCACTGTATCAGGTATCCACAGGGGTGTGTGGAACAGAAGTCAGTGGATACCAGGGCATGCCTGCAGTTCCTTTCTGTCTTGGCATTCAAGGTATTATGTTTGTTTAAAAAGACTAGAACCAAAAAATTGCGGCAGAAACAACAGAATGATCTCAGGCCATTGGTGATCCTTTCAGGATGGTTAGACCTGTCCTTGCCTGAGTACCACTTCTTTCTTCTTCTCAGAACACACTGATCTTAAGGGCCACCTGGGAAGCTAGTGGGGACCAACCCAATAGTCCTTCCAGACAAGTTCTGGTTCCTAATTTTAATTATGATGCCTATAGTGTTACTTTTAATCCACTGTGCCTACAACAAATGCTAACTGGGCAAAGAGGCACTCTTTCCAAGTGATGCTCCTCTTAGGTGTAGCAGGAAGAGAGGAATATCCATATCACCCTGCACAATGTCCTTTCTAGTGGCTGTTCGCCAATGTTTCTTCATCTTTTAAGATTGTGAGTCCTTTTGGAACAAAGAATGATTTGGCAATTTGATTTTCTCTGTAAGCCACTTTGTGAACTTTGATTGGAATATTTATACTGTATACCACTTTGAAACAATCAATTAATGCATCTTTCTTTTGAAAATAGAGACTTGTACAAAATAATTCTTGATTGGAGATGGCAACAAATGTGCAAATATTTCATAAATGCTGGTTTCTGCTGTTTTAAGAGTCTTGACCTAGCTTGTTCCTCTTAGGAGAAGAAACTGTCTTTTTACTTGTCCTTTGTCATTTTTGGATTGATGATCTTTTTCCTTTGTATCTGCCTGGAGCTGAGTCTCAACATTAAGGGACTTGGAGTTTTGCTTTTTTTTACTTCCTATTAATACTCCCTCTGAGGATCTGTTAATATGAACTGCCCTGTAAAAATCTATCTGGCACACAGCCGAGATGAAATGTACCAGAACAGAAGGAAATCCATCCTGCCTTAGTGAGGAGATGAGCAGTCTCACTGATGCTGTTGGAGAAACATCCATCTATCAAAACATGTAGTTGGAACTATCAACATTATGTTCTAATCAGCGAGCTGATGAGTGATTCTTTCTAAAGTAAAAAAGTCCCAGTTGTCTTCTCTGGCAAATGTGTGTCTATGGAATGTAGTACAAAGCTTTTCAAGTCCATGAGATTTTAAGAAGAGTGTTGATTAAAGTCTCTTTATTAGACAGCAATTGCCTTTATGTTGTTAGTGTGTTTTCTTTCTTGGCCTCTAAACTGCTTGGTCCAAAAACTGAATTGTGGGACATTTCATTGTAATCTTTATGAACAACTAAGAATTGCTTGCCATGGCATCCAGCGTCTACTTCTTTATGAACTGTTTTAGGCTGCAATCCTATCCACACATACTTGGGAGTAAGCCCCATTGATTATAATGGGACTTGCTTTTAAGTAGGCATGCATAGGATTGGGCTGTGATTGAGAGTGGTTCAAAAATGCTTTATAGCAGCCCTTGTGCTGGCCAAACTTTGCTGGCTTAGTTTATGCCAGCCTAACTTCAGTTTAGGATTGTGCTCTCAGACAATACACAATCTGTGCTGTTTAAAGCAGATAAAAGGTCCATAGTTCAGCATGACATAGAATGTCTAGTAAACAGTGATTGCCTATATTCACATAGTTGTCAGGGCAAAATATAAAAGAACAAAATAGAAAGGACTTTCTGAGTTAGATATTTGTCTCATCCAGCAGTCTGGGGAAAATGGAGGAGTAAGGTGCTTTTTTTTTTTTTTTTTTTTTTTGCTTTTTTTAAAAAAGTGTTGCCACAATGATCTGTTGCAAGATTTCATGGCCAAACCTACTTCTACCGTTGGCACCAATGCAGGCACACTTACAGAACATATGCTGCATCCAATGGTGGGCGTGGGGGTGATTGGACATCCAGCAGTAGATAAGCAAATTTTTTTTTATTACTTCCTCATTTTTACTTGTTCCTAATTCCCCATTAGGCTGGGGTCCTATGGGTCTTCTCAGACATATGCAGACCTTTTTGCTGGTGTGAATTCTAGGAAAGAAAAGGGGCAAGGCAGCTTAAGGAAGAGAAAATAAGGTCTGGAAAATGCTGAAATGTCTGAGATCCTCCCTGCCCTTGCACTCTCCCAAAACTTGCTCTGCCCTCCCCCTGGCTGCCTATGACATGCCTAAACCACCAACTTACTGGCATCAATAGAAGACCCTTGAGCCACTGCTGTGCATGCCGTGCCACTGTCCATTTGCATCAGAGGCCCCGAAGCAAATGAGAAATTGCGCAAATCACACACACATGAGTTCTGGCAGCACAGGGTGACCAAAGGATTGGAAATGTAATACTGTGAATCTTGCCTTTCCTTCCATATTTCTTAATTGCTGGTAATCTAGTGCAGTGGTGTCATTTGAATGATTTAGGAACAGGAACTCACTTTTGATTGGCACTTGTCGGGAACCCGGAACCAGCCACGGAGCCCGTTGGGATCCGGAATGCCCTTTCTGGTCCATTCCTCCTGAATGACATCACTGCACAGATTTGGTTTCAGAAGCAGGCCAGTTCCTGCATGTAGCACTCTCCACATTATAGCACTTGGGATCACATAGGGGAACGGGAAGACTTGCATCCAGGCTGGGCTGGTCCTGAGGCACCATTTTGTACAAGCAATGTGGTATATTGGTAAGAGCTTTGAACTACAACCAGCCGGGTTCAAATCCCCACAGAACAGAAACTCCCTTGGGTCAGTCACTATTTCTTAGTCTGACCACAAAGGAAACCATATCATGAGATCGTTGGATGCAGAATTGAATAATAAGGTAACAAAATGCACATGAACTTCTGCTGTATGACTATGGTCATTGTGGTGTTGTTTTTTTTGCAATCCTGACAGCTCATGAAAAGGGCTACTGTACACCTATCAAGAAAATATATAAGTAACTGAATGCACAGTCCTAATGTTAAAGTTACAATTTACGCCAACTAGTTGAATCAAACGTGTCTAACATGCTTTGACATTTTTCCCAGGAATTTAGATACCTTTATCCAGGATGTGACACTTTTCACATGCATAGCATTCAGTGTCTTTCAGTAATGGCTTTGTCACCTTTGAGATCTGTCAAGTAAGGGCATTTTGTTCTGGCACCTGACTTGCACTGATGGAAGGAAACCATATTAACTTTAAATGCCTAGTTTTCATGTCCAGCACCGTCCTAAAGTGCAACCTGCTGCTTTGAGAAGCTGAGAGCCACCGCTCCTGCAAGTCTAAGAGAGGTTTTGAAATGATTCAAACATGCACTTGATGCATATTTGCAGACATAGACAGGGAAATGCTGGCACTGTGTGCATTCCCCTTTGATCTTAGCCATCCACAAAAGCTGGGGGCGGGGTCAGTGATGGATTGACCTACTATGGCCAATGATACAATACAATTATGTATTGACCTGATGTGACCATCTTCCAATTTGAATGGAGGCACGGTAGACATTCTAGGAATGGGAGGTGCATTGAACCTGGCCTTGATGGGGTTGCACTTCCTCTTAAAGAGCAGGTTTGCGATCAGGGGGTGCTTCTTGATCTGATTGATTGATCTGGAATATCTCCTGGATGCCCAGGTGGCCTCAGTGACTAGATTATCAACTTCAGCTAATTTGCCAGCTGTGGCCTTTCCTGCAGAGGTCTGACCTGGCTACTGTTATCTATCCTCTAGTTAGCCTTCTGAGTAACCTATCCTTCTGAATAGGTTACTTCAATGCATTCTTTGTGGGGCTGTCCATGAAAAGTATTTGGGACAAATTCAATTGGTACAAAATGTGGCAGCCAAGTTGTTAAACGGGGACTGCTCAGTGAAACATTACCCTGCTTTGTAAGTACAGTAGTACTAGTTGCCAATATGTTTCAAGGCTCAATACAAGATGCTAATCTTAATGGTTTGGAACCTGGATTCCTTAAAGGTTTCCCCATGACCAAATGGTCTAGTCGTGACCGACTGTAGGAAGCGGTGCTCATCTCTGTTTCTAAGCCTGTAGAGCCGGCGTTTGTCCTGAGGACAAGCTTCCATGGTCATGTGGCTGGAATGACTATATGCTGAAGCACACAGAACGCTGTTACCTTCCCACCGAAGTGGTCCCTATTTATCTACTCGCATTTTTAGGTGCTTTTGAACTGCTAGGTTGGCAGGAGCTGGGACAAGCGACGGGAGCTCACTCTGTCACGCAGTTTTGAACTCCCAACCTTCCGGTCAGAAAGCCCAGCAGCAGCAGATTAATCCACTTAGCCACCATGTCCCATCTGGATTCCTTTGTTGTTGTTGTTGTTGTTCAGTCACTAAGTCGTGTCCGACTCTTCGCAACCCCATGGACCACAGCACGCCAGGCCTCCCTGTCCTCCACTACCTTCCTGAGTTTACCCAATTTCATGTTCATTGCTTCGGTGACACTATCTAACCATCTCATCCTTTGCCGCCCCCTTCTCCTTTTGCCTTCAGTCTTTCCCAGCATGAGGGTCTTTTCTAAAGTGTCCTCTCTTCTCATGAGGTGGCCAAAGTACTTGAGCTTCAGCTTCAGAATTTGTCCTTCCAGGGAGCAATCAGGTCTGGATTCCTTATGGCAGTGTTATTCACACGGTGGGTCGGGATGTCAAGTGGGTCACGGAAAGCTGGGAGCAGCCATCTTGGAAACTGCAGACTCTTGTTATATTCCTTTTGTGAGGGTTAACAGTTTGAATTTTCAAGTGAGGGTTTTGTTTTTAGTTCAGTGCTTTTAGATCATATTTTGTTCTAATCTGGCTTTCTGTCAGGGGTGTTTCATGGTTGTACAATTGGGCCAGTCCAAGAATGCCAATTTACATTTCAGAAGTGTCATTTTATTAAGTAATAATGACAGCATTCCTGCTTGACGATGTCACTTCTCGCCACAACATCACTTCCAGGTTAATGACATCACTAACATCACTAATGACATCATGTTGGGTGGGTCCCAACACGAGTACCATTCTAAAAAGTGTGAATACCACTGCCTTAAGGGCCGTCTCCTTTCATATGTACCTTACTGTATGCTACGCTTATCCACCCTGGCCTAGTTCTGATTGCTATTGTCCTCAGAGATCATGACAGGCACTCACCAGAAGCAGGTCCTTTACAGTGGTGGTATCAATCCTGTGGAATGCCTTTGGTGCTAAAGTTCAGTTGACCTTAATCCTGCACCCCTTCAATCCAACTTGACTTTTTTTGTTCAGCTTCTAATGGTGGGCTGCAGTAGTGGTGAGGTTTAGATTTATTGGTGCTGTACTGTTTTCTTCCATTTTTTTAAAAAAAAGGTTTAATTTTATTGCAGTTTTATTCTGTTCTGTAAGCTGCTTTAAATTGATAAAAACAGTTCCAAATAAACCCAGAACAATGAAGTTGCTGTTCATCGTGTTCATTTTCATAGTGAATGGCTCCAGGAAGTACTATGTATTCATTCACGCAATTTCATATGCTCATTTTTGTCTGTGTGAGTAATCACTTGGATCTGCTCTGCATGCTTGCTTCTATCTACAGTACAAGCTTCAAAATCACATTGCCTCCTTTTTCCTGTATGCCGTCCACTGTTGTTTTAGTCTCCCAATTTGGCATGCGGCAATAAATAGATAGGCCAATTAACGTTTTCATGGGTGTTACGCAAACCCCTTTCCACTGATGTTTCAGAAACCAGAATAACAAAGATCCCTGTTTGTGGACAAGGAGCTAGTGGCCCAGCCATGAGGCAACATGATATGGCTTCAGGCAGATAGTGAAGGGAGGAAGGGTGGGAAGGATTCACCCAAACCTGCCACCACCTCTTTCCAGTCTGCGGCAGGCATGAGCTGCTTCGATCTGCTTCCCATTCAATGGAGTGGGAAGCAGATCATCCTTCCCCTTATGCAGCTTCCACAAACCCTGCAATGCAGTACTTTTATTTTAAAGGACCATGCAAAAAAGGAACTTCTTGCTTTGCTTTGTAAATAAACCACATGATGACGCCGATGCAAGTATTTATATACCGCCTTTCTTTGGCCATTAGATTGCTCCTCTGGCTTTAATTCAAGGCGGTTTACATAGGCAGGCTTTATCTCTAAACCCGCAAGGGTTTTTTACAAATTATAAAGAAGTTCTATCTTTCAAGAACTACAACAACATACAGATGGAACTTTCGTGGTTTAGTCTTTCTTTCTGGCCACACGCTTGCCTTCCTGCTGGCTGATAGACAGCTTCTCTGCTCCCACCAAAGAAACAGCTGACCCAGCACAATTCCTCTCTCACCAGCAGCTAGAGACAGCTCTTATCAGTCACACTTCTCAAGGTCTGCCTCTCACAGAGACTTCTGGTGTTGTTGAACTGGCGACCTTCAGATCTTATCTTCGGACAAATGGAGGCTTTAACCCTCTCGACTAAACCTCCTGCCCTAAACTACATAAGGACCACAATAAGAGGCTTTTTCAGGTCCCTTTTCAGTAGGCCATGACAGAAATACAGGCATGCCCTGGTATCCACTGATTTAGTATCCACAGTTTCAGTGATCCACAGATTCCAAGGCTACTGGGATGCTATTAAAAAGACAGGGAAACAAACAATTTTCTTTTTTTTACCTTGTTGCAGCAAAACCACTGATGTTCCCCCATTTTTAAAAAGGCATCCCCAGTATCAACAGTTTCAGGTATCCACGGGAGGGCCTGGAACAGAACAGTGGATAGCAGGGCATTCTGTATCACACCACCCCTGAGGTAATTTTGACAAGCTCACTGTGTTTTCCCATTTGCTTGCAAGTACGTGGTTGGTTTGCCTTTTACACTACAAGGAAGTTTGTTGCCACCAATGTTGGACCCTACCAACATTGTAAATTGTGACAAGGTATGCAGGGAAATGGAAGAGCAACTACATTGCTCTGTATCAGAATATTGCAATGTAGACATTTGTTATGAAGTGAAAACAAGGGAAATGAGAGTGTATTTGAGTGTTCCAGTTTGTCCTGTTTATTTACTGTACAGAGCCACAGAGGTCTACTCATACTTGGAATGGAGGAGTTATGCAATGTTAGTAATGGCACAACAAGCAAATGTTTTCTATGGGATTCATGCCATTGTGTTGAAATAAATGTGTTGTATTAGTTGTGATAAAACCCGGCCAATGGGAATCTCTTTTCCATTTAGTGTGGAGTGGCTTTAGTGCTGGAAATAAGCCTTGTTGGCCAGCCCCCAGCACTGTGCAGATGAGAAAAAGATGCAGGAAATTCTCGTGTTTACACATGTCTGTAACACTGAGAAGCAAGAACAGCTCCTCAGACCCATAGGGTAAGGGGTATTTGCTTATTCTTTTACCTTCTTAAAAACTGAGATTGTTGATTGTTTGCACGCAAAATGAATAGAAGTTATCTAAGAGGGGAGGGATTTTGAGTGTGTGGTTAAACTGTACTTGGATTTTATCTCCCATCCATTTCTAAACTCTTCTTTTTGCATTATGTTAAATGCTGGGTTATCTTTTAACATAGATAAGGTACTCATTGATTGTTGCTTTTACCTTGCAAAACATTCATATCTTTCATGCTTTGATTATTCAGGAATTCATATTTATTTTCCGTTCTGTAAGTCTTGCACTTTACAAAAAAAATTTTTTAGAAATATATAAACAGAATGTATTTTTAAGGTTTTTCCTCCGTGGATAGAAAAAAAAGGGTTATTAATGCCCAGGATAGTTTAGCATCTTCACTCAGTAGAATACATATTTTATTCTCTAGGGACACTGATATCATTGTTACAGGGAAATGTGCAGCAGCAGAGTGGGGTTACAGTAGTTTAAAATGTGCATTAAATAATAACCATAATCCTGATGTCCTTTTGCAAAATTACTGTAGTCAGGAGCTTTAATTATAAACAGTAAACCATGACATGTGTTTTTAAAAATGAAACCATTGAAGCCCGACCCAAAAGTTCAAACAAAATGCAAGCAAACAAAACAACCCATCTTAGAATCACCAAGGGTGATTTTGGGTTACTGGGAGAGAAGCACATTAGCCCCAGAATGCAAATGACAGCTAGGATAAATGACTAAAGATGTGCCTATTTATAGCAACTCAATGATAGCCTGTAGCTTGACAAAGGGACAAAAGACCACAGAGACAAAGCTGTCACCTATATGTTTGCAATAGCTTTGCCAGGTAGTGTGGCACAAGTTACAATCTTATACATACTAACCTGGGAGTAGGTCCCACTCAACACAGTGGGAATTGCTCCTGAGTAAACGTGCATAGGATTGCACTAACAGTCACATTGTGTAATGGCTATTGGCCCACAGTGGACCCGTTTGTGGCGTAACTTCAGTTTTGACCAGAATATTCCTTCCATGAGTCATGGCTACGTGTGATATGCTTTCCTGTATCCTGAATGGCTTGGACTGCAAGTTGCTCAAACCGTTTTGAACTAGGCACGCCCTGTTCCAGAATCCCAGAGTGATAATGATGTATATATTACACGCCATGGTTAATAAAATACAATGCTAAAGTGATTCTTTTTCTAATGATTTCTGCTTTACTCTAGCTACACAAAATAAGCAAATGAAGCCCAGTGTAAATATTTGTATTGTTTTTAGCTATTTTAGGCTTCCAGGAGAAGAGGCATTTCTTAATATTTTTTGAACAGCTTTGGAAAACATAGAGGCATGCTTCAGTATCCACTGATTTGGTATCCACTGATGTTCCCCTATCTTCTAATAGGCGTCCCCAGTATCCACGTTTCCAGGTATTCATGGGAAACGGAACAGACACATGCCATCCTCCCTGCATCCAAGAGTGGTCCAAATACACTTTACAGTGTCCCTAATGCCAGCCAAATTTTGCTGGCCGAACTGTGCCGGCCGAACTCCAGGTTAGGATTCTGCCCTCAGTTCCTCTGAACACATTATAAACATTTGCTGTTGAGCAAACCTGTCTTTATCAGATGATGCTATATTGAATGATAACAGAAAAATCAATTGTTTCTATTAAACATTGATAGAAACATTTAACTTCTCTTATTTCAATATTTAACTGAACTTTTCATAGAGTTTTAAAAATAAGTACAATCAGGATTGCAACCAGCAATGGGATCTACAAATGATTTGGAGGAACGGAGGGCGGGACTTAGGCGGGACTAGCGTTTGATTGGCAGCCCAGGCGAGCAGGCGCCCCCTCTGAGGCCAGGGACGGCCGTGGGGCGAGCGGAATGAAAGCGGAAGTGCACGGACGGGCTGCCAATCAAACAGTAGTCCTGTCTAAGTCCCGCCCTCCGTTCCCCCAAGTCATTTGTAGATCCCATCGCTGATTGCAACCAGAGATTTTTACAACACCCTTTTGGCAGCAATAAGAAGCCATATGCGGGGACCGGGAATATGTCCCTGTCCAGCCTGTGTTTGATCTGCGGAAGAAGTCTTGGCAAATGGTGGAGGTGTTACGGTTAGCAGAACTATGTTCTACATTGATTTCAAATATAACATTTTAGCACAGTATACAAGCCTTCTTTGATTTTGCTTTAACTACTGTGTCACTCATAAACATAGCTGCTGATATAAAATAATAGCTATTTTTGCAGATCCCCCTCTATGCTATCCTGCAATGAAATGAAATGAATGGTTGCTCTGCTGCTCCAGCTAATTGGCATCCTCATTGCATATGCCTGGAATTGATGATCTAGAACTGTGAAAAATAAAAGAGGCAGATGCAAGTTTCAGAGCGCAGCCCAGAATGCTCACAGAGCTTGTGCAAGCAACCATGCATTGGCTCGAGTGTCGCAAAAATGCCATAAAGCACATTCGTGCCAACTCAGGAGATGGCTGGGCTGGTGCAGAGGCCTGTGCTGGCTCCCAGATCCACAGCACAATCCTATTGCGCCCGTTGCGTCGATGCTACATCATAGTGTCGATGCAAGGGGCAAAGCGCTGATGTGGGGCCACCAATTGGTACCCCCATGTCAGCGCTCGAGCAATGGGACTGGCGCTGCTTGTTATGCCTGCGCTGAGCCTCTCTTGAGTCAGCTGAAGCCAGCCAGCATGAGGGAGGCAATGCGCGGAGGCGGAAGCGGGATTGGCAGCGGGAGGGAGATTGTGGGTGGCGGGAGGGCAGGACATGGGCGGCCTTGGGAAGCGGCCATATGACTGCATCCTAAGCCAGTCCGGGAAGTTGCACCACGGCCCTGATTCGGGACGCGCAGTCTCCTCGGATCTACGCCTGCTATTTAGCAGTAAGGGAGTGCACGCTCCCTTGCCACGAAGAGGCTCCAGCCTCTCCTTAGCAGTGCTAGAAATGGCGCTGGCCCGTCGGCCTCGCCAGTCTGGCGCTGTTTAGGATTGCGCCCCCAGCCTCTGTGCTGGTCAAAGAAGGTGAGTTTGCACTTGCCCAGGCAGGCCGGTGGAGGTGGTGGGAGAGGGTGGTGGGAGGGTGTAGCAGAGTGGGGGAGGGGTGTTTTTAGGCAAGGGAGGGCAGATCACTGGACTGCTCCCTGCTGGATGCAGCATGCACTCTGCTGGTGCATCTCCATTGGTGAGGGGGATTCAGGGCGCAATCCGAACTTGCGCTGGAATAAGCAGGCCAGTAGGCCTGCACAGTATCCATAGCAAGTTGGGAGCAGGCAGAAGCCTTCATGGGGCAAGAGCACATACCCAAAGGATTACCCTGGGGTAGACGCCAGCCATCTCAATGGGCTCCTCAGATCTGTGCCTGCTATTTGGGGCCATGTGGCCTCATTTGGAGCCATCCCATCTCCACCCCCTCCCCAGGCTGGCACACCTCCCTCCCAGAAACACCCTCCCCCGTGCCGCCCAGGACCACTCCTGTGCCAGCTGCCATCGTTCGGTCTGTGGACGCAGCGCTGGCTCAGAGGGCCTGGACTGTGCCCTCGCACCCGTGCTCCATGTGCAGGGCCGATGCAAGAGGCTTGCGTCAGCCCTAGGCCGCACTTTGGATTGGGCCCTCAGTTAGGATTGGGCTGCTAATGACATGCAGATACATTCTGTACCAAATTTGTAATAGATGGGGAATTTTCAAATCATAGTTGCTTACCAGATGTTCCTTTAAAGCTTACAGGTTTCCTATTTCAGATAACATCAGAATTAGCTTAATTCAATAACATGTTTGCTGGATGAACACGAACAGTTTACCTCATGCCAGCTGTAAATTCTTCTTAATTCCTTTACACCCAGGCCCCACCTCTGCAAGTAATCCTTTCTTCCTTTTCTTTATTTCTTTTTTGACCATTTTAAAGCCGCGGGTGACAGCCAGCCCTTCAAGTGGCTTCTTTTGAAAGCAGATCCAACCCTGTGCACAATGTGTTCAAATATAAACAAAACCGATGCAGTCATGTCTCAGGAATTAATCTAACGTTCTCTCAACACTGCCTGGTTTTCAAAGAAGTCTATCAAGCAAGTTTTCTTTTTGGTACTGAGCGTTAGAGGGGCTATGAAATAATTCGGGTATAACTTTTATTATAAATCATGCATTTTGAACATAAAACATTGGGGTAGTTGGTGGGCAAAGGTTGTTTAACGCTCAATCCTATCTGCTAAATATGTTAGCGGACTGCAAGGTCCACTAGTGTATTTTGTGGGATGCTGATGCAGCAGTAGTTCCACCAATCTGTGAAGAGCTGCTGATGCTTTGAGGCGTCAGACCACTCTGGGTGTCTCACCACCAGTGGCACTTGGGGGACCCACTGCCAGTGGCTGTCAGTTGGTGATGGCGACAGATCTGGGCAAGGGATGCAGTGGTTCAGGGAGAGGAGGGAGATGGAGATCAGCAAGAGAGGCACATGTCAAATAGGATCCTCCCCAATTTGGCAGTCCTCATCAGTGAAAAGGCAAAGAGGTGGTGGCAGCAATGATGAGGGTTTACATGTGAAAATACAAGAAGGGGGTGGAATCTGGACCCAACCTCAGGCGCTTGCCCATCTTTGACCAGCTGTGCAAATATTGTCTGTCTACATGTATGGATTACCGGATGCCACAATGCACTACTTTATACCCCACCCCTGAATTAACTGGTGTTTGCCTATCAACTAGAAATATGCCTATCAAGATGCTGGAAGGGGACTGGAGGCAGGCAGACATCAAGCTGATTATCAAGGTGGAGCCATTCATAATGTGCCCCTTACTCACAGTGGGTTCTACCCAAACTCTCCCAAAGTGTAGCCCTTTCCTATTTCCCTCTGTGCTGTGTCCCATATTGTTTGTGAAGCTGCCCCAGCCCATGGAAGGAGATTATTTTGGGGGTGGAAGAGGCTACAGTAGAATAGCCCAAAATCATGTCCTTCCCCTCTTGCTTGAGCAAGGAACAGCACTTATGCCAGAGAGGATTTTGATACAATTCATTGTGGCAACAGTAGTAGAAATGGCTATGTAAAGTCAAATGTTTTTCATTTCCTCTTTAATACAGACCTTCATCCAAGTTGTCAATTATTACTGATGGAAGTGAAGGGAAAGTCTGGGCTGGCTTATTGTAATGGAGATTGTTCTCAGTTTAGTTATACTTATAAAACAATAAACGAGACAGTCTAACTACTTCTGATCACATCTTGACCGAAAATAAATTAAATGATTAAAGTGATGAAACAGGAATACTGAATTTCAGTGGTTATCAAACATTTTAGCACTGGAACCCACTTTTTAGAATGACAGTTTTTCTAGGACCCACCAGAAATGATGATGATGATGATGATGATGATGATGATGATGATGATGATGATAATAATAATACTTGGATTTATATACCGCCTTTCTTAGGTCACCAGATTTCTCTGATGACTATAACTCAAGGCGGTTTACATGAGCAGACTTTATTCAGAAACCCAAAGGTTTTTACAATTTATACAGAAATGTTCTATCTTTCAAGATCTACACACATACAGATGGATCTTTCTGGATTTAGTCCTTCTTTCTGGCCACCCGTTTGTCTTCTGCTGGCTGATAAGCGGCTTCCCTGCTCCCACCAGAGAAGCAGCTGATTTCGGCACAACTCCCCCTCACACAAGGCAGCCGAAGCTCAGCTGTTAATCAGCCGCAATTAACGAGGTCTGCCGCTCACAGAGACTTCCGGCTGTCCCGAACTGGCGACCTTCAGATCTTCAGCTCTTATCTTCAGGCAAACGGAGGCATTAACCCTCTCGACTAAATCTGCTGCCCAAGTGATGACACAGCCACAGGTGCCATTATTGTGACGTCAGAGCCTGCTGCTTTTCTGAGAATGCAAAGTGAATATGAGAGAGAGAGAGAGAGAGAGAGAGAGAGAGAGAGAGAGAGAGAGAGA
>JAJKFI010000019.1:2405160-2416507 GCA_029204185.1 Lerista edwardsae
AGTTGCAAAAACACATGTTTTTTTGCTGACTCATGTGGACTGGAGTCATGTGTGTCAAGGACTCAGGCACTGACTTGAGTATGAATCTGAAAACCAACGAGTCTGGGTATGCTTGCTTACTTTTTTGGTGGCATGAAAGACCTCATAGGGCCATCTAGAAGGCAACAGTTCCAGACAGGGAAGGGTTAATGTTTTGTATTGCATAGGAGGCGGGGCAGGGAGACAGGATTCGGCTCTCTTGTCCATCTTTGAAGGAACCTCTCTTATGAAGAAAGACTGCAACGTTTGGGGCTCTTCCCCCCCGCCACCCCCGCCCCCCGGCCCCCCCCACACGATTGAGACATACAAAATCATGCACGGGAGGGATAGAGTCGATAGAGGGATGTTCTTTTCCCTCTCTCACAGTACCAGAATCAGGGGACATCCACTGAAATTGAATGTTGAGAGAGTTAAAACAGATAAAAGGAAATACGTTTTTACCCAGAGGGTAATTAAGCTATGGAACTCCTTGCCACAGGAGGTGGTGATGGCATCTGTCCTAGATGCCTTTAAAAAGGGACTGGACAGATTTCTCGAGGAAAAGTCCATCGTGGGCTATATACCATGATGGGTGGTGCAACCTTCTTACATTAGTAGTAGGCTACTTCAGAATGCCAGGTGCAAGGGAGTGGCAACAGGCTGCAAGCATCTTGTTGTCTACTGAGCTCCCTTAGGCAGCTGGTGGCCACTGTGAGATACAGGAAGCTGGACTAGATGGGCCTTTGGCCTGATCCAGCAGGGCTCTTCTTATGTTCCTATTTATCCTTCCTTCTTATCCTCATGGGATGAAGGATGGGAAGTCTTTGGGCGCAATGCTAACCAACTTTCCAGCATTGGCTTAGCTGTGCCATAGGAGCATATGCTGTATCCTGCAGTTGGGGGGGGGCAGTCCTGAAGGCCTCCTCAAGGTAAAGGAATGTTTGTTCTCTTGCCTCAGAGCTGCATCGCCCTTACTCTGGTGCTAGAAAGTTGGTTAGGTTTGGGCACTTCAACTAAATGCTTCAGTATCACGTGGTGAGCATCAATAGGATTGTAAACAAAATTACAAGTCATACTTGGCTCACTTGAATTCAGAACTGAGAGCTGGAGCTTAACGTTTCACGGTGTGATACTCCACAGCGTCTGAAACTACAGCTTCATCATAGTCCGTGGAAGGAGCTCCAGCAATGGAGTATGGCAGCATGAAAGCTTAGCATCTAATCACTTTTTAAAAATGAAAAAAGACGCAAGTGGAACTAAATAATCCTGCAGCCAATATAATCTTGTTAAGTCCTGTTTTGTGACTGTTCTTCCAATGTTGCAGAATCCGCTCCTCTCTGGAAAAGGAGATAGAGAAGCTGAAGTCAGAGACGACTTTGTGGAAATGGAAATATGAGGAGCTAAGAAAGTCCAATTGGGAAACATTAAAACAGGTATGTTGCCAAATGAATCTTCCAAGTGTAACAAAAACATAAACTCCTGGAAAAGTTGACAGGCAATGGGGAAATCTTCTGAATAATGTATTTAATGCTAAGCAACTGGGAGCCCATTTTGGGTGTTCTTTCTTTGTAAAAACAGCATTCTTAAAATGCATGAATAAACCTTAAAACCTTACATTTTGCCTTTGAAATCGTAGGTGATGTTACAAATAGGAATGAGCAGATTACACCCCCCCCCCCCCCGCACACACACACACACACACAGAGACACGCACGCACGCACGCACGCACACACACACGCACAAATTCCATTACTGTGGGATCTGTTCTGCATTCACTCTACTTTGGATTTGACTTGGAGAATCTCTAAAATTAATTCTAAGACTGATACATCCTCAGTTTGTTGCTGTTTTCGGCTCTGCATGTCAGAGCCAGCGCCTGCTCCGACTGTGCTTAGAGTGGGGCAGTGACGAAAGATGTCACCAAACCTTCCGTGCAGCCACATCACGCCCACTGGTTCTGGAATGGCTCCATTTTTGAGTGATACAAAGGTGAGGACAGGCGGGAGGGCCCAGCTCCGTGCTGGTTTTCTCTGCCAGCGCACCTGGCTCCCTCAGCAGCGCCCATGGCAAGTACATCACCTCGCCACATAGGCATGACACCTCTGTTGTTCATTTATGTCTTACGTTGGTTTTTTTTTCCATTGGCTTAGCTGCGTACATTAATGATCATACAAAGGACCCCTTGAACAATTTTTTTTCCCTGTTCCTGGAGGGAATTTCTGTTCCCTGAAAAAGTTCTCAATGAGAGAAGTGCTAGTTGGGGTGCTACTTAGGATTTTCTATGGATTCTTGCTGGAGCTCACATGCAGAGTTATTTGAAAACAGTACTCAGAAGTAAGTCCACTGTGTTCAGTAAGATTTAGAGCGCAATCCTAACCTGGAATTAGGCCAGCACAGTTTGGCTGGCTCAAGGGCCATCATAAAGTGCGTTTGGACCACTCTTGGAGCCAGGGAGGGTGGCGCACATCTGTGTCCTGGCCTCTCTGACTCTGAGAGTGGTCCAAACATACTTTACGGTGTCCCCAGTGTCAAACTTCGCTGGCATAACTGTGCCAACCTAACTCCAGGTTAAGATTGCGCTCTTAAACTATGATCCTAGCTTACTCACCAGAAAGAAGCAGTTTGTGACCTCTAGCTATGTCACAAACTGTCCATGATTATTTACTATAAGCATTATAAACCTATCCAGTAGTCTTCTAACATTTTTAATCTTCGAAGATGGAATTGCTTAATTTATAAACAGCAAGATTTCACTGAGAGCCTTTCCAAGGAACTTACTCAAGTATAAAAAGTTTTCCAGTGTAAGAACTTGAATACCCGATGGCCAGTTTCATTATCCCTTTGTCTAAAATAGTAGCATGCACTGTGCTCTGGTTGTCCAATGAAAGAAGTTGCTGGGGATATTTGCACTGTAATCCCAGAAATGTGCACATTCTCTTACTGACCACTGGTGTGCAGTAGAGACTTACAAATGTGTTGTGTAAATAGCATCAGTTATTTCGGCTTTTTCAGGGAAAACGATTTTGCTCATTATATTACTTTCGTTTTAAAAAATGGACTGATTGAATATGTACATATGTAAACATGGGATATTGTTCTCAAAACACTTCTATTGCTGTACAGTATGTAGAAGATATCACTAGGTTACAAATGCAAAATATCCAACCTATAGAAAGCATTTTTCAATTTTGCTTATCGAACAAAAGGGATGGGCATAATCCAATGCAAAATATTTTGAAATGCCATGTGTGTTTGCAACCTGTTCTTTGGGTTGTAGCTTAATTGATGTAAAATGTATGTGGGATAACAAATTGCCATACTGCATTTTAAAGAATTTCTTCGCGTGCTACATTTTATCAACAACAATTTTACATATCTGCTTCTACATTGATATTACAATGGTGAGAGCCTTTCAATTCCGCCTACAACCCAATTCTATGGGCTCTGAGCACAGGCGGAACAGGTGTGCCTCCAGCACTGACTGCCGAAAAGCAGCCATAAAGTACCTTCTGGCAGCGTGCTGCCAGGGTGACAGAGAAAAGCTGGAGCCTTCCCATGTGCATCGCCAGAGTGCCAGCTGCCCACCAATAAATATTAAGAGCGCAATCCTAACTTGGAGTTAGGCTGGCACAGTTAGGCCAGCAAAGTTTGGCAGGCACAGGGGCCACCATAAAGTGCATTTGGACCACTCTCAGAGTCAGGGATGATGGTGCATGTCTGTGTACTGCCCTCTCTGACTCCAAGAGTGATCCAAACATACTTTACGGTGGCCTTTGCGCCTGCCAAACTTTGCTGGCCTAAAGGTCCCAGCCTAATTAGAGGTTAGAATTGTGCTCTAAGATGGAGGACAGGTGGGAGGGGTGGGGAAGGGTGGAACAGAGGAGGGCAAGTTGCAAAATGGGGTGGATCTAGCAGAGATTGCACGCGCAGGATCCTATTTTTTCCATTGGAAATTCTTTATATATAGTGAGCTGCAACAGACAAGGTCACATCTGAGCCTTTAAAAATATGGAAGTAACTTAAAGAAAATGTAGCTAGATGAGATTGTTAGCTTCACTAACTTCTATTGCGTAACTACGGAATAAAAGTGAATCAGTAGGGGGTGCAAAAGGTCCACCATCTTGGAGCCCTGGCTGTTTCATAATGCGAGAATTTTAAAAGCAACTTGGCAAATAGAATGTAAACACATCCTTCTGCATTGAAATTCTGCGCACAGTATTCAGAGAAGAACTTACACCTGCTGCAAATGTAAACATATCTTCGCACCTGTTTGATTAAATATGTAGAATAAAGGGAAGTTAGATATGGACTTTCATTCGAGCTCTGGAAATTGTTCCCCCACCTCAACAGTCTAGCGAGAATGAAAACAGAACTTATCAACTATGGGGGGAAAAGGAAGATATATATTTGTGGGGGGGGGAGAATGGGACAGATTCTATCAAGCATTTATTTCTGTGCTTAATTTAGAGAGCAATCCTAAACTGGAGTTAGGCCGGTATAAACTAAGCCAGCAAAGTTTGGCTAGCACAAGGGCCACCATAAAGCGTTTTTGGACTACTCTCGGAGTCAAGGAGGATGGCTCACGTCTGTCTGCTCTGACTCTGAGAATGGTCCAATCATACTTTTATAGTGTCCCTTGTGCTGGCCAAATTTTGCTGGCTTAATTTATGCCGGCCTAACTCAGTTTAGGATTGCGCCCTTAATCTTGCTCCACCTTGATATTTTGGGAGATTAATCTTGGAAATTTTGGGATACACTTTTAGCTACAGAACAATCTGCTTACTCATACATAAAATTAAAATGCAATTGAATTGCATGTATTTTCTTAGTGCCGGTTCTGTCATTTGCTGTTCTGCCATGGTAATGACTGATAGCAAAGCAAAGGGAATCAGGGAGCAACCCTAACCTTGCAATGTGGTGGAGGCAGAGTGCTCTTCTGCCGTAAATGTGCTGTGAGGTGCATCTGTGCTGCAAATTTGGTTGCTGGGCCGCTGCAAGAAGCAGCGTTGGCACACAGTGTGCCACTGTGCCTGTCAGCTGCACTGGCCGTGCACCAACTTAGTTCTGCCAGTGCAGGACTGCATCAAGGGCATGCCGGAGGTGGGCGGGGGGCTGATGGGGGTGGCGCCATGGGCAGAGAGGGGCTGGAGAAGGGACACGGCCAGTCAGCCATATCCTAACCCCTGCCAGCAAAGTTTAGCCAGCAGAAGGAATATCATAGTGTATTCCTATGGAATATCATAGTGTATCTCCACTCTCAGGAGAGAGGGCAGCACACAGACGTGCGCCATCCTCCCTGACTCTGAGAATGGTCCAAACACGCTTTACGGGTGGCCCTTGTGGCAGCCAAACTTTACTGGCCTAACTCCGCTCTAATTTTCTATGTCTTTTTCTGAGACATGCGTTTTCTGCAAACTTGGAATTATTGCTTGGCTGCAAGTCATGTTTCTGCTGACTCCAAAGATTCTCAACCTGTTTTCACATGAAGGTGCATATAGCCCAAAACGAACGGAAAAGTACGTTCACCAGCTGTTAGATAGGAAGAAAGAGATGCAAGAGTCAGACCAATCTCCCTAATGACTGCTGAAGCTCCATATGTTAGGAAGAAGATTGTAGTGATGCGTTTGGCTGTTGTTGTTTAACTAAACAAGCAGGCTCAACTTCAAATGATGAAGACAAGGCATTTTCCTCTGTCACTTCCATTTGTAAGGAAAGGGCAATGAGGCACTCTTTCAAATGCCATTAAAACATTTGGGATGGTAGCACCATAATGTCCTTTTTGAAGCGTAAACAAAATGTTGTCAAAATCTGGAAACCAATGTGAGAATTAGTGAGTCATCTTTCTTGCTTCCTGCAAAGTTAGGATGTCATTGAGACAAATTAAAGTACGAAAGCTCAAATTCAACTTCAGATCTCTTGGTTCGGAATACTCCAAAGCAGTTAGCCTTTGGAGATTTCAAATTAAATTAGAAGAAATAATTGCTATAATCCGTTTGCCTAAAACAATTTTTGCCATTTGCATAGGGTTTTGAACACAGTTTGTGTAATCTATTACTACTGTCACCCCTGCTGGTTTCTTCTGTCATAATCCAATCAACCACTAGAAAAGCATGCTAATGGTTTTAAAAATCCCATTTGGATTGAACATCAGGGGTTCCAGCTTTTCCCTGATTAGCTGTTGAATGTAAATTTGAGATTTTTCAGAAGGCTTCTAGATGAATCAACAGTTAATACACAAGTTCTGTTGGAACAAAAAAGGCTCTGTTACAATGAATCAGCAAGATTCTGATTTCCTATGCAATGGTTTCCACTTGTAGAACTTACCAAAAAGTCCTAATCAAATTCAGTCCTGATACATATGGGAAAAAAGTCAAACATTTTTTAGTGACATGCATGACCCAGTCCTATCCCCTCCAGTTTACACAGTGCAGCCACACCATGGAGGTGTATGCTGTATGCAGTGTGTGTTTTGTGTGTGTGTGGGGGGGGGAATCAGAAGTTATTACAGTAAAGGGATGTTTGTTCCCTTACCTCTGGGTAGGCACCTATTGGTTTATAGGTCTCCTCAGATCTATGCGTGCTCTATAGCTGGCATAAGTCTATGAGTAAGGAGGCAGCATGGGTTTAATTTCAAGGGATGGGATTTTGTGTCTACATTTGCTGCTGAAATCTGCTCACTGTGGACTGCTGCACATATCCTGCCCTCCTCATCCTTGGCACACCTTCCCTGCCATCTTACTGGAGCCAGCACAGCTCCCATGAACCACTGCCACATGTGCTTTGCCTCTCACCACATCCAGCAGCAGGTGGGCAACTTGCAGTAGCAACCAGCATTTCGTGCTGCCATAAAACAGGTTGTACATTGCAAACCATAGGATTGGGCGGCGATGTCTCTTTCCTTCCCAGAGCGTTCAGCCTATCAGCCCAATTCAGCACAACTTTGATACATTCAACAGAACTACAGCACTACTTGTTTCCAAGTAATTTCACAGAATATTGCAAGCTCAGTATCCCAAAATTAAGGATTAAGGAGAGGATTTCCAGTGCAGATGACATAACTTCCTGTGAAGATTTGATTCTGGAACATTAAAAAAAAATTAAGCACTGAGATAATACATTTATTCACATTCCTTCAATGTTGTATATATCAAACACAGCAGGTTTCTGATTTAGCCCTTGGACTTTTTCATTATTTTCAGTAGTAACTGTGCATAGGTAAAGGTAAAGGTTTCCCCATGACTGAATGGTCTAATCATGACCGACTGTAGGGGTTGCTGTTTATTTCCGTTTCTAAGCCGAAGAGCCGGCGTTTGTCCTGAGAACAAGTTTCTGTGGTCATGTGGCCAGCATGACTATACGCCAAGGCATACGAAAAGCCATTACCTTTCTACCGAAGTGGTACCTATTTATCTACTCACATTTTTACGTGCTTTCAAACTGCTAGGTTGGCAGGAGCTGGGACCAGCGACAGGAGCTCACTCCGTCATGCATTCTTGAACTGCCAACCTTGTTGTTCAGTCGCTAAGTCGTGTGCGACTCTTTGCGACCCCATGGACCACAGCACGCCAGGCCTCCCTGTCCTCCACAAGCTTCCGGAGTTCGCCCAATTTCATGTTCATTGCTTCGGTGACACTATCTAACCATCTCGTCCTCTGCTGCCCCCTTCTCCTTTTGCCTTCAATCTTTCCCAGCATGAGGGTCTTTTCTAAAGAGTCTTCTCTTCTCATGAGGGGGCCAAAGTATTTGAGCTTCAGCTTGAAGCTGAAGCCAACCTTCCAGTCAGCAAATTCAGCAACAGCGGTTTTGTCGTGGTTAGGCAGACCAAGCATTTGTTGCTGAGTTTCTGGAGCCTTCCGTAGCCCCAGCTGAAGCATAGACACAGCTGTAGCCAACTATGTAATTATGCAAATAGGTGTACCCTGATTGGAGGTATATCTGTATTTGAGCAGAGAATGCCGATACTGTGGTGTGGGTGTGTGTTATGATGTGTGTAGATTGTCGAGTGTGTTCTGTTTGTAAGAATAAAAAGCCTCTGGAAGGAGCCTCCGTCTGCTGTGCTTGCCTGCTTTCACGCCGTCCGGCTGCAGCGTTTTTCCGTTGCCTACCTCTGCTGAATGGCCTCACATCCAGTAGTGTCATTCACAAACGAGCTGCCGGAACGCGAGGCGGGACTTACCGCCTGATTGGCTGATCATTCGTGATGCGTCGCTGCCTGCCCAACCGCTGTGCGGGCACCCCTGACTTCGGAGGGGGTGCCCACTTGCCTGGGGGGCGCACTGGGTGCCTAGGCGAACCGCGGAGGGGCGCACCACCCGGAGGGAGCCCCCGCGGCAGGCGGGCAGGCAGCGACACGTCATGAGCTGCCTGTCAATCAAGCGGTAAGTCCCGCCTCGCGTTCCGGCGGCTCGTTTGTGAATGACACTACTGCTCACATCCATTCTAAAACCTGACAGGTTTAACCCGTAGCGCCACCACGTCCCGTTAGTAACTGTTTGTGTAGTACCCTATATAATAATAATAATAATAATAATAATAATAATAATAATAATAATACTTAGTATTTATATACCGCCTTTCTAGGTCATTAGATTGCTCTTTTGCCTTTATTATTCAAGGCGGTTTACATAGGCAGGCATTTCTAAACCCAAAGGGTTTTTACAATCACAATAAGTTCTAATTTCACAAGAACTGCTACATTTCAGATGACACTTTCAAGTCCAGCCTCTCTTTCTTAGACGCACGATTGCTCTCCTGCCGGCTGATAAACAAACTTCTTGCTCTCACCAAGAAACAGCTGGTATGGACTTTGTACAACACAGAGGGTGCAGTCCTATGCAGTGCCGGAATGGCAAGGCCGACTTAGCAGTGCCTTATCCGACGCTGCATAGAAGAGGCTGGAGCCCCCCCCCCCACGGCAAGGGAGTGTGTGCTCTCTTAACATAGGGGAGGCGCCAGCCTCTCCTATGTGCTCCTCGGATCTCTGCCCACTAAAGAGCAGGCATAGGAGACTGTGTGGCCTGAATTGGGGCCATGCGGCCTCACGAACAGGCTTAGGACGTGGCCATATGGCCACCTCCGGAGCCCAACCACGTCCCGCCCAAGTCCCGCACCCGGCCTCCCTCCCTCCCAGCAATCCCCGCCCCGATATGGGATGGAGCCTCCCTTGCGACGACTGACTTTGGTCGGCGCAAGGGAGGCTCTCTGTCAGCCCCCCCCGTGTCAGCGCTAAGCACATAGCGTCAGTGCAACAATGTTGCGTCAACACTATGTGTAATCTAGGATTGCACTGAGAGTAACTGTGTATAGTACCCTATATATAGGACATTGTACAACACAAATTACTTTAGGTTACACCAAGTCATTTTATTAGTATATGGGACAGAGGGAGAAGATCTGAAGAGGTGGCCTATTTTTAAACGACTTTTTAATGATCTTTTTTGGAAGGGGCGTTATTAGAGATATTGTTCATTTTCATTCAGATTACAATCTACACTGTCAGTTCCCCAGTTCCCACCCTGCGGAATTTCCATTTCCATGTGGGAAATTTCCATTTCCCTGTCAAAATAAGAGATAAAATTTTCTCTATTTTCTTAAAATAAGACCTGCAGTAATATTTGCATTATATTTTTCACTTATATGACCTAAAACAAAGGGAGAGAATGCACATTCAGAAATTTAGAAAGTGCAGATATTTCAAAGCTATGCGATGAAGACTGTACTGCTGATTTAAAAAAAAATATTTCACATCATCATACAGTTACTACTTTAAAGTAAGTTCTTTTCTGATTATATATACAGATTTATGGATAATAAACTATCTGAACGGCTACATTTATTTTGTATTTGTCCTTTTTTGCATTGTCATATTTTTTTCTTCGTTCCCCTCAATCCTTTTTTTCCTCAAGAGGTCCAGTCCACATCCATTAAAACCAGTATGGATTTTGCCATTGATTTGGGGAGGTAGATTGTACCAGTGAGGCAAAGCAGAAGAATTGGGCACCAAGCAAATCATCATTCCGTGGATAAAGTTATTCTTGAAAAAATCGGTAATTTGCACTATCACGGTAATGGTTTCACTCAGGATTGTAATTATAAGGGGTGATTCTCATGACAGTCATTGCTTATGACAAATTCAGTTTTAAATTTAATAACAGAAATTAAGGCAGCATCCTATGCACACTTCCTTGGAAATATGTGTCATTGAATAGAATGGACAAGAGGCACTAACTGGGCAAGAGGCACTTTTTCCTCTTATATTTAACAGGGGGAGAGTAATTGTCCCGCTTCCCCCCTGCGCAGTGTCTTTTCTACTGGCTGTTGCTGGTGGTGGTCTGCATTTTTTTTAGAATGTGAGCCCTTTTGGGATAGGGAGCCATTTAACTTTTATGCTATTATTTGCCTGTAAACTGTGAACTTTGTGTTGAAAAGCGATATATAAATATGATTGATTGATTGATTGATTGATTGACTTACTTCTGACAGTCCGATTCTAAGCTACCCAAAGGAGCAGTGGTGTCAAGATGGTGACCACTGCATCCTCTGGGTGCTGTAGCAGCTGCCAGTCTCTCCTGGGGGCAAGGGGAAGGGGGATTTACTTGGTCCCTTTTATTTCCCCCAAGTAAAGCTTCAGGCCCCGCAATGGGGCTACTTAAGTCTATGCCAGCTATTTTGCCCGCATAGACTTGAGATGCCCTGTGTTGGGCTTCCTGGCCCGAAACAGGACACAGGACTCCTCCCCCCAGACCAATCCCCCTCCCCCACCCAGCTCCATTCTCCCCCATCCTCCTGACACCTTCCCCCTGCCCCCAAAATGTGCACCCCTGGCTCTGGCAGCGGTGCAGTGATCTCCGCATAGTGCTGATGCCCAGCGTTGATCAGTACAGGCCACACCAGTGGTGCTTATGCTCCAGGTACCGCAAACATGTTTTATGGCATGTTTGCAGCACCACTGCTCAGGACCAAGACCAGCGCTCTTAGTATTCAGCTCTGAGTCAACTTGCATAGGATTACACTGTACAATGGCAATCATATACACCATTACAGACTTATTTCTGAGTATACACACATAGGATTGAGGTATAAATTATGGATTTGGAGTAAGAAGCACTTCTCTGAAAATCTGTTTTACAGTCGGAATATATAACACTACCACAAAGAGACAAATAGAACCACACAAAATATGCTATTTCATCTCTCTCTCTCTATCTCTCTCTCTCTCTCACACACACACACACACACACACACGCACGCACGCACGCACGCACGCACGCACGCACGCACGCACACACACAGAAATTGATAACAGGAGTGCACTGGGTGAGAAATGCA
>JAJKFI010000019.1:2416907-2444924 GCA_029204185.1 Lerista edwardsae
CACACACACAGAAATTGATAACAGGAGTGCACTGGGTGAGAAATGCACACAACATTTCCCTGGTTTAATAAAAATAAGGTCATGATCTTGAACTCACCTGTGGAAGTTAATCAGTCCTACTGAAATTCACATTTCAGTAATTTTAAGTGATGATCCTTTGGTATGTTCTTAGTTTGATAGCTCTATATTTCAAGCAAACTAGATAGTCCAGTGTGATGACAGTTGCAGGATGCATCCTAATTCTTTTCTGATTACACTAAGGTAAATGCTGTCTTTCATTTTAATATATATAACGATGGACATCAGAATGAAGTGGAAAACATTGTTGAAGATTTAGAGGAAAACACTGAAGCCAGCTCTCAGAAAAATGTGAAGATCTGGGAATTGCAAACAGAGGTATGTCTTGCCTGCATGTGTTTCTGAATTTTACACTTATGAAAATACACACTGGAAGTGTAAAGATCCTTTAGTATTATCTGCATATATTTTCCTTAAAGATATGCAGAATGCATGGCAACTGTCCCTGGCTACATTTTTGTAGACACAAGACCTTTTCTTTTGATTGAAAGTGCTCTGAGTGGATTTGCTTAAAGCTGAAGCCTGCAATAAATAGCCTTCGAAACATTTCCATTGGCACATGGTCATGCAAACTCTGCCCCAAGTGTACCTAAATAAATAAATAAATGTGTATGCTCATTGTAATGTCAGCATCGTGCGGCAGGTCTAGATTTGAGCAGAAGTATCCTAATGCATTAAAAACAACAACACCCAAAACGTAAAGAGGCTTGACTTCCAAAACACACACATCTCACTGAACAAGAACTTGTTCACAGTTTGATCTATTGCAAGGTTCAGCGTTTCAAGTTTCTGTCAGGTCCACTGAAGTTCACCATTAAGCCTCATAGCCTTGGTGATGCAATTGGCAGACAACCGCAGAAATAATTATGGAGTTGTTGTCCAGAAAACCTGTCACATCAAATGGTGATATGCATCGGCATTCCCACCTTACCCTATGTATGGCTATTCCAGCCTCTCAATGGGCAGTGCCTACTACAGTGGCCCCTCAGCTAGCAACACCACATACACCCAGTGCTGGCATCGCTGGCATTTGCCGGCATGACTGTCAATATGATAGCGCTCCTTCTGAGAGGTCAGGGTGCTACAGCTTTCCAGGCTGGTGTGTTTGCTGGATGGCATGGCTTTGCTTATCTCTTGCTGTGGGCAGGTGGAGAGCAGCATTGTGGATTGGCCAATGTGGGTTCTAGAACTGTTTCCCTCTTTTATTTGATCTGTGCCATGAGTGCAGCATGCAAAAAGTGAGTGTCTTGCTGTGCTGGTGAGGCCAAGTCTCTTGGCTGGGCTTGAACCCATCGCACCCAATTCCCAGCCTGCATCTTTGCAATGTGCACCAGCATCCTACTTTGCCTGTTGTTGAGGCTCCCTTTGTGACTCACCATCCCTGGCAAAAATGTTACAGCCAGCAGATGTCCTGACAGGGATTCAAACCCTTGTCGTGGTACAGCTTAGGTATTTATTTCAAATGGCTAGGCTATATATTTACCTGTACTTTTCTCTGAACAAAAAGTATTCCTTGGAGGTGTATGTTTCTATGGGCAGGTTGAAGGGATAACCATAGTTATAGAGGTCCCTAGCAGCTCTTTGCTTTTGCCCTTTTGCCGCTGATGCCACTGTGACTCCCATGAGGCAGAAGGGGTGCTGTGCTATGTTGTATGTGCATGCATTGGGTGCAGTGGTGTCATTCAAATGATTTAGGAACAGGAACTCATTTTTGATTGGCACTTGTCGGGAACCCGGGACCAGCCACGGAGCCTGTTAGGATCCAGAACGCCCGTTCTGGTCCGTTCCCCCTGAATTATATCACTGATTGGGTGTTCTTGGAACACCTCCCCATGGTTGAGGTGGTACCTGTGGCTGTGTTGTTCATTCTTAGTAGCTGGCAGGAAAGTGTCTCCCCCCCCCACATTGGTTGCCTGTTGGCCCTGCTCCTGCCCCACCCTCTACTCAGTTCACCCTGGCAACATTTCATTGGCTGCCAGTGTTGGAGCTGATTGGATGTAATAAATGGCTCCTTGCTCATCACACTGTTGACACATGGATGTCACACGGATGATGTGCTAACTTAAAAGTGATGACACACAGCTGTCACACAGATGACCGCCCCCCCATGTCACAACAATGACATGCTGCCACAGGACAGTGGTCCATGGATAAAAGACAGTGATTCCAACCCTAACCAACTTTCCAGTGCTAATATGGCCATGCCAATGGAGTGCATTCTGCAGTGGAGGGGGAAGTCATAGAGGTGTCTTCAAGGTAAGGGAATGTTTGTTCCCTCACCATGGGGCTGCATCGGTGCTAGAACATTGGTTAGGATTTGGCTGTATGTCAGTATATCAAGGGACATTGAGGTGTTGCTGTGAAGGGCTACACCAGCATTGCTCTGCCAGGTGAGGCTTGATATATTGTGCCCTTGGTGTGGAGTTGTCCAGACAGGCTTAGAATAAAGCAGACATCATGCCAGCATCTGTGCAATGTCAAAGCATCATCCAAATAGGATTAGGCCATTAAATACCTTGATAATCTTGATGATACCTACTGTTTACCCATCTAGAACTTCCAGCATGAGGCTGCTAACATTCAAACAGATTATCCATTGACTAGCGAGCAGTAGGTTTTAGACATTTCAATTTGATGAAATCCCTTTACCATGAAGGGCATTTTTGTTTGTTGATGAATCTGTGAATGGGAAATGCATCAACATCCTGGGGAGAGTCATCAGTGCGACAAAAACAAGGTAAACCCACTAGAGTGATTATGATTTATCTGGTGTGCTTTAAAAATTTTAAATTTAAATTCTTAAAATTTCCAATTTTAATAATTATCCTAATTTATGCAGCCTCCACTGCATGCAATCAATATGTCACCCTAAAGTACCACAAAAATTATCATTTCAAAGGGTCATAATATTACAAACCACATATGAATGCTCTTCTCATTTAAAACCTGTACAGTTGTAGCACAGCCCTCTGAAGCACTAATAAGCTTGTATCGATTTTATCTTTGTTGAGCTCTTTAAATTTAAAACAGCTGTTCTGCTGGTGGTTGAGCAAGGTAGCCCGAGGCATCCTTCTGTTACCTTTAACAAGACTTCATGCCCCACTGGAGGAGTAAGTCTTTAGGTCAAATTAGGGTTGCTTGTTTATGAAAAGATAGCCATTAAAAATGGATGTTCCACTGGAGATTACCAAATCTAAGATGCTGAAAAAGTCCTAGCATCCTCACTATGCCAATGGGAGACTTTATATTACTCATATAAAGTAATAATTTTTTTTAAAAAAAATGGATGCAGTTTGAGAAGACATGATAATGCTGTAATAAACTTATATATTGATACAAATGAATTCTGCAAATGGTTGGAACTTAATGTGGTTTTTGCCTACAAAAGACAAGGGCAGAGCTGTTTGTGTAGACCTGGGTCTGCCCTAATCACTTATACAATGGGGTTACAGTCCTGTTTTAAGAGCAGAAGGATTAATGTGGGGAGCTGAATGTTCTCCACAACCACCACTTCCTGCCTTCCTTCCACTTCACTGAACTCAGATATGCAATAGGACCAATTTTATGGTATTGCAGTTGACCAACCAGAGGAAGGCAATCCAACCCTGTAAATTAAATTGTGCAAGCATGGTTGCTTTTCAGCAAAAACTGTGGTGTCAACTATTGGTTCAAAAAAAGGTATCACAATTATTTTTAAAATTAAGATGTCCCCCAGGTTCCTGCTGAATGAATGGTGGTATTCTAGTATCTCTTTTCAGGGAATATCTTGAAGTTACATTTAATAAGGAACAATGGCTTTTATTATCATTCAAATAAATTATTTGGAGATATGAACTGGATTCCTCAGACGGCAGAAGATCAATATCCTTGCCTTTTTATATCAGATCTTAATGTGGCAAAGCTGCTTCTTGTGTGAGTGTTTGACTAAAATTCAGATTTGAATCGTTTTGATTCTTTTTTTTTCAATCCAACCAAGATTAAAATGTATACTGCGTCAGCACTGTAGAAAGATGAATCACTTTTCGCTTGAAATTTGAGGAACTAAATCTTATGCAGAAAATATATGCAATAGTCTCCCTACAGTTGTGTGTGTACTTAACAAAGATAATGAGCTTGTCATCTTAAGCAGAAGATAATGGAGGAGGATAGAAAAGAAAGAACTGGTTAATGCCTTAACTCTCCAGTTGTTTTCTGACTCACAACTCCCCCATTCACCCACCGACAGGCTGCTATGCCTTTTCACCCATGATAGGAAACAGAGGGTAGCTTAGTTACAGCCCAATCCTAAACTGCCCCACACCCAGAAGAACAGTGGTACCAAAATGGCTACCGCTGCAATTTATGGGCACCATGGCAACTGCCAGGGTCCCCACAGGGTAAAACTCCAGGCCCCATAATGGGGCTACTCAAGTCTCTGCTATTTGGCCAGCATAGACTGGAGCAGCCCCATGTCGGGCTGCCCAGGCCAAAGCAGGGCATAGGATTCGGCAGTGAAGGCCATAGCTGGTCTCACCACTGCCCGGGCCTGATACTCCCAGTTCTTCTCCCTCCCTGTCTCCTCCTGCTCCTAGGCCCAGGCTGGCATTGCTGACTCATGCGGTGCTGCAAACATGCTTTATGGCACATTCGCAACACTCCCAGCCAGTGGTACACACCTACCAATGGCGTTGGGCCTTCAGGATTGGGCCCTTAAGAAGCTTAGGTTGACATGAAGTTCAGAATACACAGAAGTATTATTGTTGTATCCCGTTGGGGAGTTTTGGCTGCTAGAGATGTCTTTAGTGAAAGACTACACAGTACCCCACAGTAAGCCTATATTAATCAATCAATCAAAGTATTTATATACCGCTTTTCAACACGAAGTTTCACAAAGTGGTTTACAGAATGATGATGATGATGATGATGATGATGATGATAAAGTTAAATGGCTCCCTGTCCCAAAAGGGCTCACAATCTGAGAAAAAGAATGCAAAACACCACCAGCAACAGCTACTAGAAAAGGCACTGCGCAGAGATGAAGAGGGACAATTACTCTCCCCTTGCTAAATATAAGAGGACACCACTTGAAAAAGTGACTCTTGGTCAGTTAGCAGGGGTACTCCCCAGCAGCCACTTGGATCAACTCATATATATTCCAGCTCTATAGCTGGAGCAACTCCAAATTGACCTGTGCAGGAGGATCAAACCCAGGAAGATAGTTTTGATTTGGTGTGCACCACTACTGCTGTATCTGCTCCCTCTCCGGCCTATCCCATCTCCTCTCCTCCCTATTCAGCCTCCCACTACTCTGTTCCAACTACTCCCCCTGCTCCATTGTACATTTTGCACTGGGTTTACCTACTCTGGTGGGCTGTCTGCGATCTGCCGAAGTTCATGGGAAGGCTCTGGCACGTCAGCAGCTTGCACTGGTGTCTAGCACTTTACGGCTGCTATCCAGCAACCAGCAGTGGAAAAATGCATGTTTTGGCAGTGCAATAGCCTGATAAAATCAGTCTGTTACTCTACCTGCTTGTGATGTACCGGTATCTTTTCCTCCGTAGATGAGAATGCAGCTTAGTGAGTCTGAATTTAACCACTTAGGACAGGGGTGTCAAACATAAAGCCTGGGTGCTGGATGTGGAAGTTCATTATCCAGCCCTTGGATTCTCCCAGCACCGTCATCAGCTGCTGAGCTATGCTGAGGTGTGATGGCTGAAAGGGCTCTCTGCATGATAATTGGGCTCTCCCATATCTTGTAAATATGATTAATATTTGCATATTTTCTATTGGCAGCTAATGAGTTCCTAAATGAGACTTACTTAATAACATCACTTCCTGCTTAATTATATAACTTCTGGCACTCAGCAGGCATCATAAATGCTATTCAGGCTGCTATAAGAAATGCAAGGGGAAAAAAGCCACTTTTCCATTTTTTGCAGTAGGCTGTTAACAAGCAAGCAGGGAACTGCTGTTACTTTGGGGTAACATAATATTTTATGACCAGCAGTACCACACAATAGGAAGTTTACTCCGTTTAAGTAAAAATAATTTGCCAAGAAATACTCAAGAGCAATTTAAAACACTGAAGGGTTAGTATTAGCAAATATATTCTGGCATATCATGAAACTTGTCATGGTCACAGACAATCATTTCCTGTTTACTGACGATTGTTTTATGGCGATGTGCTTTGTATAATCAATTTACAAGGGAAAAAAAACCCTTTCATTTTCCTTCTGTCTGCCATGATTAACCTTTTGAAACTCTAGAAGAGACAGATTTGAAACACAACAGAAACTTTATTCAGAATTTATGCCTGTTTTCTTTTCTTCTCTTTCTCTCCGATTGATCTTTGAGCCTAAAAATTCTTTTTTATAAACTGCCTTTCAGTTCAGCCAGAGCATAAAGATCCATTCTTCATTTCTTCACTTTTAGTATTTTTAAAGACATCTCTTTGTTTTCTTTTTCCATTACATTTATACATTGACTTGTCTTATTTTTTTATATCTGATGTGAGAGTTTTTATTCATTTCTGAGAACAAAAACTAATCAGGTTTTTTTTTTTTTTTTACAAGATGCAAGATTA
This sequence comes from Lerista edwardsae, assembly GCA_029204185.1. Taxonomy (NCBI): domain Eukaryota; kingdom Metazoa; phylum Chordata; class Lepidosauria; order Squamata; family Scincidae; genus Lerista; species Lerista edwardsae. Next base: position 2,423,548 of record JAJKFI010000019.1, read on the forward strand.
GTTCATTTCATTTCTATGGAACATTTAACAAGCTATAAAGCCATGACCTCTGAAAATAAAATTTCTACTTTTTTTATTAGACGCATCCTTCTGAAGTATTGTTCCTTTGATTCCTGATCTTGATTGTTTTAAACATTTTCTATTAAGATATCTGAAGATAACGATGAATGACTAGCTTGTACAGACTTATGAATGGAATACACACATGCACACACACATATATACCCACACACCCTTACTCACTTTCACAGTTGTCAGACCATATAATTTTATCAAAGTATTAGTTCTTCCTTTTGCCAAGCTGAAAATAGCAACATTCACATTAAATCGTTCGCTTGCTTTATGACTCACTTCATTTTCCCACTTCTTCGTGCACCATGCTTGCTTGCTACCTTCTTCTTACCTTTTCAGAACATTCGGCAACTGCCTGTTATCTGATTTCCTCTGCAAAGATCCATTCATTGGAATCACTGGCTTTTCTGTGATTCCAGAGAACAATTTGTTGCACCCTTGACTTAACCTTCTCCCATTTGTCCTCGAAAGATAGGAATTTACTCTGCTCCAACACGTCTTTATTGGCTTTTTGTTGATTATTTGCTGTTGACAGAAACGCACAGATTAACATTTCGAAGGTTTGCCAACATTAAAGAAGTGACAAGTTCTTGTTCAAATTTGTCAAGTCCGTTCTTATTCCATGGCTAATTACATCTAAACTAGGAAACAATTCACTGTATTTTTGTAAATGGTAAATTCTTAATTATAACCATTGCTGCCCTAAAAAGCTTTTAGTGCTACTCCAGAAGGATTTCTATTATAATATCAACATAGTTGATAGCATCTATGTTGCTATCAACTATGCTAAAACATAGTTGCTTTGCTAGGTCTATGGTTAAGAGATACAATATATTTATTAAAAGCAGGAGGAAAAGGACAAACCAACTTATGCAGCTCCAAGGTGACAGAACAAACACTCCCTTGGCTTGAGGAGGCCTCCATGACTACTACTCTACTGCAGAGCGCAGAACATGCCCCATTGGCACAGTAATGTCAGTGCTGGAAAGTTGGTTAGGATTTACCCTTGAATCAAATGGATCCTGGTTTTTAAAAGTTTCTCCTTACATTTGAAATTGGGAATCTTCAGTTTAAGCGACTCCAATAAGCTTAGAATTCTAATCAGGTTCAAACAATATAAATATTTGTAGGAAACCACAGTTGCCCAGTTAAGACATCACAGGAAACTGTGGTTTAAGCAATAAAGAAGTGTTGCATTTAACTAAGGCGAAGGACAGCATATAGAGGCTTGTCAGCTCAATCATCGGAATCACTTGATTGTGGTTTAGATTTGTTTTAATGGTTTTGATATTGTTTTCCTAACTGCTTTCTCGGTTTGTAAGGACTAGCTTTTGTTGTAACGGATTTTTTTTTATCACCTTTCACTTCTTCAGATGGAGAGACTACAGTCTGAAAATGCTGCAGAACGGGAAAAAAGAAAACTCCTTGAAACAGAAAAACAAGAACTGGAAAGAGAGAACAGAAGGCTGAAGACCCAGGTGAAAGACCTTCATGATCTTCTTGGCAAAAAAAGTAAACCGTCTGCAATTCATTTGTGTGGAGATCTCAAGACAAAGCAAAGTGAACATCTGGAGAAAAAATAAAATATGAAAGTTACTAGCTCAGCAACAATATTTTCAGCAAAACAAAAATAAAAACAAAACATTAATTCATAAAACATATAAGAGTTTCACTATATACGAATTATACTACTGCTTCACAAGTGCTATGAAGGAATCTTATCATATTCAACACTATCAAGAGAAGCATACCCTTCTAGTTTTTAACATAAGAAGAGTCCCGCTGGCTCAGGCCAAAGGCCCATCTAGTCCAGCTTCCTATATCTCACAGTGGTCCACCAGATGCCTCAGGGAACACACAAAACTGTGTGCCTTTATCCTGTTGCTACTCCCTTGCATCTGGCAACTGATACTTGCATCTCCCACAAAAATAAAAGAGAGTACCTTATTTTCTCCCAAAGTGTCACTTGGGCTGATGGTCAAGAATCTCAAAGGATGTATCCATACAGGCAATTTTGTATATTATTTGCTTTTGATATAGATGTGATATCTGGCCAGAATCAAGATCCTATCTTGTGATGTGATAATTTTTCTTCCATTTTTCTTTTTTTCTTTGGGGTGGGGTGGGTGAGGAAGAGGAATGTAGTACAAAAACCTCTATCTCATTAAAGACATACTTATTCTGATTACTTTGATTCCTTTCTTCCTTCACTAGAAGCTTTTTCTTTGAATTGTATATCTATAGCACTATATATATTTGCCCAGCCATATATTCCTTGTTCATTGTGTCTGCTGACTTATTTTATTAAACAACTACATGATCCTAGAGAGCAGCTACTTTACAATCTTATCTCAAGGTACTTATCTCAAATATCTGCCCTTGTATTTTTTGGATTTCATCATCAAATCTATCAATTATCTATATGGGCAAATTGTTCAGTTCAGCTTATATTAAGAAAAATATTGAAAATGGACCAATAATTCTAGGGAAATGAACCATATATGTACAGAAAACACATATACCTTTGTTATCACTGTCAAATGTATTTGTTCATTTTTTACCTGTTCTGTAAATATATTTCAGTGTGCTAAATGCAAAGAAAGTGTTATTGTACTGCATTCAAAGCTTTACTTCCAGGCATCAACTAATAGTTGATAGTTGACTAATTTTGGGGCAGCCCAATCTAAATATATCTCCCCAATATTTTATATTATGCAGTAGTGCTGATGAGGTGTGCACTGCTTGCTGTGGTAGGGGAGAAACCAGATGATCTGGGTCAGGTAAATAAAAATATTTTTGACTTAACTGTCCATAGGCTGCCTAGCCATCAGTGTGTCTCCTTGGATTTAAGCTAGCTATTTTGCTGGCTTAGCTCTGAGAAGAGGCAGGGAGTGTGTCAGGATGGAAAAATGGGGATAGGATCCTGGTGAGTACTGCTGCCACCAAGACCCACCACGATCTGCCTCTGAACTACCAATCACCTCCCTACATCCTGTCCCAATAACTCCCTAAATTTCCCCTGAACCAGCCATGACTCACCCCCACTGGCATCTTATCTGTTCTGAAACAGGCTGGGTCCATCTTTGGTTGGAGCACAGAGCCTCCAGCTGTTTGAACTGGTGACGCTGACAGGCACAACAGCAGCACAACATTTATGATGCCATGAGAGGTGCTTCCCTCTATTCACTCATTATTCCATGCATAATTTACATGTCTCACACCTCAATCCTATGCAGCAATGCTCAGAAATAACTCCCATTATTTTTAAAGGGGCTTATGTTCTGGAAAGTGTGCACGGCTTAATCCCAAGTGGCCATTACACTGCAAAGGGAGTTAGGTAGGATTGGGTTGCTCATTACGTCCCTTTTCAGGCACCTTCCTTCTAATCTGAAGTTTCAAACATTGTAGACTTTCTTTGCCAGGGAGGTACCCCAGATTTCCTGCCCCAACGTGCAGTATTATGCAACATGCATAATCTGATCTTTCGTATCACTGTGAAGTAACCTTGTTCTAGGTAAGATATTATACTATTGTACTAATACTGCTGACCACAGAATATAATTATCGTTGATTACGTTGATGAGACATTTGAATTGATATTTTCAAGCACAAGCAGCATTGATTGTCACATATAAAAGAGTCAATATCAATAAATATGTGATTGTGTATATGTCATATTGATAACTAAATTAAGAACATACATCTCCATAAAACTCTATCTTGGTAATCAAAGAACACTAATCACATGTGTGGCTTTTATATGTTTAGAATTTTATTTTGGAGTCGTTTCTTGGATAGACTAAACCACCATCACTTTTTGGGGGGGGGGGAATGACAAGATGAAAAATGTATCCAGAGGTAGCACGAGGATAAGATAATTTATCTTCATTGGATGCAGTGCCAGTGCTTAATTTGCAAAATGCAAGGTGTCCCTGCTCAAGAGAGCCAGATGCTAGCAAAGGAACTTGGGCCAACTGTCAATACATCTGGGTAGTGGTCAGCCTGGCATTTTTCTGTTTGGCCAGATGCAAAGGGTGGCATGCGTGCCCCAAGGGCCAAACAATTGCCTTTGTATGGGAGATCCTGGACAGAAAATAGGAATGGGAAGAACACAAAGCATCAACATTATTTGTAGGTTGTTTTAAGTTGGCTAACTCCCAACTCCTGCCCACAGGCCGTATCCAGTGCTCGAGGAAAGCCGCCCCCGTTGTGAGCAGTGCATCCTCTGTGGTTGTGCTGCTGCTGCTTTTCGCATGCAGACTGTCCATAGAGTCACTCTGGGCGGCCGTCCCCTCTGGGACGTCCGGGAGCAAAACTAGAGAACAATAGACAGAGCATCACTGCCCAGAGCATCACTGTGGCAAATCATGTGCCAGGAGCTGCAGCAACATGACAGAATGGAATGCACCATCCAGTATGGGGATGGATTTACAGAGATGCAGCAGTCCATGATTTGGAGACCGGTGTTTTAAGTGAACATTCTACTTTCTCAGATTCTTATATTGACACCAATGAATACTTTTATATTCTCTTAGAAAAACTTATATTTGTGAAATGTATCCATTTTGAGAGGTATTCCCTTCAAATTCTTTGTAGTTACATATCAGTGCCAGCAGGGGCCATTATGCTTTTGTGGGTGCCTGCTCTGAGACAACGCCAAAGATAGAGATCCTCCTTCCCACTCATTGCCATTTGAGCATTGCTAAACCTATATTGTAGCTTGCCATTTTCTTCCCCAGTAATAGGATGTCCCCATCCTGCCATCTTTTGTTGATCGTGATAATAAAATTTGCTTGCTTTGCAAAGTCTGCCTGACTTTTTCACACACCGAGAGAGCAAGCCAATGAAATCTATGTCTCAGAGGTTGTTAATGCCCCCCCGCCCCTCTCCTTCCTCTCTCCTCTGCCACTACTCCAGGAATTTTGTGTGACCACTGGTGTTCTCCACATTATCAGCAGCAGACATACCTCCACCCCCAAAACACAGTACGTGAACATTGAACAGATACAGTTCTCAGTTAATGTCTTATGGAACAATCATAGATTTGAAACCCGAAATGGTGAACTGGGATATATCCAGGCAGGAAACAGAATGTGGAGGATGTCACCAACTAAATTGGGTGAGAGCATAGAATGTAGACAATTTCTTCCAACCAACTCCCTGTAATGAAATGGCCAGCTCCCTGTAAAAGTACAACTGAAGGGCAACTGCAGTTCCCTACCATAGCCACATCCAAACCAGTGGTGTCATTCAAATGATTTAGGAACAGGAACTCACTTTTGATTGGCACTTGTCGGGAACCCGGAACCAGCCACGGAGCCTGTTAGGATCTGGAACGCCCATTCTGGTCCGTTCCCCCTGAATGACATCACTGATCCAAACTCTCAGCATCCCATTCATTACAGATTAAAATGAACCAGCCAAAAGAAACCAGCTTCAGTGTCTCCTATTCAAGCAACCTTTCATTCTTCTTTCTCTTGCACTGTCTGGTCCAGGCCAGCAGGATTGATCCCCAATGCACACTGCAGTTCTGTTCATTGTTACTTGTTCAGACAGATATCTCACTTGTGGTGACTATCCAATGAACCATTAATTACAAATTCCTACTTAGATCCCAGCATCAGGTCATGCGCATGCAAATCACCAACTGGCATAAAAAGAGAGGTTCAATCCTGAGGGCTCACTTCATGATGATACGAACTACTACTGTGAACTGACTTTCTTTATGGCAACCAGGCTTTAGGGTAGGGAGATTACACTCTGCAAATCTGCACGTACCTGCAGTAGCATCTGAAAAATGTGCTAACAGGAGCTGGGAAACTGATATTCCGAGGGTCAAACTTCATGGTGCATGCCAAGATGTTCTTTGGATCCCTGGGCTTTTATGGGTAGTATGGCATGGAGGAGGTCATGCAAAACAATCTACAAAATCATAGCAGGGGTAGAAGGCCTTTAGCACTTAACCCTTGCCATGGTTGATATCCGAATTGTGCATCCCTATGTGCTATTTTTAGGTCTTTAAAAGCCACAATTGAAAGCCAACTGAAGCTTTAACAAAAGAACTATAAATAGCACATGGGAGAATGTGATCAGGATACTAACTGCAGTAGGGGTTAAGTGCTGAAGCCCATCTTGTGTCCCCACTATTGTGGCTTTAGACAGATTTGATACCCTCCCCCACCACTGTTGGTAAAAAACTCAGAAAAAAATCAACAGTCAAAAATACACATGTGCATGGATGTCTAATTTGACACTTCAGTGACTGATATTTACTTCTGACACTTTAGTAGTTCTTCACATTGAAAACAGCTTGTTCGGCTAAGCCCTCATGAGTCCTGAAACATGACTTGACAACATAAAACATGAAATGGCTCTAGTTTATACTTTGTTCTACATATGAAGTTCTCACATGAAAAAGGTGCCTTCTTAACTCTGGTTTGAGGCGGTTTGTACATCCAGTGAAGCCCACTTGCATCCTAGGTCTGTACAGTTAAGGATGCAATCCTAATGTGGAGTTAGGCCAGCACAGTTAGGCCAGCAAAGTTTGGCTGGCACAAGGGACACCGTAAAGTATGTTTGGATCACTCTCGGACCAGCACACAGATGAGAGCCATCCTCCCTGACTCCGAGAGTGGTCCAACTTACTTTATGGTGTCTCTGGTGCCCTCCAAACTTCCCTGGCTTTACTCCAGGTTAGGATTGAGCTCTAAGGTTTATAATGTACTGTGATGCGCAAAACATTTGAGTGATTATTCAGCAGTCTCTCCCTGCCTCTGAGACTTTCCTCTGAGACTTTCCTGAGACTTTTCCTTTCGTGTTTTCCATAGCCACTGGTGGAAGGAAAATAGCCTGAGCAAATAGATGTCTCTCCACAGATGACTTTGGGGAGTCAAGTGTTCTCTTGATCACAAGTCCCAGTGGCTTGAAGGTGGATTCAGGGGCAGCATTATATTTGAATTTAGACCAGCAATGTATTTTTCTTCTCCATAGAGAGACTTCAGTTATGTGAAACTTTTTGGCTATACTGAAAACAAAATATGAGTGTTATTTCAGAAGGTCTTTATGTTGACCCTCTTACTGTTATAGAAGAATGCATTATTGCTTTTCCACTTTTCCATCTACAGTTCTGTGACTTGTATATATTATATTTCCCTTCAACTCTGTGGCCAAGTTTTCGAGACAGCTGCCTTGATTGCATGAAAAATGTGTATCACATCAAATCTGTGTTGTAATACTTTAAAAAAAGCTTCTGCACTATTTCTTCAAATATATTATAAAAGCCTGCAGATAAGTTGACTTTGCCTTTTGCTGTATTTTATTAGAGCATAAGAATGAAAAACATAAGAATGAAAATGTTTTATGTAACCATGCACATTTCCTGTTTAAGCACACGTATGACATGTTGAAGATGGGAAACGGATCATTTAAATGAAAAATATTGATGTTGAAAAATTCTTAAACTTATAGTTGCAATCATGGCAGGTCATGGATTATGTCTAAATCCATATGCTGGTTGTACGCTTTCCAATGCCAAACAGAAAAATAAGGGAAGCCATTTTTGGATTGGAATTAAATATATGATTGGGAGGAGGAAAGTATAATCTAGAAACTTTTGGTCTATTTCAATTTCTAGTGAATGTTTATTGGCTAAGCCTAAGTAACAAGTATAATAATAATAATAAAAAAACACCAGTATTCCGTTTCAGGGGAAAGATGTATACAATTGAAGGAATAAGTCCAGCCACTTAAATGCATACAAGGGCATTCAGAACTTTGCATACACAAATCAGAGCCCATCCAGAGCCAATGGCCCATATAAAACACACACACACACACACACACACACACACACACACACACACACACACACAAATCCACTGTCACAAAAGGCTGCATGTGACAGCCCAATTTTTGCTGCTATGTAAAACAAATCTATCTTATTTTTGCTAATCACCAAACATGAAAAAACATAAGATAGATGAGATCACCTTAAAGGATGGGGCATTTTGGAAGAGCGAACAAGTGGTCAGCTTCCATAGCACATTAGCTTAGGTACACATGTACCCAAACAGGATCTAACAGCTCAACCCTAGCCTACTTCCTAGCATGCAGGCATGCCAAAACAGGAAGCACTGTATGCTAAGTGGGGTGATCACCCCACCACACCTCCTGTATTCCCCCTAGACTTCCCAAGAATGCCCTTTCCCTGCCCACAGAAGCCCCCTGGCCAATGTTCTTACCATGGTGGGGTCCAGGCAATCTATCAGTGAGCTCTGGGAGCAGACTGCAACTTCTGCTGCCAATTTCTGGACTCTGAGCAGCTGTGTTCCTTTGGCAGTATTGCTTCTGGGCCATAAGGGTGTCTAAGCTCATGGTCACCCCAGAGGAGATATTGCTAAAGATGAGATGCAAAGATGGATGCAAACACACTATTATTTGTTGATAGATTACAATCAGAAGGAGGGGAAAATATGCATTCTTTTTGTAGATGAACTTGCTCCCCACTCTACAGTACTTTTAACCAGTGCCTTGTGTCCTCTGAATGAAGAGTTGAACCAAAAATATAATCCAAAGGTCCTTGGAAAGTCCTTGAACTATTGTTCAGTTAACAGGACTCATTCTTATAGGGGTCTAGAGAAAGGTTTCTGGTCTCCCACTCTTAGGATGCAGACTTAGAACATATATTCTTGTTCAATGCTTCTAAGTCTTTTTACTGCCGCAACCCATTCCATCGGCCATAGTGGACGTGTCACACACCAGAATGCCTTACGGCTTCCAGGTAGCGCCAGTATGCAACCAACCAAAAATTGGGCTGTGACTCATAGTTCTAGATGTTGCTGATCTAGAAGCTAGCCAGTGTTAAGTAAAATGAAATCATAGTAATCAAATATTAGAGCAGCAGTATAACTGGTTGCTTTCGTGGTAACCTTACAAGATAAAATTCTGCGTTACCCAAAGCCTTCCTTTTTCTCTTATCATGGTTATAAGCTTTACCATGACAAGAATGTTTTATACTCGGTGGCCACTTCCATTAGCTATCAGTGTGTCTTGCTTGCCTGTTACTGGGTAATCTAGTTTCTGAAAACTAAAGAGCGATCATTTTCAGTAGCTGAACCGAACTGAACTTTTTAAAGTGTCTATTTCATGAACTCCAGATGAAATTTCATTTTGGATGTCCTCATCTCATTTACATTTAAATCTAACCACTTTGGAAATGTATGGGCAGAATAGTTTAATTTCAAAAGTCTTTGGGGACTGGAGGGGAGATGGTAGGAAGTTTTATATAGGCCATTTATATTCTAGAGGTTGAGACATGGAGGGTAGAAACATTCCAGTCATGAATTAATACGTCCGGTTAGAAATGAAAGTGTTAGATTCATTCTTATCACTCATATTTTGGCATTTCTATGAAATGTAATTGTCTTTGCATATATTATGCCAATGGCCTCTGAATAATAGTAAAATTGGTATCAACTCAGAATCAAACAAATGCTGTGTGAGGAATGACTGTTCTGGCATGTTTTCCTTTTATAGGGCACAATCCTGTGTGTCTACTGCAACTCATGTTCTGGCAGTGAAGCATGTGTTATGGCAGTCGCTAAGTGTGACCCACCATTCCGCACAGCCAGGCCACCGCTGCAAGTGGCAAGTGGTCTCCTGAACAGCCCTGCCACTATTAAATTGGTGTGCACTGCAGCAGTAGGCAGTGGGTAGGTGGAAAGGGGCAGAGAGGGGGCAGGGGCAGGGGAGGCGATTAGTCAAGATCAAGAAGGGGCAGTATCTGTCAGGGATGTGCCCCATACCTTGGTTAGGAGTAACTGGAGGATGCCCCAGGGTTTGGCCACTGCTAGGCCTGTCCAAGGTTTGGCCTCAGCAGCAGCAGCACGAGGCCTGTATAGAAGCAAAAAGTGCTGAGTCATTCAGCAGTAACTAGTAACTAGCACAGGTTTCAGGGAACTTTTTAACCTTTTACCCCAAAATATATTCAGATACGCCGACGTTACCCCCTTGACGTTACCCCCACCGCCAGAACAAAAGAAAAAAATTACAAATCGGAACCCATTGCTTTTTATTTGATTAATTAATGAGCTTAATTAATGCTATGTAAATATGAAGTTGTAAAGAGTTTGGGTACACCTGCAGACCTTGAGAGAATAGAATACTCCTATCTGTCCATTACCCCCAGGAATTTCATTTTTACCCCATTTGGGGTAATTTACCCCTGTTCCCTGACCACTGAACTAGCAGGTGCTAGTCAATTGCATGCATGCATGCACGCACAGGTGGTAATGGGTGTGGCTGATAAGCCACAGCCTGCCCAGCAACAGGCCACCGATTGGAGGCAGAAGCTGCAACAACTTGTGGGTTGTTGAAGGAGTGCAGTGGGACACTACCTCACTATACAGTGAGAATTGTGTCTGTGAGGAACGGCGGTTTGCTGTGTTGGACCATTGCTGAAAGCCTGTGCTGGAACTCTGTATATACTTGTAAATATATGCTTGGTGAAGGAACCTCGCTGTCTATGCTTGATTTGTCCTTGGAGCAAGCTATCCAGCGGCAGTCGCTCCCCGGGAACTGTGCCAGCCAAAACGGCTTGGGCAGTGGGAGTGGAATGGCTTACGCTTCGTCTTCACACTCTGACAGCAGCAGCAGCCATAACCTATCCTCTTTTCCAGACTTATCCCCAATCCTGCTCCTTTTAGCACAGGTCCATCAGGCAATAGAAGCTTATCCCCCAAAGGAACAAATGTTCATTTACCTGGAAGAGACCTCGGGAACTGCATCCCTGCAGGATGCATTGTATGCTCTGGTGACATCGCTGCATTGGGGGGTTAAGATTGGGCTCTTAGTGGATGAGCCTGGATTTGTATCTTGCACAGAAGGACACTTGCACGAACTGTGCGCCATACATTACATTTCTCCTTTGCCGCATGTGCATTCCCAACAATTCCATTGAGAATATTAACCAGATGGTGCCACATCTCTTCTGGGAACACATTGGCCTGAAATAGGAAGAATGAGCATGTTTAAATGTAATGTGAACAATGTTTTCAAGTTACCAATATGCTGGAAGCAAGAGGGGGAAAGTATTGCAAACAGTGGTACCCTGGCACTGAGTGAGAACGGCAACAGAAAGGCATATGAGCAAGTGAACGGAGGCAGTGGCAAAAGCAACAGAATAGGAGGTTAGAAAGGCTACACCTGTTAGAGTAAAAATGATGAGCTAGTAAAAATACTAAAAAAATACTAAAAAAATAGTAAAAAATGATGTTAGAGTAAAAATACTAGTGATTGATTGATTGAGCATTTTCATGCATGATGAAAAAATTATCCAACTACTTATGCATCATCCAACATCTAAGAGAGCTGCTACTAGACATGATTTCTCTGTTTCTTGCTAATATTGATAATGAAACAAGTTCTCGAACAAGCCAATCTGTTAGAGTACCGCTTGCATCCATCAAGTAGCAAGGCAATAATGAGGCTGTCTTCTTTCAATGGCAAGTGGAGGAAGAAAAGAGTTATTTTCCTGATAACTGACAGAATTTCTAGCATTTTACTCAGTTCATGATGATGAAAGAAAAATAATAAAATTTTGTTTTCATACCACTTTCTCTGATCAAAACATGATTAGGAGACAATGTGAAATAAAAATAGTTCTTGATGAAAATTGTGTGATGTTATTTCTATAAATGTGTGTTTATGTGCTGAAATGAAATGAAAATTGCATAGACCGTGTACATATTTTGAAATGATCTTTCATGTTTTGTGCAACTGCAAGAGTTGACTGTCCCACAACATTCACCTTGATAAAATGGTCTTCTGAAAGGAGAGGTTAGGCATTCTTTATCCAATGTGCTTCGGACCAGAAGCAGATATGGGATTTTTCCATATTTCAGAACAAGTGCATATGCATGAGAGATTTTGGGAGTGGGAACCAAGTCTAAACACAAAATTCATTTATGTTTCATATACCTCTTATATACATAGCCTGCAGGTATTTTTTAAAAATGTATAAAATTACCTTCAGGATTATTTTATCTTGTGCAATAAGCAAGTTTTGTCCTTGAAACAGTTTGTGATTTTATTTATTTAGGCAAAAAAGTAAAAAAAAAACAGTCATGTTTGTGCTCAAAGACGTTTTCTATTTTGGAATATTCCATATTTTGGAAATCCAGTTAAAGGGTACCCACGGGATGCACTTATGCCAGATCCTAACTCCCATCCCCATCCCAGTCAGTGTTGTATGGGCCGCTTGGACTTGTATCAGCAATTTCACTGGCACAACTCTGAATAGCCCTATGGGGACTACTGGGACTTATCCCAGGGTAAGGGGAGGTGGCCTCCAGCTGCCTCCTAACCTGCTCTGGATACAGCGCAGGGCGCAGGCCAGCCAGCCTTCCTCTTCCAGTGCAGGTTAGGATTGTGCCCTGAGACACCCATTCCCACTGAACACATTTCTTCTGATAACTTTTCTCATCCATTCATTCATGCATTCATTCACCTTTTGGCACATCTTCATAATATCTGAAGCCTCAACAAAAAACAAAAACAAAAAACAAAAAATACCTTGCTTCCTGGTAAGGATTTCCAGCTTTGCTACATAGATGCTTTTTGATTGCTTGTTCCAATTTATAATGTATCAAAAATGATCATAAAAAGCTTATGAATATCAGACAAATAGAAGTTGGTGTCCTGAAGTTACCTGAAAGGTGGAAAGAAGTGGATATCCCTCATCTACCATGCAAGTAGAAGCACAAGACTACTGAATGCAGGAACTGAAACTATTTTGCAAATAATGTAGGGGGAAGTCACTTCGTATAACTATTTCTCCTTTGAAAATGCTTGTGCAGTGTGGACCCTGACATTTTAATAAAATTAAATAAACAAACAAGGGGGGCAAATACTGCTAATAGTAAGTTATCATTGCATTGCCAGAATGTATACTATAATTTGATAAAACTGGATTTCACAGCTGATAATGATCATGACAAAGCCAAATTTCTTTTCAAGAAATGCTTTGATGGACATGAGCAGAAAAGCAAAATGATCTGTACTGTAAATCAAGACTTTATACAAGCAGTAAAGTGCATTAAAACACAGCAAGGGCAATAACATTTTATGGGGTCTGAGGAGAGAAAACAACTGGGCAGGTTTATGATATTGGCCTACCTCTCATTAAAAATGAATTTGATGAATTGCTTGACAAACAAATACCAGGAACAGAGTTAATACTCATGGGATAATATGAATACTTAAACAGTGTACGCAGAAAGATGCCGATTTCTTATTTATAATGAGGCTAACAGATTGGAATAGGGGATGTCAGAAATATCACTGTCAATATGAGCAGATACAAAAACTCTTCCCAAGTTCAGCCATGGTTCATATTGAATTAACCAATACAGGTAGATTATCCCTTATCCGGTCATCCAAAATCTGGACTATTCCAAAATCCAACATTTTTGTCCAAGGCTTTTAAAAAACTTTCTGTAGTATGAACACTAGAAGGTCGTGTGCTCATTCCCACAAACAAACTGTAAGTTCTATTCACTGCTCTGTGGTATGTGCCATTGTTGAAAATGTGAAAGAGGTCAGCAGACACCCAAATGGGTCACAGTGAAAAGAGCAACAGGAAGCATTTCCCATATATGGTCTCAATTCCCAAGCAAACGTATCTATACAAGGTGGGGGAAGGGAGTAGGAATCCTTAAGGACAAAAAGGAATATAATTCCCTGCCTGGGTGCATGTAAGTTATAGTGTTCTATGTTTCCTGATCCAAGTAAGAGTTGGTCTTTAACTTTGAAGCTAGTCTGCAAAGTGAAGCAGCAGTCCCATGGTGTTTAACTTCAGTGCACACAAATTTAGAGTGCCTTCTTTGCAGAACCCTCCATTTTCCAGAGTGGCTCACAGACTGAGGGCCCAATCCTATTGGGTATAATGCGAGCAGTATGCTCATACCACCTGTTGTGCAAGGGGTCTGTCGGCAGCAGCAGGGCGCCCGGAGCTGAACCAGGGAGCCTGACCTGCTGTGGAGTGCCCCCCCGTCATGGCCCCCAGGGCAGCTGAGCGGGGAGCTGCTGGTGACACCCCTGTGACGGAGCCCTGGCCGCGATCAGCCGTCCAGGAGGGAGCTGCACGGAGGCCCAGACTTGGCCTGGGCCTCGGTGCCACTGCGCAGGCACTGCCGCCTGATCATGAGAGCCGGCACTCCCGCCCAAGCTCTCGCAAGAGCCAGCGCTTCCGCCCGAACTCTCGTGAGAACTGGCAGTCTCACCCGAGCTCTCGCGAGAACTGGAGAAAACTCCTGCCCTGGAAGCAGCGGGCAGGGAACGTCGGCTGAGGGGCTCATAAGGCGGCCGACCGGCCGTAGGAGAGGTAGCTCTCTCCTACACCATCAGGGGAGTGGGCACCCCCAGAGGTCAAACACCTCCCTCCCTGTACGGGCCGGAAAGCCCACACTTGGAGCTGGCCAGGACCAGCGGCCCCAGCCAGGAAAGTGGCACCAGCTGCAACGCAGGGCAAGAAGCCTGACCATGAGAAGGGAGTCGCTGGAGGGGCAGCGCGGAGAGCGCACCCCGGCTGGGGGGAAGAGGGCAGTCCAACCTCATCCAGGAGGGGTCAGACCTGCGGGGCAGGGTGAACGGACCAGTGGCAACTGGGCCCAAACCGCGACCTGGCTCAGCTCTCATTCATGCTGTGAGGCAACCACCTCTGAATCCCGAACGCTGCCCTGACCTCGAGACCAAGGGGCAGCGCCAAAACTCAGTGTAAAGACTGCACAGGACCCTGTGCCAGGAACAAAGGGCTCATGAATGTAAAAGTGCTGTCATGAATAAACCAACTGTGCACGTGCACTACCACAGCTCTGAGCATCTTTTCTTGACCCCGTGAGGTCGCCTGAGAGCAACGTGCCACCCACAGGTCAGTAACCCCCCAAGGGGGCGATCCTGTCCACGCCATGGACGTACAGGGCCATAAAGCGCCTTCAGCACTGGTGGTAAGGAGGAAGCACCACCAGTAACTCCACACTGGCCCTGCCTCAAAACACTCCTTCCCCCTTTCGTGCAGACATCTAACCTAGAGAAGACAGCAAATCTGTCTATCCACCTTCAAGGCAACAGAATAGCCAGAAGGACGCAAAACCTTTTACGGCTCCCAATCTAGATGTGTAAACAGCCCTTCCCGCTCCCCACTGGAGCCAGTCAGGGCAATGAAAACAACATGGAAGCTTCTTCCCCGCATTGTTTTTATCACCCTGACTGTCTCCGACAGCAAGGGGAGGGGCCGTTTAAACAGCCAGGTCAAGAGCCCTAAAAGACTTATGGTTTCGCACCTCTTTGGCTACACCACTGCTTTTGGGCATTCTTACCATTACTTAAAAATTGCGAGTTGTCAATTCACAGCCCAAACCTATCTGCACCAACCCCAAAGGGTCAAGGAAGCTGAGCTGCGCCGTTTCCCCCAAGCCAGAAAGGTTTTGAGGTTGACTTTGCAGTCCAAGCTGTCCTCATGTTCCCTTTATGAACAAATCATTACCCCTTCATTATTATTATTATTATTATTATTATTATTATTATTATTATTATTATTATTATTATTAAAAGAAGAAGAAGAAGAAGAAGAAGAAGAAGAAGAAGAAGAAGAATGTATACCCCACCTTTCCCATGCCGAAGCAAATGCCCAAAGCAGCTTATATAAGGACGTGTGTGTGTGTGTGTGTGTGTGTGTGTGTGTGTGTGTGTGTGCGCGTGCGTGCGTGCGTGAGGGTGTGTGTGTGTGTGTGTGTACATATGTTCTGCGCAATGCCTGGAGCGATTGGCACCAAACTCAGCACGCGCATGCCTTGTGGCCTGGCCACCAATGCTGTGGGCCCCCTTGCGCCCCTCAGGGCCCCCTCGCGCCCCCGGGGTGGGGGTATGTGGGAGGGCCTGCATGAAAACGGTCGAAAATGGCCAAAATTGACGTTGAATCTGTAGTTTCCGGGGTCACCGGGATGAGCGGCGATGCTCCCAATGCTGTTGGCAAGAAGGATGTGAAACAAAACGTCCGCCATGCCCTGCTGGAATGCCTGGAGCGACGCGCACCAAACTTGGCACGCACATGCCTTGTGGCCTGACAACAAACACTGCGGGGGTCATCCCCCCTAGCACCCCCAGGGCACCCCCAAGCACCCCCAGGGGGATACGCAGGGGCCCCCACGTGAAAATGGTCGAAAGTGGCCAAAATAGGCACCAAATCTGTAGTTTCCGGGGTCGCCGGGATGAGCAGCAACACTCCCGATGAGGTTTGAGTCCCGGTTTGGCCTCCCTCGGTGTGGGGGGGGGGCAGAAGGGGTGCGAAATAAAACATCCACACTGACCCGCTGGAACACCTGGAGCGATTGCCACCAAACTCACCACGTGTACGCGTTACAGCCTGGCAACACACACTGCAGGGGCATTACCCCCCTGTTGACCCCAGGGGTGGGGGTATGCAAGGGGCCCCACATGAAAATGGTCAAAATCCACACTTTTCGGGATCGCTAAGCTGATTGGTGACAGTCCCGATGACATTTCTTACCCGGGCAACGCCGGGTACCAAAAAGCTAGTTACATAATAAAATTAAAATATGAAACAACAATAATTCAAAATATCAAATACAAAAGCATCAAAACATTAAACATCTGAGGTCAGGAAGAAAGACTGCCTTACCTTGAGGAGGCCTCCATGACTTCTACTGCACTACAGGATACAGCACATGTCCTATTGGCACAGCTATGTCAGTGCTGGAAAGTAGGTTAGGATTGCGCCCCAAGTCTGTAAGCCTCTGCAGCAGTGCCCATTAGATCCAAGCACATATAATAAGAGATTCCACAATCCAATACCAAGTCTACAAACCGTGTATCTTTTCTTACTCAGAAAACCTTTAAAACTAATAGCAGACAGAATTTTTCCAATCTTTAATTGAATTTTGACCAGAAAACTTGCCTTAGTTTAGTGCCTGATATATTTGCCTTCATTCCCTTCCAGTAATCCCATCAATTCCTCATCTGTTGGTTGTCTTTGTACAGTGGGCTGAAATCTTTGTCTTTTTAAGAGCAAAACACAAACAAATGGTTTCCTGGGAATTTTTAACAACAAATGCTGCAGTCATTCTGTGTTAGATTTCTCAAATTTATGGCAAGCGCAGCAGAAAAATTCACTTCATTTTTCTGTGTGACAGCTGAAACCACTTCTACAGATGACTCTGTCATTATGCACCGTCTGTTTCTGTACATTAATGGGCCGCAATGTATGCAGGGAAAATTAATCTTAGGAGAGCCAACATTATTTCATGCTTCATTACATGAAATGCCTCCTAACTCTTTGATTATATATAAATTTGCCCCTGAAAAAAATCTTTGAAACCTAGCCTGGGATGCACAAGCTAATGAATCCTCATTAGATGAGATATAATTCCTCATTATTTTACATTTTTTCTTGCAAAATTCAACATGGAAGAAACTTTAGCTACTGTTTCGTTGGAGAAACACTTAAACGTACTTAAGTGAAATCTTACCCATAAATTGGAGCTTTAATGTAATCTTGGTAATGTTTTTTATCCTTACAGGTTCTTTACTCCACAATTTCATTTTGCAATATGCAGAGCACAAAATAACAGAGAGGAGGAACAGGTGTCAAAGCAGGATTTGCAGGTTTCACAACTGAAACGACGTTGATTGTAACACTACCCAGCACTGACATGAACAATCTACATGTTTTAAGGTGCACAGTCTCTATTTAGAAAATCAATCAATCAATCACTAGTATTTATATACTGCTTTTCAACACGAAGTTCACAAAGCGGTTTACAGGCAAATAGTAATAATAAAGCTAAATGGCTCCCTGTCCCAAAAGGGCTCACAATCTAAAAGAATGGAGAACACCACCAGCAACAGCCACGAGAAAGACACTGTGCTGGGGTGAAGAGGGACAATTGCTCTCCCCCTGCTAAATATAAGAGGACACCACTTGAAAATGAACTGGAATAACACAATATAAGGGCACAAGCCTAACTTGCATTGGGACAGATAGGCTGGGTTGCCTGCACTGTATCTAGCCCAAAACATCATTGGCTGTTTACTCCCCTCTTTGGAAGAACTGTATAAAAATAGATGCAAGAGGAAGATATCTAATATATTGAAAGACTCCTCTCATCCGGGACATCAGCTCTTTGAACTATTACCATCGAGAAGGAGATTTAGGGTATAGTATTGAAAGCAAGGATGAGCAGATTCAGAAACAGTTTTTACCCAAGTGCAGTATTGAGTTTAAATGCGGGGTCATAAGTTTTTGTAGAATTTAAATTGCTGGGAGCAATGGGGTATTTATATTTGTATAAGTGATTGTTGTATGGTTGATTGTGCATATTTTAGTTTTGGTGTTGTCCAGTTTTACCTTGGGGAAGAGCACCTCATTTCGTTGCACCCAGTTGTGAGTGTAATGACAAATAAATTTCTTATGTCTTCTTATGTAGGACTGGGATGGGCCGTAACTCAGAGTAAGGGTTTTTTTTGTTCCTTTAACCCTTGTCACATGCCAACCACGCCTATGGAGTGCACCCAGTGATGTCATGCACCCACTACGCACCACTACGCGAGTACCGGTTCCTAGAAGTTGAGCTGGCCCCGCCCACTCGAAGCTGGCCCGTGCTATTTAACCAGGGAACAGTTGAAGCAAGATGTGTATATACATATCTCTAGAAAGCAAAGCAATAGAAGTTAAATCAACACTAACCACAAGCTTATTACAAACATGATCACATCCATGGCAACAATCATGACATCACTTCCGGCAGGCGGACCCCGACAAGTGCCAATCAAAAGTGAGTACCTGTTCCTAAATCATTTGGATGACACCACTGAGTGCACCCATGACTTTGTGGGAGCAAAACTGAGCGGCTCATGTAATGCTGCCGGCAGCCATTCCCACCTGCCTCCCGGGCCCAATCTGTCTCCCGGTCCACCCTCCACCCAAAAGCATCCCCTCCTTGCCTCCATTCCACCCTCCTGCCACCAACCCACTGTGCCAGCCTGCCCAGGCCAGCACAAACCTACCCTGTCCCAGCACAGATCTGGCCTAGCCTGCGCTCGAGTAGCCACAAACATGCTTTACGGCACATTTGCGACACACAAGTAAAGAGCCAGTGCAAGGAGTTTGTGCTGGCTCAGGGCAGCATTTGGATTGTGCTGTAAGTAGGCTTATACTTTAGATTCCAGAAAGCAGAGGCAGCATCCTCTCAAGAACCTTGTGTACATGCTGCCTTCATATCAGAGCCTCTTGAGGTTTCACTTTTTGCAACACAAGTATCAATATTTATGCTGAGCAAAGCTTTGTAAAATGCAGAGTGAGTACCTATTTGGCATGCAGGAAGTAGAGAGGAGGAACAGTGACTGGATTCCTATATCAATATGATATGTGGCTACAGCAGATGAACAACCTTTTGCTATGGAACTGTGAACCAAACACCTCTCCTCCAGTCCCTCTCACTATCAAACATTAACCAGTACAGTCTGATCTACTGTACATGCCTAAGAATGTACAACCCAGTGTATTTTTTTTTTTTGCATATGGTCTGAATTTTCTGTCTTGCTGCTTCTTTTGAAAGGGTTTTCATGTGCTGTTATTTTACGTTGCCAGTTTTTGTCAAAACTGTTTTGTATGTGCGGCTTTCTTTTTATCTGTTGTTTGTTGATCATTGTATTTTACTGTACTGCTTTGCCTTGTAATTTTTTTTCCTGTTTTTGTCAACTACCTTATGTACCCCCATTGTGGTGGGAAAAGTGAGAAAAATATCTTAAATATTATCAGGAGAGCATGCAATACATGGGAGCTTGTGTGTGGATGGTGCACCTTGTAGGTAAAGTGGTTTGCATATATCTGAGCTAGCAATTTGGGATGTCATGCATGTGGTGTAAAGAAATGTTTGCAGTTGTGAATAGGGTGACCTAGTTAAGCCCATGTACATATGATTGACAAGGTGTGGGCAAGGGGTCCTCTTAAGAAGTTTTTTCAAGAATGCCTTCTTCACCACTAAGGCAGTATGATGATGAAGTCCCAATCCTATTTGAAACCCCCTCACCAATGCACTCATGCCGAGGAGGCACATGCTGCATCCTATGGTGGGGGCAGTCACAGAGGTCTCCTCATGGTACAAGACTTTGATTCCCTAACCTTGGGGAAAGCTGCAACCAGTGGCAATTCTGGCACCTGTTCTGGCCCACAGAAAGCCTCCAATTGAGATGGGGGGATGCCCAAAAAGGGGGAAAGCAAGAAAAACATAAAAAGGTAGCGCGCCGTTCTCCTTGACTCTCAGAGTAGTCTAAACATGCTTTATGGTGGTCCTGGTGCCGGCCAAACTTTGCTGGCCTAACTGTGCCAGCCTAACTCCAGGTTAGGATTGCGCACTGGGTTGTTGGATGGCACCTGGGACATTCCCCCCCCGCTTCCCCCAGGTACCCCACTGGCTGCAACTCTCCCTATGAGTTTCATCTGTTCTGCACCAGCTGTTTTACTGGCAGAATCAAGGAGCATAACAGTAGTGGGAAAAGGAAAAGAGGGATAGGATCTGGCCACGCTGAGTGCTGGGGATCCCACCCACCCTCTCATTTTCTGCCTCCCTCCCTGCCCCCTCCCCCCCACAGAAACTCCTTGCTCCCTCCCACCCCCTCCATTCCACTGACCATCTCAACCACTGCCTTTCCAGATATCGCTGACATAAGAACATAAAAAGAGGCCAAAGGCCCATCTAGTCCAGCTTCCTGTATCTCACAGCGGCCCTGTATCTCACCCTGTTTTAACTCTCCCAACCCTCAGTTTTAGCGGATGCCCCCTGGTTCTGGTGTTTTGAGAGAGGGAAAAGAACATCCCTTTATCGACTCTATTTCTTCCTCCAAATCCAAAAAGAACTCCCAGCTGCAGCTACGGCTAATACTGGCCAGAGAAAAGTATTATAGCTTCTTACTGTGTTGCAAAGGCCTAAGGAATAATAATAAATAATATTTATATTCTGCTTTTCAACAAAAAGCACTTCATAAAGTTTAACTTTATTTTTTGCCTGTAAATCGCTTTGTGAACTTCTTGTTGAAAAGCAGTATATAAATACTCTTTGATTGATTGACTAATTGATTGATTGATAAAGCTGTACAGAGTAAAATAAATCAATAAATTTATTGATTCCCTGTCCCCAAAAGATTCACAGCCTAATATATAGATAGATAGATAGATAGATAGAGAGAGAGAGAGAGAGAGAGAGAGAGAGAGAGAGAGAGAGAGAGAGAGA
>JAJKFI010000019.1:2452134-2507083 GCA_029204185.1 Lerista edwardsae
CACACACACACACACACACACACACACACACACACACACAAGAATGTATGGGGAAATCACTGAAATATGTTGCTTGTGCTTTTCTTACTTGCCATCAAATGTACAGAAAGTGCCTTATCCCAAACATAGACATTTGTTTTTAAATGGTCAGAAAAATGTATTTTTTTAGACGAATTAAAATTATCCCCGTACCCCTGAAATAACGACAGACAACTGGGCATTTGGATGTAACTAGGCCATTTATTAAATGACGAGATTGGTGACTTGCAACCACAACAATACTTAACCCTAACTTAACCTCCTCCCTGCGGGGTAACCTAATCTTCGAGGAGACGGCAAGCCGTTCGCCCTCGCTGATCTCATTGGGCGAACCAACAACTCGAGGAGGCAAAGCTGATTCTGCTGTGCCTGCCTGTCCTCGTTGCCCCATCTGGGAACCAGGGGAGCTGGCTTCCAGCTGCAGGCGCCCTGACAGCTTTTGCCAGTGAAGTGGCCCGGCCGAGCAACTCTTCGAGCCGTCAAGCATCATCCGAGTTGCCCTACAGAGCCCCCTCACCTTGCCCCCCCAGCCTGGACACCACGAGCGTCCCTAATCCTGTTATTTACCCTGCACTTCTCATGCCACCAAGAAGGTTAACCTCGCGTTTAACCTTCTTGTTCACCCAACAAAAGGCATTTCAAGCCACGTTGCAAGTCACCAAGGAACAAATCATTGCCAGCTGGCGACAGATGGACCCCGTCAGTGTGAAATAAAAACGCATCCTGGTGTCTAATACCCGGGTGCACTATCACTCTGCCACCTAACGCCCGCACCACTCTCCCCAGGTAGTCACTGGTCTTCTTCCTAGCCACATCAATTCTGCGGATGCTTAAGGCACCCCGCCAGACTCGTCTAGGTAAGAGGCCTGACCATACGATGACTATGTCTGGCAGCCATTTTTTGACGGTAAGGAAGTCACGCCTGGCCTGGTGCCGCAGCGAGAGCGCACTCCGCTGCCCCAGGTCATTCTCACCTAGGTGGACCACGACTACCTGGGGTGGTGTGCGGGAGAAGGCATAGGTGCGAACCACCGGGAGGAACTGCCCCCATCTCATCCCTCTACGAGCGGCCCAAGAAATCCGGGCAACGTTGCCAAAACCCAACTGTGAGCCAAAATCCGAGTTCAGTGCCCTCTTCCTGGCCCAGAACACGATGGAATGTCCGCAGATTAGGATCCGGACCGGATAACCCGACTGCGGACCTGTCGAAAGAAAGAAAAAACAGTGAATTACGCAACCGTATGACAAAAGCAGGGCCCCCAAGGGCGCCGTGAACAACCAGGGCACACTGTCCCCACCAAAGGCCTCGTGCCACAGGCAACCCTGAACAGGGGAGCCAACAAATGGGGGGGGGAGCCAAGGGGCCCCCACCCCCCGCAGCCAGCCGGCTGCCTATGTGGGGCTGCCTTCCCACACTACACGACTCTTCTCACATAACGCCGGTACGCACCGGATCTCCAGCGACCAATTCTCCTAATGCAATCGACCGGCAAGCCCGAGAGGGCTGCGGCCGATGCAGCTCCAATACGAAAAGAATGGAGCCCAAAATCAGAGGGCGACTGCCCCAAAGCCTTAAGGGCACGCTTGAAAACGGTGGAGAATTGGTACAATGTGAGCGGGGATGAGTTGAGGTGCCTGAACAAAGGATCAGCCCCCTCCGGGGCCACCTTTAGGTAGCGCAGCATGGCCCTCACAGGGCATACCTCTTCCCTGTTAGCCTTGCGCAACCACACCCATTGTCCTTTTCCAACTTGATCCGTCTTGGATCGACACACCAACAAATAAAGTGCGTCCTGTAACAAAATGCAGTCTTCCCACTGAAGAGCTCTTGCATGGTTAAAACATGAATGGGCCAGTATTTCAGAAGGGCGAAAGGCCCCAAGAAGAAAAACCAATGCTGTAGCGTCGAAGAGCAACACCTCAAACGGAGATGTGCATAACTCTGTGAACTGATGCATCAACCCAACCAAGATGCCAATAGAAACTGGCTTCCGTTTATCCCTTACTGGGGGTGCTTGCCTCTTCAGGCCTTCCATGACTCGCCTGACTCTAAAATCACCCGTGCCATCAAACCACCCCAGGGCCCTGGACTGAAAGGAGATGGCAGCGAGGTAGATTGGCAGAGAATTAGCCCCGATGCCCCTATCCCTCAGTGAAAAAAGGAAACGTATCAGATGCTCGGCTGGAATTGGCCAAACCTGGCTCAGGCCCGCACTGTGCCGAAACTGCGCAAACTCTTGAATCTTTCCGGTGTAGCTTGCCCTGGTCGCTGGGGCCAGCGACGCCCATATTGCCCTGTCAGCTCTCAGGACCCAAGGCTCCAGAGCCACTGCGGCATGGGCTCCGGATCCTGATTGGCATCCGGGGCCAGCTGCCGGAAGCGGTTGTCCTGGAAACGAGAGAGGGCATCTTCTAAGCTGTTCTGCAAGCCGGGGACATGTTTGACGATAAACTGGGTGTTATTCCTTAAACAATGCAGTACAAATGCCCTCACCAGACGCATTACTCTCGCGGACCTAGATGTTTGCCGATTAATGATGCAGACAACTGCCTGGTTGTCACACCAAAACCTGACAGATGAGTTGGCGAAGTCGGAGGCCCAAATGTGTACTGCAACCACAATCGGGAAGAACTCCAAAAACGTCAAGTCGGTAGTGATGTCCGACCGCCGCCAGTTGGCGGGCCACGGTTCAGCATACCACCTGCCGCGAAAGTAAACCCCAAAGCCAAAACCTCCCGCAGCGTCGGAGTGGACCTGAAGGTCCGCCTCCAGAAGCTGAACCTCTCGCCAAAACGACACATCATTGTACTTGCGGAGGAAAGCAAGCCAAAGCGTCATGTCCTCCCTCATTTCCTTGGACACCCGAATTCTATGGGCGGGGCGTTTCACGCCGATGGTGGCGTCACACAGGCGTCTCAAGAATGCCCTACCGGGTGAAATCACCCGGCAGGCAAAATTGAGGTGTCCCAATAGCACTTGCAACTCCCTAAGCCTGATCTTTTTAGCCAGCACAGCTGCCTCGAGCAGGCCGACTAGCCTGCTCAGCTTAGCTTGGGGGAGCCTGCTCTGCTGCAGGTTGGAATCTAATTCTATCCCGAGAAAGGTCAGGCAGGTGGAGGGGCCCTCTGTCTTGTCGTGAGCGAGCGGTACCCCCAGGGTCGCACAGAGCTGCGTGAAGCTCTGTAGCCAGATCTCACACTCCACGCTACCCACTGGCCCGACAAACAGGAAATCATCAAGATAGTGCACAGAGGAGGCTCCGCCCACCATCGTCCTAAGCGCGTATTCCAAAAAGGTACTGAAGGCCTCAAAATGGCTGCACGACACCGCACACCCCATAGGGAGGGCTTTATCGTAGTAAAACGCACCCTCAAAACAGAAACCCAGATGACAAAAATCGTCGGGGTGTATGGGTAACAGTCGAAAAGCCGACTCGATGTCGGCCTTTGCCATCAGCGCTCCCCTGCCACAACCCCGGATTACCGCCACAGCCTGGTCAAGCGAAGTGTACTTCACCGAACAAAGCTCTGGCGGAATGCCTGAGTTAACTGAGGCTCCTTCGGGATAGGACAGGTGGTGAATCAGACGAAACTGACCAGCCACCTTCTTGGGCACGACGCCTAGAGGAGATATTTGCAAGTTTGCTATGGGACGAGACGCAAAGGGGCCAGCTACTCTACCTGCCAAAACTTCCTTATCAATCTTTTTACGCACCACGTCCTCCAGACCCCTCACTGAGCGAAGGTTGTCCGCAAAAGATGGGCCTGAGGGAGGCGGTGCGGGGATGCGAAAACCCTCCCGAAAACCATCTTCCAGAAGCTGGGCAGCGGCCCTGTTCGGGTACCCCCGCAGCCACGCCACAAGCTCATTGAGCTTAATCGGTGTTGGGCCCCTTCTGAGGGGCAGTGGCCTGTTGCTGGCCCCCACCTCTCCTTTGATTACCCGTCTGGGCCCGCCCCCCTGCTCTGTTGACACCGAGCTTGGGGCAAGCAGAGATTGCGTGTTTTGCTCCGCAGAGCCCACACGCGTGGGTGAATGCGCAGCGTGCCCTGGTGCACCTACCGGACCCATTAAATTCATAACAGGTCTTGGGGCTTTGAACCCCCTGTGTACCACCCTGACTTCTCGGGGGCTCAGGCTTGCTTCGAGCAATCAAGTGCCCGCTGTCAGACCTATCGCCCCACGCTGGACGGGACGGGACCACTAGCTGTGACCATAATTCCCACTGGGGAATTTTTCAATCGAGGGCAGGGTCGTGAGCAGCACGTAAGCGGAAATGCTGATCATAGGCCTCCCATGCCACCCCGGTATAATCTCGAAACGCCCTATGAATGATATCAAGGTATTTAAAAAGGGCCGTGGCTTTTGCCGGGTACATCTGTAGCGTAACTGAAGCGTAGATGAGGTAGCCATTAAGCCAGTTAGCCCACGTCTTATCGATTTTTCGTTTTTTAATTGTTTCCTCATCTCTAATGGGATCGCCGAATTTTTGGACTGGCTCAGGCTCCATATGGAGCAGGCTGAATATGTCCACATATTCGCCCCTCCATATTTTTTCTTTTACAGACAAAGCTAGATGTCCGCCGAGCGGGAGCGCCACTTCACCATATGAGATACGAGGCCGGTCTCGTTGTTCAGTCACCAGTGCACTCTGCCATTGCACAGCTGGAGGGCCCATGAAATACCCCAAGGGGGGAGGTGTGCTGTGATTGGCCCACTGCGTGCCGGCTGGCATCATATTCTGAGGCCCTTGACCAGGTGATGAACCATGCGCAGGGAAATAAAAGCTGCCGGACCACTGCTGTGGTAACAGATTCTGAGGTGCTTGCGTTGGTGCAGGGGCCGAAGAACCCCTGGCTGGCATGGGTAAAGAGCCAACCCCCTGCTCCTGTGTGTCACCCGTGTCCACCCAAACCTCAGCCAGATCCTGTGTGCTCAAAGGGGGAAGCTCACCCGACGCCGCAGCCGAGGTCCCGGGCTGGATCAAATCACCAGACGTCTCGTCGTCCATGTCCTGCTCCAAAGATCGCACCACGCTTGGCTTGCTGGCCTTTGCTGCAGTAGCTGAAGCCGCCTTTGCGGCAGTGCGCCTGGAAGATAGGTAATCGATGAGGCGAGCTCCCTTGCCCTGTCGCGCCGACTGCTGGGAAGGGCCGCCTACAGGAGCCGCCACCCGACCAAGGCCCTTCTTTTTCGCTGCTTTCTCCCTTCTCCTCGCCTCCATGGAAGCTAGCAGCTCCCTGACCTGCCCCATCTCCTCTTCCCCTGAAGATGAGGATGTAGCGGTAACTGGGGTAGCCACCCCCCGCCGGGGGGCCTTCCCTCCCTTTTTCTGGGATTTCTTCCCCTTCCCTGCCATGAGAACCAAGCCCAACAGCCTAGAAATCCTGCCTGAAAACAAGGCCGCAGATCGGGGGGGGGGTAATCTAGAAGGCCGCCCAAGCTTCACCACTCGCTCCCAGAGCACAAGGCTTTAGCTGCCCCCAAGCCGCGGCCAGAGAGTACGCGACAAGGCCTGCACGGCCCGAAAGACCGGCACTGCAGCGCAGGGGGGGGCGCGGGCCCCAAACCACCTCCCTCGTCGGACCCAGGGGCGCTCGCCTCCCACTCGTGCCCGGCCAAGTACTCCCTGATGCGCCTTCGCAGCGCGCTGCCGCTGCCTTGCGAAGATCTCCGCTCCCGCCGCCGGTAGCTGCGCTCCCCGCTACCCAGCTGAGCCTCGCAACGCGCCGGAAGCCTCCCCGCTGAGCCTCGCAACGCGCAAGATGCCTCCCTGCTGAGCCTCGCAAGCGCGCCTCCGCGTGCACACGCAGGCCTCAGCCGCTCCTCAAAACGCCGCTGGTCAGAGCTCCACCGACGCGTCCGCTCAGGTCGCCAGCCGGACCGAACTGAGGGACGCCGGGGAGAGTTGCCTCGTGGCCGGGCCAATCGGCCCGCCCCGAGGCAAACTGCAGCCAATCACTGCAGCCCCCTCCAGCTGTCCATCAGCCCAGGGGCCGGGGGACAATTAACGCCAGCGCGTGACTCGCGCTGGCGAGCATTTATAGAGATGTCATTCTTGTTATATTGTGAGGAGGAGTATCTGTTGTGGACTGTCAAGAATCTGATGATGTTCTCTTGCTGCAGTGTGTAGGAATTTAGAGGCAGCCTTTTGGGGCCAAAGCTGTCGTCTTTGTTCAATTCCACTTTTCATTCATGAGAGTTTCTGCTAGAGTTCTCAAAACTTCTCACCATCTTTTATTTGGTTCCTGTGCAGCTGGTACGGTTAGACTCCTCAATCTTCCCATTTTTTTTCAACAATTTTGATCCCATTTTTAAGCAGTGTCCCCGATGTATAAAAACATAGTCAAGGCAGCATAAAAAATGCAATAACACAACAAAACAGCTTTTAGGAATCATACCAGTAGATGCACAAGCATTAAGTATTCAATTAAAAGGCTTTGGAAAATAAAAGGATCTTCATTGGTCTCTGAAATGACATCAAAGTAGGCACCAAGCAAGACACATTTAGGTGCCAAGCAAGTAGGTGCCAAGCAAGACACAAAGTAGGTGCCAAGCAAGGGAGGGCAAATCTCTAAGTGTTGCAAGAAGCCTTACCCTGTCATGTAAATCCCTCCTCTCCCTTGCTGCTGTAGCCAGTAAGCAACGCCAAGATGTTGCTTTTCCCTGTGAGAATTGGCTAGAACGGTGCAGGAGAGTAGTGATTTCCACTGCAAGGTAAGGCTTCTTGCAACACTTAGAGATTTGCCCTCCCTTAGATCTGCCTCTGGGCAGTTATATATGCAGCAGGCTCTCAGCTGATATTCCATCCCCCTTCTCAGCTTTGATCCACCTCCCTCATACACTCAGAATTGTACCAGCACACTACCAGGGAACTGGAACCCTAAGGTGTCCTCCAGAACTGCCCCCCCCAGTCTTACCCAACATGCAGCCTACTGGCACAGCTGCATCAGCAGGGATGGATGGTGGAATTTGGATTGTGCTGCCCATCACTTAGCTACTGTAAGGGCACTGAGAGCCTATGAACTACAAATGTTGAGTTGAGGGTGGGAAGTATTGCTTTTTAAAGTTGTTGAGTAAGCTTTTGGCTGTTAGGGTTGTAGAAATTCCCAGCTCTTGGTCGGACAAGCTTCAAGGACCTTATAGCTCCTATTTGCACACAGATCACTCGATTAGATGATCCTTATCTGATCTATCAGAGCTCTTACATTCTTAGTCTGCCATTGTTGCTAAGAGACATACATGCTGAGAAAATTTGACAAAGATGACCTTTCTAGCAGAGCATGAACACAAGCTTGGTGTGAGCCAAGGGACAGAAGAAAGGGCTGCAGAGGGGAAATGTCTGCGCTAAGCAATATATTAACACACAACCTTTTCCTCACAACCATCTCTTTTCTTCCTCAAGCTCCCAAATGGAGAGGAATATCCTGAACACAAGCCCTGTCCACCGTGATTCAAGAGACAGCAGAAGAAACGTAGGCACAGAAGGGGAAACGCCACCTTAACCAATATTCCCATTCCCTAGCCATCTTGAAAAGTTGATTTGGGACCTGGGCATAAATCCTCAATTCTCAGGCTACTTAAGTGGGGGGGGGGGGGAGAAACAGATGATGCAGAAGCCCTGAGACTCATCAGGGGTAACAGAGATAGCCTAATATTCATAGGCACTCACCACTACAGTATATCAGTGCATTTGCACCATTACAGTATTGGTAGCAGTACCAGTAGAGCACTGAAATCTAGGAACACTGGGTAGGTTCTCTCTCACTGGAGACCTTCAAGCAGAGGCTTGACAGGCACCTGCTGGAGATGCTCTAGGAGGATTTCATGCTACAGGCAGGGGGTTGGATTAGATGACCTTGTAGGTCCCTTCCAACTCTATGATTCTAAGCTCTGGATCTGGTTTGTTCTTCCAGTTTTGCACCTTCACTAAGGGCAAAAGTGGATAAGGCAATGGATGTCATCTAAGATGACATAGACTGTGTTTTTAACTTTTTATAAAAAGTCCAAGCCACACTGGAGAATTAAATCTTGTGGTGTTTTTCCCCCCTAATGGGGCAGCTACACGGGTTTGGGGTGGAAAAGTTACATTATGAAAATGGCACCGAAAATGGAGCCAATCTCTTCTTTCAGCTTAATCCTCTTCCCTCAGGGCCACAGCGTCTGAGGGCGCAATCCTAACCTGGAGTTAGGCTGGCACAGTTAGGCCAGCAAAGTTTGGCTGGCACCAGGGCCACCCTAAAGCTTGTTTGGCCGCTCTTGGAGTCAGAGAGCCCAGCACACAGACGTGCACCATCGTCCCTGACTCCAACAGTGGTCCAAAAGTGCTTTACAGTGGCCCTGGTGCCAGCCAAACTTTGCTGGCCTAACTGTGCCGGCCTAACTCCAGGTTAGATTATGCCCTCAATTCCCACTGCAGCTGCTTTTTACAAAGGTTTCAAGAGAGAGGAGACCTGTTTATGACTCCATTGTCTGCTTTGGGCCTGAGTTCTGAGCAGAATACAATTGGAGTGTTTTAGGGGTGTGTGTGTGTGTGTGTGTGTGTGTGTGTGTGTGTGTGAGTGAATGAATGAATGAATGAATGGGGAGGTTAACTTGTGGAATGCCTCTAGTAGATTTTGCTCCTCTGTAGTGGAGACTTTTTTTTTCTGTTATTCTTTCATAACCATTTTGATCGTAAGCCTCCTTCAATCTCGCTCAAGTTCCAGAGACTTCATTTTCCCCTGTGACTTGATCAAAGCTTATTGCTATCAGTAAATGCATCCTGGTAGAATATGCTGACTGCACCGCTTTAATGAAAAATGCCAATGCAGTCACATTTTGGCTCCTTTATCCTTTCAGTCAATCAGAATCTCTTCTGGGAAAATGCCCCCGTGTCAAGTTCTGCACAATTGGAAAGTTATTCATTTTACGGCGGTTGTACCACAAATTACATTTGCTGCTCAAAGTGCCACCTGCTGTTTAGTTACCATAGATCAATGAGACCTGTGGCATTCCTTTTGGAAAAAATAAAATAAAATAGTACTGTAGTGGTGATCCAAAGCAGCTGTGGAGGATAGTAGTGGGGAAAATTCTTATTTTTACTTGGACTTTTGCTTGATTTTCTCTGTTTTGGATCCTTTAAATCCCCCATGTTTCCTGAGTCATCCTGATGCAGTAGCCATTGTCCTGGGACACTTCCCCAAAATGCTTTTGAAATCTGTGCCATGGCAGAAAGCAGCAGCATGTTGTGACCCTCATGGTCAAGCAGACAGATTGTCTTATGGATTTGCCATCTTATCATTGTATTACTTCCCCAAGCACAGCAGTCTCTAAACAGTGGACCGCTATGTATGGGGAATTCCTTCCCTGTCCCGAATTGCGTGGATCATTCTGTCTTTCAGCTGCTCCATTTTGTAGCTGATCGGCTTAAGGGAATGCTCTGGTCATTTCCATCTGAGCCCAGTATCCTGCTGCACAGCCTTCTAGGAAGCCTGGGCATAGATGCGAATGCCTAGAGCATCGCTGCCAGCTGATTGGCTATCAAATGGAGCAGCTGCGAGACAGAACAATTAGTCCCACTCATGACAGGGAAGGAATTTCTTGTGCACCAGATACGGCCTGCGAGCCATAATTTGGAGGCCCCTGTCCAAGATCAACAGATCCTACCAATTATATATTAGGATTGGCATGTGCCAATGGTTTGGGCATCCAAATTCATCACATGGGGAAGTCCAAATGGTGGTAAACCAGCCAGTTAATTTGGATGACCCCATCAACCCTAGGTTTTTTAAGGTCTTTAAAAGCAGCTTCTGTTTGTGAAAAGCATGCCCATGCTAACCTTGTCAGGGAAGGGACCAGAAGCCTAGAAACTTGCGGGTAAGTATAGTAAGGAGGTACTCAGCGATGTTAGAGATTTGCTTTATTTTCAGATTTTAACCTTTATGCCAACTTTTGCTAGCAACCCCTCTTTTCTTGCCTATTGCTTCACTTGGCAGATTGTCAAGTTCTACTAAGGTTTCTCACCACACACACACACACACACACACACAGAGAGAGAGAGAGAGAGAGAGAGAGAGAGAGAGAGAGAGAGAGAGGATGCCTTTTGGTTTGGGCCTTAGTGATAGCAGCAGAGAAACTATAATTTATCAAATAAATCTCAGGTTTCCCAGTGGAAGGGAGTGCAGATCATAGAAGAACCAGCTGCCTAGAAGTGCCAGCTGCAAATTGCTAGGCATTGTACCCATTCTGCACCTCAAGCCTGGGGTGTAAAACTTGTTTCATATGGTGGGCTGAATAGCATTCATGCTGAGGGCCAGAAGTGACATCATTAAGCAGGAAGTGGCATCATTAAGCAGATGGCCAGAAATAAGTACTTTGTTCTCACATACAAACATATTAGCTGCAAATGTCACAAGGGAAAATGTGCAAATCTTATTCATAATATTCATATTCAAAAGATATGTGAGAGCCCAGTTTTAACACGGGGAGAAACCAATTATAATGGGGACAAGATACACTTCTTCCAGGGGCGGCTTATGTTTGACACCCCTGCTTTATCCCTTTCTTTTACAGTGATGTCTTTGTTGTATGCATTTAGTTCATTTTCTGATTTAGCAGGCATGCAGAGAATCAGTAATAGTACAGCCAAACAAAGAGCATCAAATATTTTTGAATCTGTGGGAAGGGAGGGGGAATCAAAATTCCACTCAACTTTCAAGTTGTTTCTGAAGGCTTTTGATATTGACATTGTTGTTATTGTTCTTATGCAAAACCCACCAAATGTTGGTGACTGGATTTAGCCTGTTGAATTTGGAGCCAGGATGGTGTAGTGATTCAGAAGTTGCATGTAGACCTGGAAGATTTAAGTTCAAAGCCCAACCATGAAGCTTTCTGGGCCAGTCACTATTTCACTTACCTCACAGGGTTAATGTGAGGGGAGGAACTATGTACACTACCCTGAGCAACTTAGAGGAAGGGTGGTATAAAAATGTGAAAAATAAATAAGAACATAAGAACATAAGAACATAAGAAGAGCCATGCTGGATCAGGCCAAGGGCCCATCTAGTCCAGCTTCCTGAATCTCACAGCGGCCCACCCCAGGTGCCCCAGGGAGGCAGGAGACAACAAGATGCTTGCATCCTGTTGCCACTCCCTTACACCCGGTACCTGTAGCCCACCACCTTTGTAAGGAGGTTGCACAATCCATCATTGCCTATAGCCCACAATGGATCTTTCCTCCAGAAATCGGTCTAATCCTCTCTTAAAGACATCAAGACCAGATGCCATCACCACCTCCTGTGGCAAGGAGTTCCACAGATTAACTACCCGCTGGGTAAAAAAGTACTTCCTTTTATCTGTTTTAACTCTCCCAACCCTCAGTTTTAGCGGATGCCCCCTGGTTCTGGTGTTGTGAGAGAGGGAAAAGAACATCCCTCTATCAACTCTATCCCTTCCATGCATAATTTTGTATGTCTCAATCATGTCCCCCCTCAGGCGCCTTTTTTCTAGACTGAAGAGCCCCAAACGCTGCAGTCTTTCTTCATAAGGGAGGTGCCCCAGCCCCGTAATCATTTTTGTCGCTCTCTTCTGCACCTTTTCCAACTCCACTATGTCCCTTTTGAGATGCGGCGACCAGAACTGGACACAATATTCCAGGTGCGGCCTTACCATTGCTTTGTACAATGGCATGATAATATTGGCTGTTTTATTCTCAACCCCTTTTTTAATTATTTTTAATTATTTTTAATTTTTTTTTTTATTCTCAACCCCTTTTTTAATCAATATGGGGTCCTTCCCAAGGACCTGGGATAGTCACATGTATTTCTATAAAATGTGTGCTGTTCTAAAACTGCTTTCTGTAGTTGAAATGTAGCGATTCCATTTACACCCAGGATGCTTAGGATTTTCCTGGCCTTTTGGTATTGATCATAGAATGCCAGGAACAATGGATACAGTTTTAGCCTTTTCTACAATAGGTGGAATTGGAACTACTACTACTGCTGCTACTACTGCTACTACTGCTACTACTACTACCTTTTCACTACCTTTTCTATTTTATTGGAAACTACACAAACTGATCAGGCAAACTCACAGAAAAAATAACCCAAGCATCCACATAATATATGACATTATTAAAAAAATGTCTCAGTGAAATTTATTTCTGATTAGATATGCACAGGATTGTTCAGCTGATTGCAATAGCCAAATGTACATTCATGTCTTCTCTGGAGTAACTGTTATGTGAGATCTACATAAATATAAACATCTAAATTAATCAATGTCCTTGCTTTAAAAGATAAAACATTAAACTGTGTAGCTGTTTACAAGATGGTACCCCATGTGTGTAATTCACTTCCCCCCCTGTATATTTGACTATTGATTTTCTGCCTTGCAGTTATCAGAAATGGTCCCTAGGTTTATTCTGGCATGCCATTAATTTGCATTTACATTTTGAATGAAATATGTGCACATATGAAGTGCTATAAATCAATACACTGTTTGACTGAAGCATTTCAAAAATTGTGAGACCCAACAAAACTATGAACGTGAAAGAAAAATGGGTAGCATAGAAATACTCCTGCGAATTCCAGGCTGTATCTACATGCACTAGGGCAGTGGTTCTCAAACCTTTTGGCACCTGGATCCACTTTTTAGAATGGCACTCATGTCAGGAACCACCAGAAGTTATGTCATGGCTGAAAGTGACATCATCTAACAGAAAGTGCTATCATTGTGACACAATCTGTCACAGCCTAGAAAAAAGGTGCCTGAGGGGGGACATGATTGAGACATACAAAATTATGCATGGGAGGGATAGAGTCGATAGAGGGATGTTCTTTTCCCTCTCTCAAAATACCAGAACCAGGGGGCATCCGCTAAAACTGAGGGTTGGGAGAGTTAAAACAGATAAAAGGAAGTACTTTTTTTACCCAGCGGGTGGTTAAGCTGTGGAACTCTTTGCCACAGGAGGTGGTGATGGCATCTGGTCTAGATGCCTTTAAGAAGGGTTTGGACAGATTTCTGGAAGAAAAGTCCATCGTGGGCTATAGGCCATGATGGATTGTGCAACCTCCTTAGATTAGTAGTAGGCTACTTCAGAGTACCGGGTGCAAGGGAGTGGCAACAAGATGCAAGCGTCTTGTGTTTTGTGCCTCCCTGGGGCACCTGGTGGGCCGCTGTGAAATACAGGAAGCTGGACTAGATGGGCCTTTGGCCTGATCCAGCAGGGCTCTTCTTATGTTCTTATGTTCTTAATCTAATGACAATCCTGGAATACAAACTGGCATTCTTGGACTGCAGCAATTGCACAACTGTGAAATATCCCTGACAGAAAGCAAGACTGGGATCAAATATTAGGTAAAAACACTGAACTAAATACAAAATTTTAAAAAATCTCACTTGAAAATTTAGGACACAATCCTATGCAGCGCTGGAATGGCGAGGCTGACTTGGCAACGCCATATGCGATGCTGCATAGGAAAGGCTGGAGCTCCTCCATGGTAAGGGAGCGTTCCTCCCCCTTGGATCTGCGCCCGCTAAAGAGCGGGTGCAGATCCGAGGAGACCACGTGGCCTGAATCGTCCACCTCCCAAGCAAGCCCACGTCCCACCCAAGTCTTGCCCCCAGCCTCCTTCCCTCCCACCAATCTCCATCCCCATATGGGACAGAGCTTCCCTTGCACCAACTGGTTTCAGAGTTTAGTGTTTGCGCTAAGCACGTAGCGGTGACACAACAACGTTGTGTTGACGCTACGCACAATCTAGGACTTTGCTGCTAAACTGTTAATATTCACAAAAGGAATACAGCAAGTGTAAGGTTTGCAATGTCCAAGATGGTGGCTCCCAGGCTTCTGCACCCTACCTGATATCAGGTTGTAACTTACCAAGTGGGTCCTGACCCACAGTTTGAGAAATACTGTAAAAGGATGCCACACTTCTGTGCAGCAGTGGTGTCAGAGGTCAACCGGCCTGCCACTGAACCATGCCTTAAGTCTACCTGGCTGGATTACCTCCTGAAAACTCAGTAATTGTGACAGTGGTAGTTCCCAAAGCACCATCAGACAAGTGCAAGGATGCCGTGAGATGTCTAGGGATGGGCTATGCTCCAGGACACCCAACAATCTTGCATTGACACTAGATCTGTCTCACCATTCCCAGTTCTGATCAAAGTTCTAAAACTACAATATAGAAGCAATCAGGCAGAAGCTGAATGGCAATCAGGAAATATATGCATCTGTGATTTTCTTTCATATTTAGCCAGTATTGAGGCAAAACTCTGGTGTTATTATTGAAGTCCCAATGATATCCAGCACAGGTGCACTGGTGCCCAACAGCACTATATCCTGTGCTGGATTTGAGCAGGATGACCTTGCAGCTCCATCTACTTGGAGTAGGAAACATTCATACCATTACCCCAAGTAAAGCTCCAGTCTGCTCAATGGGGGTTCTTGGGTCTGTGCCAGCTATTTGAGCTTTTGAGCATAGGAGGGGGGATAGGATGGGACAGAAGAAGCCTAGCCTGGTCCCATCCCCCTCCCAGGCCAGTCCCACTTCCCATGCTTGTCCTACCACCTAGGAAAGCCTCCTCACGCCCTTCCACCACTCGATGCTTGTCTCCTCCAGTGGCTGGGAATACAACTGCAGTATCGAGAGGGCAGCTTATATGCTTGATCTACTACTAAGGATGCAGTCTTGGTGTGGTTGCTGTCACTGTGCATTGAGTTATTTTAACATATCACTCCAATGGTAGACTGGGTGCATAACTTTCTCTTAGGCAGTGTTTTTTCATCTTCAAGAGATCATGTTTAGGTTTGGCAATAGTTTGTGTGTGTGTGTGTGTGTGTGTGTGTGTGTGTGTGTGTGTGTGTGCGTGCGTGCGTGCGTGCATACGTGTATGTGTGTGTGCGCACGCGTGCGTGCGTGTGCATGTGCAACTCATTAACAGTGTTCTATGTATCAAAGCACATCTTGTTACTGAAAGCTGTAGCTCAATAGCATTCTGTCTTAGGCTGAAGTCCTGTACGTTGTGATCCACAAATCAGCTAGACAGAACATTTCAATTTAAGTCGACAGTCCTATTAACTCCAGTGGGACTAAACCCATTTATTCTAAGTTCTTCTGTTTAACTGTTTAGGAATAAACCTGTACCAATCCAAGTTATAGCGCTAAACATGTTTGCGGATTGAGGCAAAAATATTGATCTGTCTTGTCCCTGTAAAGTCTTACAAATGAGATTGAAATAAAAATGCATAAACCAGCAAAACCATTAGCTTGTTTAAACATTGGTGAATTTATAAACCAGTATTGGCTTTCATGTTGTCAGCATCAGCAATTTAGCATATTAGTGATTTTTCAAACAAATTGGCTCTTCAGCCACAGTAACATTACTTTCCAGAATCATATTTCCTGATGTGGAAAAGTATCTCCAAATCCCTGAAAAAATGTTGGGATTTTTAAAACCCTTTCTGTGTATGTTTTCCATTACTTTATCATAAGTAAAAGTAGAAGCCTGGAAAAAAATGAGTAGAGGAAGACCATGAGATAAGATTTGTGCATGTAACTGAAAATGTGCTTGTGCAAAGTAGCTGAACATCTGGTTACACGGATGTAACCTAGATGATTGGTGGAAAACTTAAATAGCCCATTCAAACTCCTTCTCTGCTTTAGCACAGAGGTGGTTGCTATATGAACATTTTGGTCCAATAGTAGACTGAAAACATAAGCAAATTCTCTCTTAGGTTGCATTCTTGGACTTCAATGGATCATGTGAGGTTTGGCATCACTTGGAGGGAGGCCAGTCATTAATAGTGTTCTATGTATCAAAGTATATCTTGGTTATTCAAAAATTAAGCTTGACATGATTGGGCGCACTCCTGCTGTTGTATATGTTCTCTAGCTACTCCAAAGGGTTAAATTTCTCATTAGCGGTAATCCAGGTATAAGTGCCAATTTGAACGATACTCCAACCAGCCTGGGGAAAAAATATTAGCATTTGTCCTACTTAGTATTTTAAGTAGGTGCAATCCCAACCTGGAGTTAGGCCAACACAGTTTGGCTGGCACAAGAGACACAGTGAAATATGTTTGGACCACTCTCAGAGTCAGAGAGGATGGTGCATGTCTGTGTGCGGGCCTCTCTGTCTCTGAGAGTGGTCCACACTTATTTCACCATGTCTCTTGTGCCAACCAAACTTTTCTGGCCTAACTGTGCTGTCCTAATCCAAGTTAGGATTGCGTTCTAAGTGGTATGCAAGAAGATTGTGGTGGTTCCAGTTGCGTAGCTCAGGTGCAGCGTGGTATTGTAGGTGCTGCAACATGCTGTATAATTAGCCCCTCCCACTTGCTGGTGGAGCCATTCCAGATAGTAATAGCAAGATGCAGGCATGTTGCCATTGCTGCCCAGAATGGCTCTGATGGCAAGTGGTAGGGACGTCATGCCCTAGTTACTCTAGTGGGTGGTTTCCCTCCTTCTAACCCTCTTTCACAATGCTCCTACCATATGCAGGGCCTTGTCGCCTGTGCAAGGGGCACAGGGCTATTTATCTGACTACCAGCACCAGGAAACAGGGTGCCCTCTGCCAGTGTTAGGCTGCAATCCTAGACATGCTTACTTGGGAGTAATTCCCATTGAATTCAGTAGGACTTACTTCTGAGAAGACATGTGTTGGATCAAGCTGTTAGAATCTTTGAACACTAGGCTTTGAGTTATATTTAGATAGACTTTCCAGAGTAGCATATTTTGCAGTAAACCTAGATTTAGAGATGCTGTGTGACAAATTACATGACTTTTATAGCAAAAATGACAAGAACCCCAGAGATTCTCATAAAAAGAATTACTGGCTATAATTCTACAGGAATAAATTGTTTCAAGGGAACTACTTCTGCAAAGTATAGTAAAGTGAATAAGGTAGGAGGGTTTTTTTTTTAATTTTTCATCTGTTTGGATATTGGATGTCATATGCTCTGTGTATGTGGAAATACAATTTTATTTTAGTTCTCGCTAACTGCTTTGATAGTTTCAAACAGGACGTTCAACTAACAGGAGGAAGATTGTAACAAAAGGCTCCTTGAGGCAACACTAGAGACCAGCTTTTTAGAACATCATGGCGGAGAAGGGAAACTGTAAATAAATTACCATAATGCACAAGATTTTATTTCTGTTTTCCAGGTTCCACAACCATTTCCCCTTTTTTTTTATACTGATTTCTTTGCAGGCTTAAATTGCCATTAAAACTTTCCCCCACTATTCATGTGGCTGTTTCATTGCTAATGTGAAAAAGGAAGAGAG
The DNA here is from genome assembly GCA_029204185.1 of Lerista edwardsae. NCBI lineage: Eukaryota > Metazoa > Chordata > Lepidosauria > Squamata > Scincidae > Lerista > Lerista edwardsae. The sequence goes on from JAJKFI010000019.1 coordinate 2,469,442, forward strand.
ACATTTCAGTGTGAATGAGCATTGTGATAAACTGATATTTTGTACCATATTATGCGCTGATATAAGAAAGAACTGCTTTAAGCTTCCTGTGTGAAAACGTCTTTCATCACGGAGGCTAGTGAGAGCCTCTTGGATCCTAGGTCCTAAATTGAATGGAGTCCTTATGGTCTATAGCTCTGTGTTCAGCTATTACTCCCCCAAGCCTCCCCTAGCAATACTGTTTTTTTCCTGCTGCTATCACAAGCAGGTTTAGCAATTCAACATGCTTAGCTGCAGCTACAGTAGAACCAGGATAGCACTGATGGAGCAGCAGTGAGATGTATAAAGGTAAAGGTAAAGGTTTCCCCATGACCGAATGGTCTAGTCGTGACCGACTGTAGGGGGCGGTGCTCATCTCTGTTTCAAAGCCTGTAGAGCCAGCGTTTTCTCCGAGGACAAGCTTCCGTGGTCATGTGGCCGGCATGACTCTACGCCGTAGCGCACATAACGCCGTTCCCTTCCCACCGAAGTGGTCCCTATTTATCTACTTGCATTTAGGTGCTTTCGAACTGCTAGATTGGCAGGAGCTGGGACAAGCAACGGGAGCTCACTCCATCGCACAGTCTTGAACTCCCAACCTTCCAGTCGGAAAGCCCAGCAACAGCGGATTAACCCACTGCGCCACCACGTCCCTTAGTGAGATATATGGACACTCTCAAAAGAGAAGTCCAGGCCCTTGTTTTCACTACACAGGGGAGGAGGTACATACTTTCATTGCTGGCTAGATTCAAGAGTCAACATACTGTATAATTCTACAGGAAGCCGTCTTCAATTAATGTGTTAGATAGGCAGCTCCATCCTAACGTCTGCTGGAACAGCCAGGTCAGCTAGCTGGTCTGTGCAGTATCCAGCACAGGGTTGGAGGTGGCTGCAGCACAACTCAGAGTCAAGTGAGTTAGTTCCCCTCATTCCATGCCGTGTGGCAGCCACCCCAATAGAACTACTCTGATCTTCACCAGTGAAATCACTGATGCAAATCCGATTAAGGCTGACTGGGCTGGGAGTTTGGATTCAACCTAGGTTGCCCAAGTCAGTCTCACCCGCCTCCCCAGGCCAGTCTGCCCACTGGCTGCCCTCCCCGCCACACTGATCTGCCTTTGTTCCTTCCCCTCCTTCTGCTTTCCCCAACCCTCTATGCTGTCCATCCTTGGTCGGTGCTTCCTTACCTTGTCCAGGCAACACAGGACTTGCATTTGGCCTTGCTGAGCCAGCACATGTCTGTGCGCTGGCTCAGCCTCCTCCTGAGTCATCACAGACATGCCTTACAGTACAGTACATTTGCAACACTCCTGGGCCAGTGCAAAGGACTGCTTTGGATTGCGCTCTAGGTCTGTTACAGCATAAACGTACTGGGCCCTTAGAGTGGCAGATGTTATAAGTCCCAGGCCTGCTCTGATGTCCTAACCCCATTGGTGCTAATGCCGTAGCACTGACGCAACAATGTTGGGTCAGCGCTATGCGCCATATAGGATGGCGCTGCCCATGTGACTTTTTTTTCAATTGTCAGTTGTTAGTAGTTGCTGTGATACAGATAAGACCTAGGCAGAAAACTGTATTAATAATTATGGATGAGCAACAGCACAAACCTCTCCATGTCTTCTCAGAATCTTGTTTCATTATGCTCACACACAGGAAAGCATCTCTAGGATTGCAGCCTTATGATCCAATCCTATCCATCGTTTGCACCAACAGAACACGCATTCTGCCAATGTAGACAGTGTGGGGAAGTGGGCAGGGCAGAGAAGTGGCAGAAGATGCCATTTTCTACTGCTTTTCTTTTCCTTATGGGATTATCCCTACCTACACCCGCGGTTTCTGCATGAAGTACTGCTGCACTAAAATGGCACCAAAATTTCAAAAAAAAAGTGAAATTTGAGACAATTCCAGGGCACCGCTTGCATCTTCACAACAACCTGTGAAGTAGCAGCCTGAGCAGGGCCGGCCTTCAGAGCTGTGGGGGAAGGCAGCAAGAAGAGGCGGTGCAGGGTTAGATCAAGAACTCAGTTTTGATAAGGCAGTGCCATTATCCAATTTGATCCAAGCCCCCTCTTGCATAGGCTTTGAAAGGTTGCTGCAATCCTCCCAAATGAGGCTTTGCGACCCCATTGGGGTCACGACTCACAGGCTGGAGAACACTGTTCCACATCATTGTGCTGGCATACATGGAGATAGGCTGGCATACCTCGAGGACAGAATTGGTCCTTAAGTTAATTTTATCCTAATTGCACCCCAGAGCTAGATCGTTTCATTTAATTGCCTAAGAACCGAAAGGTTTGCAAAGATTGGCAAGGATTTATATGACTTCAAACTGTCCTCCACAGTTGACAATAAACAGGGCATATTGTATTTGTAACATTAACGAAGGCTGTTTGGATAAGAACTCAAATACATCTAATGCGTTGTACATCTATGGCAACATTCAGAACATCGTACAAAGTGCTGTCATACTAAACAATGTAAATAGTTTTAAGTGTGACGAGGTCATTTAAAAGGAAGCCATTAAGAAGAAGCATGTTGAAGCCTTAATTGGTCTTTTCCATTTGTCTCTGAAATTGTAATTTTAATAGTTTTCAGAATATGCTGCTAGATTTGTTAAAGCAGGAACAAAGTCAGATGACAGTTCCCTTTTATATTTGTTTCATTTGTGGTCTGATTTAAGGGTTAGCTGCTCCATGACATAAGTTGAGCACAGGAGTAGATAGACTGGGATCTATTAGTAGATCTCTGGATGATCTGCAGTAGATGGGTAAGAGAACTCCTAATGCCAAATAATAATAACAAAAACTTTCAATTAAAAAAATGAACTACCCAACTACTGAAGAAAATGACAACAGTAACTTTGGAAACATATTTTTCACTTCATGTTGCAACAGAATGTATTCAAACACAGGCACACTCGGGTATCCAGTGATTCAATAGCCGTGGTTTCAATTACCGATGGATACCGTGGATGCTGGGACACCTATTAAAAAGATAGGGGAACACTAAACAAATCTCTTTTTTTTTTACTTTCTTGCAGCAAAAAGATGTTCCCCTGTGTTCCCTTCTTTCCATCAGAAGTTATCGCCAAAAAAACCCCAAGAAAATGAAAATACAATTGTGATGTCACTTCCTGTTGTGATACCACTTCTGGGGCATCACTTTGCCATCTGCACAGGGCTACACTTTCATTGGGTATGCCAGTGACACCAAAAAAGCTATTATTGGATAACAACATGGACCCTGTTGGACTGCTCAAAATATCAAGATATAATGAGCAGTTAAGACCCTACGGAAGTCTTTTTATAAAGAGTAAACTGTCCAAATAAGAGAAAATATTTTGCACTCTGATGTACACTACATAACTTTACAAAGTTTGAGAAAAGTGCCAATATTTAGAAGAAAGCACTGAAGACTGAAAGCTCATTAGCTCCCTCCACAGATAAGACATTCATCACCAGCGTAATCACTGAAGAGTGGACCCAGCAGCCACATATTCAATGGCTCATCCCTATAAGCTTAGTTAGTTGCACTTCTGCCACTGATGACAGAGCCAGTGCCAGGTTGCTGGGACCAAACCCAGCACCAAGGCCCCCATATCATTCCCCACTGGCACTGCCAATACAAACACAGGACGCTGCTGTGTATGGAGTCAGATCATTGGTTCATCCCATTCAGTATTGCCAACAAACACCAACAAACAGTGGCTGGCCGGGATTTCAGACAAGACATTTTTTCTCACCCTATCTGGAGATTAGGGCTTAAACCATTTTTGCATGCAACGCATGTGTCCTATCACTGAGTGGCAGCCCCTCCCTTCAATGGTAATGGAGGATCAGGGGTCAGCTCAGCCCAATGGGTGCCCCGAATGGGGGTGGGCCCTTGCCACTTCAGCTGATGAAAATTGCAATGATGGCGCAGAGAAGAAATTGTAGGGGAAGGAAGCAAATGTATAAAATGAATAGTGACAGTTTAGACTGTCATCTTATAGCGATCCTAAGGTTAATTGGTGAAAGAAAAGTGAGTAGGCAATTGTAAAATAGCCTATACTGGGAAAATAATCATGGAAAGTGTACACTGATGTTTACTTAATGAATTTTCTATGGAACTCATCCTGTTTATGTTGATGAATTAAAATATGATATATGAGGTTTAATGAATTATATGGAGTGCTCTTTAGTTCCCTCTAGATTTCAGCAGAGAGAGAGACATACATACATACATACATACATACATACATACATACATACATACATACATACATACATACAGTCCAGATCCAGGTGGGGCACCCACCTTGCCAGAACTGTCCTGGATGGCAGTGATCCCTCCCAGCCAGTGGACACCCGGACGAGTCCATAGAGCCCCCACGACAGGGCCCGTGGCTCATAGAGGCCAAGCACATTTCAACAGCACGCAGGCTGGCTGGACCAGCTGCAGGGAAGATGCTGCAGTGGCCATAGTTCTGGAGGCAGCAATCGCCTTTCAGGGCCTGGGGGCAAGTGCTCTGCCGTGGAGCCCGTCAGTGCAGCTTCCTCTGGATGGGCAGCCAGGTAACCCATCCCCTTCCACTGCAGTGTCTATGCTGGCAGAGTGGAAGGAGACAAGATGCCCCTGGAGCAGCAGGTGCGCACATACACAAGATCAGACACTTACTATGTATAGTTTATTGCTTGGTATCTGTGTTTCTGAATGTACATTATTCCAGTTTTCTCTTCCACCAATGAGACTGGAGCTACAGAAACCTCCCATACCTTCTCATGAGGCACATTTCCTTCATGACACTTTCCTGTTTCTGTTGTCGGGAGGAGGAGGGGTGGCGGGGGCAGAAGTTGATGACTTGAGCTCATTTTCTTTTCCAATGAAGTAGATTGGATTATAGTGTCAATACATACTGTACTCAAGTCAACTTGTTTCCGTGCAAGAATAACTGTTCTTGCGACTGCCCCCTATTAAACGCAGCTGGAGTGTAACAAGGCTTAGCAGCATGAGGCAATCAAACAGTTTCCAGTTATAGAAGCCGAGTCTTTCCATCGCCTTTGTTGAAGCAGGGAGCATTATTTGTCTTCCAACTGTGTGTTGCCTTTGTAAAAACAGCACAATTAACACTGATTGTAAGGATGAAGGGAGTCGCAGCCATTGTCGTGCAGTGGCATACTGCTCAGGGCTGCTTCTTTTTCGGCTTTGTTTTTCTGAGAGCAAAAATTAAAAAGTATTTTTAAAAGGGGATTTTTCAATCAAATGCAGGCCCAGGCCCAATATACTGTATTTATTTAATTTCCTCCCTAACAGCTGCTTGTTTTGTTTGATCACGAGTTTTGATATGAACCTTTTAATGGCTCGGCTTCAGCCTACGTTGCTCAAGTTCTTGAGGAAGTTCTATAATGTGAATGCACACTTAAGTATTCCCATTGTTGTATAGTAATAATTCCCAATGTGGAGCAGTCCTATGGCTGTAGTCACAGGGAAGGACTACATGAGCAGGAGACCACCCAACTTTCAGAAAAAAAAAATCCCTTGCCACTCAGTATGATAGCGTGACTTAAATTACTGGGACAAACTAGACGTGACACTGATACACCGAAGCATTACCATCAGGTCACTGCCAAATTCCTAAACAGTGCAGAAACAGGAACAATTTAAAATGCAACATGGTCATGATGTGTTCTGAAGCCTTGCTTATTTCAAGGGAATGCACGAGAAAAGCAAGGCTACTGCTTTTGTGGATATAATACTGGAAAGCCTATTAAAAAGATAGAGGAACAGTTTAAAAGTCCCCTTTTTAACCTTGTTGCAGCAAAAACCTATCTAAAAAGGCATCCCCAGTATCCAGTTTCAGGTATCCAAGGTGGGCTCCAGAACGGAAATCCAGCAGATAACAAGGCATGTCTGTATTACTCAAATTACATCCCTCCTGATGCACCTCAAAGACCAAAAGTAAACCCTCTCGCCCCCCCCCAAAAAAAAACTAGCTGTGGAGAAGTAGAACAGGGAAATAATTCAGAACCCAGCCTACGTTTCTCGTTTTCAATTCACATTCATTCTATTCCGTTTAAGTTGTGTTTTCAATACATTATGTATGCATATACTGCTTTCCAAGAATTTGGTATGGCTTTCCTTCTACCATAGGGGTCGTGCTTCTGTAATGTCTAGTTTGCCTCCACAAAATTCTGAGTTCCACTCTGATTAACTAATACTGAGTTTGGAACCAGGTCCTGTAACAACCACTAGTTCAGTTCAGTGGTGTCATCTAAATGATTTAAGAACAGGTACTCACTTTTGATTGGCACGTGTTGGGACCCACCCACCAGAAGTGACGTCATAAGCCGGAAGTGATGTCATGGCAGGAAGGGACATAAAAAAGCCCTTTTTGAGGCCTCAGATTTTAAACTGACCCAACAGTTGCAACAGTATTCCACAGCACCCCCAGAACATGTTAAGGAGGCCTGGCATCATGTTAAAGTGACCCAACAGTTCCAAAACCCCAGAGCAGCTCATTTTTCAGTGGCAAGGCAAGGCAAGGCAAGGCAAGGCTCCGCTCGCTGCCTGCCTGCCTGCCTGGCTGGCTGGCTCTGAGAACGTGCAGGCAACTCAAACATGCAGGAAATTCAAATGTTGCAGGGGGCGGAGTCAACGAGTGGGCGGGCGAATGGGTGGGGCCAGCCATAATCCTAGAAACCGGTACTCGCGTACCCCCGCGTACCCCCTGCATGACATCACTGGTTCAGTTCCTTACAAGCCCTACCTTTCAATGCAGCTGCCTGCCTTTTTCAAAGCAGACCTCCTATGAAATCTCAAGAGTAATGGAAAAGTAATTGACCATTGTGTCAAAGATGGTACAGGCATGTTCTGGACACCCCTGTGGATACCTGAAACAGTGGATACTGATGTAGCCTTTTTAAAGATTGGGGAACATCAATGGTTCTGCTGCAACAAGGTAAAAAAAAAGAGATTGGGTTAATGTTATCATATCTTTTTAATAGGCATTCCAGCATCTATGGTATCCGTGGATACCTGAAATCATGGATACCGAATCAGTGAATGCCTGTATATGCTGTAATAACACCAAGAATAAAACTTTTTCGCTTGGTTATCCTTGAAATATCTGTTCCACCGTTTCGGTTTGTGCACCTTTGCAATTTATGATGAGATTATTATTGCTTTAATACGGAGAAGGAGTTCAATGAGCTATGAAAGTACATACTTGACTTAAATGAGCAGTTGGCTACAGAAATCAGAGGTGCACAGATTTTCATTTACTAAAGTGTTCCAGAAGCAGAGGAACTTTATTTTAATACTGGTCGAAATAAGAATGCATGGATTGAACGTTTTCTCTAGTTTAACTCTAATGTCTCTGGTGTCTATTGTTTAAAATGTCTTTTAATTTTCCACAGCTGTATTCCTGACCTTATTATAGATGACCCTGGCATTTTGCTACATCTAGCAGGAGAACAGACAAGATACTGATGGACTCATTTTCACTGGTTTCATCAGATCACCATGATAAATGACTCCAATATTTAACTTCACAGTGGTGGTCTTCAATCATTGGACTTCAGTACACAGGGTTGGATCCAAACTTAGCACTGTGTTTGAAGAAGCTTCTTCTGTGAATGGAAGGAGAGTTGAGCTTATGTGAAGCAGCCCATCCATGAACAAAATGTTCTGAGCATGAGCTCTAGTGTCCTCCAGTTCCTGGAAAAAGCACCTGCAAACAGCAGTAAATTTAGATCCAGTCCAGTCTCTAAATAGCAGTTCCATTAATGTCATCATCAAGTTGGGATCAGTACAACCTTCTTAAGAAATATACTATAGCGCAAACCTACTGCATGTCTACTCAGAAGTCCTATTATATTCAATATGGCTTACTCTAAAGAAAGCATGCATCGAACTGCAGCTAAGCATCTCAATCCTAACCTGTGCTGATTCGGTGCCCCAATAGTGCTACTCAGCCCTACACTGCCTCAATTATGCTGCTCGGAGCTGTGCCAGCAAAATCGCTGGTACAATTCCAAGTGGCCTGTGCAAGGCTGACCAGGCCAGGGATGGGGGTTAGGATACAGCATAATGCCAGACCCTATCTCCATCCTCTTCATTCTCCATCCGTTGCACATGAATGGTTTATCCTGGGGAAAAACGATCACATTCCAAGCACCACTCCAAGGCTGCGCTGGCCTAATGTGCTGTTAGGAATGTGCCCTAAATGTTATCCATTCTGTCAACACAACAGAATAACAGCCATAGTGTTATCAACTTCCCTTACAGTAACATTCTTTTTGGAATGTGATCATTTTTGCCCCAGGATAAACCATTCATGTGCAACGGTTTGCTGTGGGAATTGGGTGACTATCGCCACCATGCAAAGATTCAAAAATTTGTGGGAATGTGTCTGCTCCTGTATGGTAAGCCAAAGCAAATGAACTGCTTGCCATGTGGGAAGAACAAGATTCAGAATCACAGATGTTCCAAACAGTATATTTTTTGATTTATTCAAAGACCTTATGGATCTGCCATTCAGTGAGCCAAACAAGCAAGAGCGAGGATAACTTGGCAGAACTGATGCGCACAAGAAAGAAGGTGGAGCAGCATCATAAGTCAGAGGCAAATGAACTGAGCATTCAAGTTGAAGATCTAAGAAGTGGGAGAAGGCATGCTACTTAGGCTGTAATTGAGTTCCAGAGTCTCTTTAAGTATGGAAATAAATTTGGATACTGATGACACATGTCAAATAAAGGACATGTTGCCAATGTTACTAAACAAATAGGCCACTTCATGCTCTGGTGTGTTTTATTTCACCTCTCTGTGCCTGCACCTGCTCTCCTCTGTGTGGCTATCATTTCTCTTCTACCTTTCTGGCTACAGCTGCAATATTTTTAATTTCCTGGGCTGGGTAGCAGATTCATTCTACCAAGGCTTTTTCCCAGTAAGCTGCATATCCAAACAGGGCAGAATGGGGAGCAGGAAAAGAGTGAGCGTGCTAACCACTAGGCACTACTACCCTTTATCTATGTGCAGTTGCTGACCGCTCCTCCCTTTACCTTGACAGAGATCATGTTAAAAAAACAATAATTACAAGGCATTTGGCAATATCGGGAGCCTGGGTACAAGATTAAAAAGTAGTGATCATCCAAAATCACTGCAAACTTCATAAATCATAAAGTATAGCTTTGTATTTGGGATCCATTTATATGGAGAGTTAGTAGAAAGGCTTCAAAATCCCTTTTGAATTCCTAGCATTAGCTCCCCTGATGCCTTCATAATATGCTAGAATCACAGAGATCCAGGGAGCATTACCATCTCATAGGGGAGATGAGCAGTTATAGACAAGCTGAACATCTTGTTTTCATAAGGCTGATATAATGAACAAAAGCAATTTGCATTTGGAGATATACAAATATGAAGGGAAAGTGGTGTGTATATCTTTCTCAGGCACATTCCCCTCCTAAACTCTATACTAACCATTTAAAAATGTCTCCTTTCTTTCTCCCCATATCCGGGAAGTTTGCAAAGATGCAATTATAGCTCTTCATGACTTATGTAATGTTGCCCTTGCCTCCAGATCAGGTTTTCAATTTGCCTAATTTTAAAATGATTCTTCTGATCTATCATTTTCAAGCATTTGTCAGGCTCATCCTAGTCCCTTGTACATACACGGTTCTGCTAAACACATTTGATTTAATGCAATGTCCTGGTCACTTAGACTGCATTCCTATATGCAAACTTACCTGCAAATAATTCAGAAGTCCTACTGAACTTCTGAGAAGAGAGGCATAGGATTATGTTGCATAGATTCATCACATCATGGTATGACCTGTAGGGAGGCTGGTGTTTTGAACTGCTGGTAGGTATCAGATGGTAGGCTGATGATGATTCTCTGTTTTTCTGGCATGGATCCTGTGCCTTTAAGAGGCATAGAAGCTATGTCATGTGATTTGCCCAGTCGCATGATTGGGGTGGCACCTGATTTGTGCCTGAGGCCAAGGGTAGCCCTGTACATGCTCAGCTTCCATTCTTAATGTTGTTTTGGTGGCAGAACTCATGACCCAAACTACCTGCTCATTAGGATGGTCTGAAATTAGCTGATCACTGTTCAGGGGCCAGGAAGAAATAGTTTGCTCCACACCTGATTGGCTTTTGGCGTGGAATTTTTTTTATCTATACCGTATTTTCCTTTAGGTTTAGCCAGGGTGGCCAAAACTGGCAGGTATACTACAGGACAGGGAGTAGGGATTCAGTGCCTCCCCTTATAGCCGACAGCGTCAGGAGAACTAGAGCCAGTCTCAAAATAATGTCTGGCTTGGGGATGCAGGCTGGTGATCCCTTGGACTTGAATTGTGTTATCTAAAAGGCTACGTAGCTTCTGATTTGTTGTTGTTCAGTCGCTAGGACGTGTCCGACTCTTCGCGACCCCATGGACCACAGCACGCCAGGCCTCCCTGTCCTCCACTAGCTTCCTGAGTTTGCCCAATTTCATGCTCATTGCTTCGGTGACACTATCTAACCATCTCATCCTCTGCCGCCCCCTTCTCCTTTTGCCTTCAATCTTTCCCAGCATGAGGGTCTTTTCTAAAGAGTCCTCTCTCCTCATGAGGTGGCCAAAGTACTTGAGCTTCAGCTTCAGGATTTGTCCTTCCAGGGAGCAATCAGGCTTGACTTCCTGGAGGATTGACCAATTGGATCTCCTTGCCGTCCAGGGGACTCTCAAGAGTCTTCTCCAAAAGCATCTATTCTTCGGCACTCTGCCTTTCTTATGGTCCAGCTCTCACAGCCATACATTGCTACTGGGAAAACCATAGCTTTGACTATGCGAACCTTTGTTGGCAGGGTGATGTCTCGGCTTTTGATTAAGTTGTCTAGGTTCGCCATAGCTTTTCTCCCAAGAAGTAAATGTCTTTTAATTTCATGGCTGCAGTCACCATCTGCGGTGATCTTGGAGCCCAGGAAAATAAAGTCTTTCATTGCTTCCATTTCTTTCCCTTCTATTTGCCAGGAAGTGATGGGAGTGGTTGCCATGATCTTAGTTTTTTTTTAATGTTGAGCTTCAAGCCAATTTTGGCACTCTCCTCTTTCACCCTCATCAGAAGGTTCTTGAGGTCTTCCTCACTTTCTGCCATTAGAGTGTTATCATCTGCATATCTGAGGTTGTTGATATTTCTCCCAGCAATCTTGATTCCAGCTTGTGAATCATCCAGCCCTGCCTTCCTCATGATGTACTCTGCATATAAGTTAAATAAGCAGGGTGACAGTATACAGCCTTGTCGTACTCCTTTCCCAATTTGAAACCAGTCGGTTGTTCCATGTCCAGTTCTAACTGTTGCTTCCTGACCTGCATACAGGTTTCTCAGAAGGCAGATCAGGTGGTCTGGTACTCCCATCTCTTCAAGAACTTGCCACAGTTTGTTGTGATCCACACAATCAAAGGCTTTAGCATAGTCAATGAAGCAGAGGTAGATGTTTTTCTGGAACTCTCTGGCTTTCTCCATGATCCAGCGAATGTTGGCAATTTGGTCTCTAGTTCCTCTGCCTCTTCGGAAACCAGCTTGTACATCTGGTAGTTCTCGATTCACATACTGCTGAAGCCTAGCTTGTAGGATTTTGAGCATGACCTTGCTAACATGTGAATGCTAGCATGTGAGTGCAATGGTGCGGTAGTTCGAGCAATCTTTGGCATTGCCCTTCTTTGGGATTGGAATGTAAACTGATCTTTTCCAGTCTTGTGGCCACTGTTGGGTTTTCCCAATTTGCTGGCATACGGAGTGCAGCACTTTGACAGCATCATCTTTTAAGATTTTGAGTAATTCCGCTGGGATGCCGTCAGCTCCACTAGCTTTGTTGTTAGTGATGCTTTCTAAAGCCCACTTGACTTCACACTCCAGGATGTCAGGTTCAAGCTCATTGACTGCACCATTGTGGTTATCAGGAACATTGAGATCGGCCTTATAGAGTTCCTCTGTGTATTCTTGCCACCTCTTCTTAATCTCATCTGCTTCTGTTAGGTCCTTGCCGTTCTTGTCCTTTATTGTGCCTACCGTTGCACGGAATTGTCCTTTGACATCTCCAATTTTTTTGAAAAGATCTCTAGTCTTTCCCATTCTGTTGTTTTCCTCTATTTCTTTGCATTGTATTGCTCATTTAGGAAGGCCTTCCTATCTCTCCTTGCTGTTCTCTGGAAATCTGCATTCAGTTGGGTATATCTTTCCCTTTCTCCCTTGCTTTTGGCTTCCCTTCTTTCCTATTTGTAAAGCCTCATCAGAGAGCCACTTTGCCTTCTTGCATTTCTTTCTCTTTGGGATGGTTTTAGTTGCTGCCTCCTGTACAATGTTACAGACCTCTGTCCAAAGTTCTTCAGGCACTCTGTCTACCAAATCTAAGCCCCTAAATCTATTTGTCACCTCCATTGTATATTCATATGGGATCTGATTTAGGCCATACGTGGAGGGCCTAGTGGTTTTCCCTACTTTTTTAAGTTTAAGCCTGAATTTTGCAATAAGAAGCTCATGATCTGAGCCACAGTCAGCTCCAGGTCTTGTTTTTACTGCCTGTATAGAGCTTCTCCATCTTTGGCTGCAAAGAATGTAATCAATCTGATTTCGATGTAAACCATCTGGTGAAGTCCATGTGTACAGTCACAGTTTGTGTTGCTGGAAAAGGGTGTTTGCTATGACTAATGTGTTCTCCTGACAAAACTCTATCAGTCTTTGCCCTGCTTCATTCTGTACTCTAAGAACAAACTTGCCTGTTATTCCTATTACCTCTTGACTGCCTACTTTAGCATTCCAATCCCCTATGATGAGAAGGATATCTTTTTTGTGTGTTAATTCTAGAAGCTGTTCTAGGTCTTCATAGAAACGGTCAACTTCTTCCTCTTCAGCACCAGTGGTTGGGGCGTAGACTTGGATTACTGTGATGTTGAAAGGTTTGCCTTGGATCCAAATGGAAATCATTCTATCATTTTTGAGGTTATACCCCAGTACTGCTGTTCTCACTCTCTTGTTCACTATGAAGGCTACTCCATTTCTTCGAAGGGATTCCTGCTCACAGTAGCAGATATAATGGTCATCTGAATTAAATTCTCCCATTCCTGTCCATTTTAGTTCACTAACTCCCATGATGTCAATGTTCAGCCTTGACATATCACGTTTGACCACATCTAGCTTACCTTGATTCATAGATCTGACGTTCCAGGTTCCTATGCAGTATTGTTCTTTGCAGCATTGCACTTTCCTTTCACTTCCAGACACATCCACAGCTGAGCTTCCTTCCGGTTTTGGCCCAGCTACTTCACTCTTTCTGGAGCTACTAGAAAGCTACGTGTTCTGCTCTTCCCCAGTAGCATAATGGACACCTTCCGACCTGAGGGTCTCATCTTCCAGTGTCATATCATTTAGCCTTTTAGTTTTGTAATCCATGGGGTTTTCTTGGCAAGATTACTGGAGTGGGTTGCCATTTCCTTCTCCAGAGGATCACATTTAGTCAGAACTCTCTACTATGACCTGTCCATCTTGGGTAACCCTACATGGCATAGCTCACAGCTTCATTGAGATACTCAAGACCCTTCGCCACGACAAGGCAGTGATCCATGAAAGGGAGCTTCTGATAGGTTGAGCAATTAGATTGCCTTGACCCCACTCTCCAGGAGTTGGCATTGAGATGCTGGAATCACTGCAAGTTGATCTCAGGTTCGAGCCAAGGGGGGTTGGGCAATTAGCTGTCTCTTCCAGGGTAGGTGCCTCCACTAAAGGGGGAAGAAGTTTGTGTAGGTAGTATCCACTGCAGTTATAAGTTAATTTGTTGTTATAGTTTAATAAACGTGTCCCATTTTGCTTCAAGTTGCTTTGTCTCATGTGATTTGTGGGCAATAAGACTTCACCTGATTTTTTTGTTGTTGTTGTTGCTGTTCCAGAGAAAACGAACTTTATAGAAGTGTTACCTTGAAACTCCCGTGTGTTGTGAAGCTTTAAAAGCGCAAAGCACTGCCAGAAAAAAAAAAGTGACAATCCTAACTGAATCTCCTTTGCAACTACATACATACCCACCACACACACTTATTCCTAAACTGCAAGTTTGGTAAAAAAGATTGCCAAGCGTGTAACATGCTTGGAACTTGTTGGGAGGTGACAGCAAAAATTACTAAGAAATAGTGAGGAATTGTACGTAAGTATCCAACTTTAGAAGCAAGAGATTTTATTTTATTTTTTGTTAAACTCATTGCTGTCTTTGAACAGGATGGCTAGAGGGACCAGAACCTTCTATAATTCACGCATTTGCAAGCCTTGAGTAAAATTGCTTCAGGGCCTTTCCATAGTTCAAAACTTGGCATGCTTCAGAACTTGCTTGTAAAAAAATTTAACAACTCATTTAAGGTTCATTAATTCGTTCTCCATTGGCCTGTGGGCATGGTCTGCATCTTCACTTAAATTGGTTTTCAAAGGAAAGGAAAAAAAATCCAGTTGATGGTTTATGGTCAAGCTTGCTAGCCCCTGTGGTCCCCAGAGCCTTAAAAATCTATAAAACTAATAGCAAGACCAAAACAGAAGATAATTAGAAGGTACTTGAAAATGGATGCTAATATTCCAATTAGATATGGCTGTACATTACTGCCATGATTTTATATTTAGATACATTAAAAATGTATATATTTGGGGAACTGCATGAGTGGCATTTAGTAGCATATTGCTGTGAAATGAAATACCTACTGACAAGTTACTACCTTGAAAATGTCAAAAGCATAATTACTTCCTTTCCTTTTTTTAAACTGGGAACGGAGTGCAGCATGGGTGAGGTGTTTACAATAAGCAATTTCCTGGTAATGAGTCTGTTTTTCTGCTCATGGAACATTTTTCTTAAGAGAAGTAGGTGTTTCCTCTTGATCTCCACCTGGCATATTCGGGGCTGATCAATGATTCAGCCCACCCAAATTGGTACAGATTGCCCCCATAGCTTCTATGGGATACCAATTGAAAGAGTTTGTTCAGTGCAAAGTGAGATTGGGTAGGATGAGTATAGATCCTAAATGGCTATAAAGCAAATGGCACTGCAATTGTTGTTCATACAGGAACTGAGACAGTAATAGCATATTTTTTGACTTATAGGGAAGTCAGACTCTGGTTTCTTGGAATTTAGAAAACTGGAAGCAATTCTGCTGCAGTCAGCTTTTTGAAGATAATATATTGATTGTTTTTATAGTGGAAAGTACATTAATATGTCTTTGGATGATGCACAAAAACTGAGGTCCTGACCACTCTTAGTTATTAAGTCCCCTGGCATTAGGGGTTCAACCAACCTCTGGCCAAACTCCAGCTATTGATTTTAGTGGGGTCATGCTGTTTTAATTGAGGGCAGAATCTGGCTTAATTTCAAACGGGATAATTTAATTCTGTCTAACTTATTTTTTCCCAACAATTTTAATAGTGTCTATAGCAGTGGTTCCCAAACTGTGGGTCGGGACCCACCAGTGGGTCACGAGCCAATTTTGGGTGGCTTTTGCAAAGCACCTAGAGCAGCCGTATTGAAAATATGGAAAGATGGGATGCTGGAAAAGGGGACGGCTGTGTGGTTGTTTGGGCTCGTGTCAAGGTTGTAAATAAGCTTTTTTCTTTCTAATTCACTTTGTTATTGGAAAATGATTGAAAAATAACCCAACTTATTGCTGCATTCCTAGGAAAGCAGCAGGCTCTAGTATCACAATTAGTGCACATCCAGCCATAACATCACTTCTGAAGCATCCCAGACAGATTGACATTCTAAAAAGTGGGTCCCAGTGCTAAAACATTTGAGAACCACTGGTCTATATTTATTTATTTATTTATTTATTTATTTATTTATTTATATTTGAAGAATTTATACCCCACATTTCCCATGCCAAAGCAAATGCCCAAGATGGCTTACATGAACAGGTTAGTCTAAACCACCTTTTTTTTTTCCAATGGGGTTTTTACAAATCTACTGTATTCTTGTGATCTGCCAATCCTCAGGCCCAGATGTCGCCTTCACAGCGTGGTTCTCTCCTTTGGCTGCCTGCCATCAAGCCTCAGCAGGCAATCGCAAGTCAAGCCTGGACAGGTCCTCAAGGTTGTATTCAGAGGTGTCACCTACTCCCCAGTAGACGGTTCGCTGGGCGGGAGTAGGGAGTGATTGACAGTCCGTCGATTCACTTCCGGTTTCTTCGCGCGCCCCGCGCGGCTTTCCCTCGCCTCGGAGGGGGTGCCTGCTCGTCTTGGGGGATGGGGGGGTGCCGGGTGCCTGGGCGAGCAGGCGCCCCCTCCGAGGCGAGGGAAAGCCGCGCGGGGCGCGCGAAGAAACCGGAAGTGAATCGACGGACTGTCAATTACTCCCTACTCCCGCCCAGCGAACCGTCTACTGGGGAGTAGGTGACACCTCTGGTTGTATTCCCTTCTTTGCCGGCTGGCCTCC
The DNA here is from genome assembly GCA_029204185.1 of Lerista edwardsae. Lineage (NCBI taxonomy): Eukaryota > Metazoa > Chordata > Lepidosauria > Squamata > Scincidae > Lerista > Lerista edwardsae. The sequence goes on from JAJKFI010000019.1 coordinate 2,485,873, forward strand.
TCACACACTCCAACACAACTCTCCCTTGCAGTGAGCTAATCCGGTCCACAGCAACTCTGGTCTGCCACCACAGGTACTGCAGCTTGTCACAGCCTGGCATTCGTCTCCCATCCAAAAGCAAACTGCAGATTTTCCTGCTTAGCTTCAGGCAGTACCAGTAGCTCAACCATCAGTCCATACCTCCTATAGTATTTTGCATTTCCCAGGCTAAATTTTTAACATGTCCTATTCCTTGAATAAGTTTTTTCTCTCTTAGAGCCTATGTGATGACCCAAAAAACAGGGAGTTTGTTTCTTTCCAAGCAGTGCAATTCAAATAAATTTATAGGGATTGGGGAAGCATGAGAGGCTGCTCCTTTTCACACTGACTAGTCTCTGTTGGTGTGGAATAGCTCATTCAGGGGACAATGTCAACACTTGCTGATAGCTGTTTCTCTTCTGACCTGGAGTAAAAGTTAGTGTTTCTACGTGTGTTTCCTCTGCTGCAACAAGGTTAAAAAATAGAGATTTATTTAATGTTCCCCTATCTTTTTAATAGGCATTCCAGCATCCATGGTATACTTGAATAACTAAAACCGTGGCACTGAATCAGTGAATACCAGGGCACACCTGTGTAGCCCAATAGGATACATTTAGATACATCTCCTCAGAACGTCTCTCCCTAACCTCTGGGATTTGGGAGGTCACAAACAGGATAGGTAGCATGTCTGCTGGCAGTTCTCTTAATTGCTCCACTTTGCAGAGTTTTATTCTCTCAGTTCCTTTAGTGTGACTGAACCATCTGGCTGGGAAATGTTTTATGATTTCTTAGGGACCTTCACTAACAATGCTGTATTTTTTTAAGCTTCTGTGACTGTAAACTCGTTAAAATCGAGCTAATGAGATTCACTGCAGGTTTGCCATGATTTCCTCTAAAAATAAATTAAAATATAGGGGGTAAAATACCACAAAACTAACATGTATCTATCCAACCTGAAGATGTGGCAGTCAATGGAAACACTTCATTTATCTCAACCTGTGTTGAGATCATTGTCTCCTCCCACACCGAGGCCGTTGTTGCCAGATGCATTTACTTTTTTTAAAAAAAAATTAGCTAGGGAGTGACTTATGGTGGCCTTTAACCATGGGTAGAAATGTTTGTACTTTCTGCTGCTAAACAACTGCTAATTTCTGAGCACTGTGATAGGTCCACACAAGCAGAGAGAGAGAGAGAGAGAGAGAGAGAGAGAGAGAGAGAGAGAGAGAGCCTGACAGAAAATGACACCGTTATTCAAAAGAAGTTGCATTTTATTGTTGTCATTGCTGTAATTGTTAAGAATATTATACACCACTTTTCAACAAGAGTAGCTCACAATCTGGTTTATACAGTAAATGGTTCCCTGTCCCCAAAGAGCTCAAAATTAAAAAATTAAAAACACAATACGGATGAGACACCAGCAACAGCCACTGGAAAAGACACATTGCTTGGAGAGAGACAGTACATTGTTCTCCCTCCTGCTAAATATGAGGGCACCACTTTGCCCAGTTAGCAAGGGTCAACTCTTTCTCTGTGAGTTCCCTTTCCCAGTACATGACATTACCTGCACAATTTGTGACCCACTAAGGCAGTGGTTCTCAAACGTTTTAGACTGGGACCCACTTTTTAGAATAGCACTCATGTCAGGACCCACCGGAAGTGATGTCATAGCCAGAAGTGACATCATTAAGGGCAAAGCACAAAGTCCTGGAATGCAGATTGGCATTCTTGGACTGCAGAAATTGCACAATGAAACATCCCTGACAGAAAGCAAGATTGGGACAAATATTATGTAAAAGCACTGAACTAAAAACAAAATTTTAAAAAATCCTTCACTTGAAAATTCAAACTGTTAACACTCACAAAAGGAATACAACAAGAATTAGGTCTACAGCTTCCAAGATGGTGGCTCCCCACTTTCCGAGACCCACAGTGCCCCGCACTAAGGTCAATGAAGCCATGCTGGTTGGCATACCAAGTATTTCAAATTCTCCTGTTTTTCTTTTCTTTTCTTTTCTTTTCTTTTTTTTTTTTGCTACCAAAGTGGCACAGATGACTTGGCCAGATAATGGAAGTTATCAACAACCTGGCAGATCACAAGGGTTGTGGGGTGAGTTCAGGCCTCTGTGTTCATGAGTTCAAGGCCTGTGCTATGGATACACATGGCCTGTTGGCTTAGAGCTTCATTTTTCCTCCCACCCCCAGCAACTGCAGGATGCCTCACAAAAGTTGGGTTGCTCTTTAAGAATTTCAGCAGATATGAAGGTTATTCCAAGATGGTAGCAGAACACATGAGCAAATAACTTCACAATGCATCTGAAGCTAACGTGTTGGGCCTGTATCTGCTGAGTTTGAGCAGATAGCCCCGATATTACCCACTAGCATGCTGCATACCCACTTTGAACCTGAGTCACTGCAGGAAAAAATACACCCTAAGAGTAAATGTACTTTGGCAGAACATTGGAAACTAATACGGTAGACTAACAATGTTTGTTATATATTATTTACCATTATTACACTTCATTCCAGGTTTTCACAGTTGTCATTTTCTAATAGGGCTTTTAAATCTTGTTGGGACTTCATTGCTTTTCCAATAATTTGCCTTGTACTTTATTGGCAGTAGTATGCAAATAACTTAAAGTAATCTAGAATATTTACCCTGACTACATGTGATGCAATTTCCTTCTTTCTTGACACTCTCATATTTCAACTAAAATTATAATAAAAATGGCAAAGGAACTGGGGAAATATAATGCTTCTCATTTTTCACAGGAGTTATAGTGTAATGATTTCAGGGTTAATGAAAACTACAACTTGTAAATATGTTACTGTGCTTTAGATGTCAAATGTTGTTGATCACAGGTTGCATTCCTATACCCACTTTCCTGGGAGTAAGCCCCACTGAACACAGTGGGACTTACTTCCAAGTAGACACACATAGGCTTGTGATCTCGGTCTCTAGATCCAGGAGGACTAGAAACATATGTCCTAATTCTAGTGGGGGTTCTGCCACAGCCTTATCTACATCAAAGAAATATTAATGCTGATTGGCTCACTATTGAATTTAATGGGCCTGTTCTTGTAATCTGGGCATATCAGAGTTTCTGTACATTTATCCCCTTTCCTTGGGGTAAGCTCAGCAGCTGCAATGGGGCTACTTGGGTTTGTGCCAGCAAAATAACTGCTGCTCATGCCCCTCCTGGCCTTATCTTTCCTCCCTGGCACTTTATACTCCCTCCCCATCTTCAGTCTACCCTTCCTTTGACCCTCCGCCAGCCTATGCAGAGCTTACCTGCTCTTCCACACGCTGGTTCTTTGTGGGTGTGTGCAGGCCAGTGCATCAACACCACTATAACATACTTTATGGCATGTTTGTGACAGCGCATGCCATAAAGCCTGCCAGCATTCGTGTGCTATGGATTGGACTATAGCTAACTGGGTCAAGCATACGCAAGCACAATCCTATACTGCACTGGAATGGTGAGGCCAGACCGCCAACGCCATATCCCAATGCAGTATAGTGGAGGCTGGAGCTTCCCCGCGGCAAGGGAATGTGCGCTCCCTTACCATAGGGGAGGCTCCAGCCTCCCCTATGCACTCCTCGGATCTGCGCCTGCTAAATAAGGCACAGATCCAAGGAGACCGCATGGCCTCCTGATTGGGCATAGCGCTTCCCAAGCCCATCTGACCCTCCCCCCACCCACAATCTCCCTCCCCCCACCAATCCGCATCTGGGAACGGGAAGGAGCCTCCCTCACGCTGATCGGCTTCAGTTGGTTCAAGAGAAGCTCAGCGCTGCCTGCAGCGCTGGTCCTGCTGCTCTAGCGACAACGCTCCCGATCGGCACTCCCACATCAACGCTAGTGACATCACGCTGATGCTATGATGTAGCGTTAGCGCGATGGGCAGTGCAGGATTGAGCCGCCCGTCTGTGTATACCATATGTAGTACGTGTGAGAATTATAGCATAATAAATATGATACCATCAAATGTGGGTACAGTTTTGGGGGGCACACTGTAGTTTTCCTTTTCATGATCCACCAGACGGTTCATTAACCATGCCCTTTAAGACAAAATGTAACATTTGACTGTCTTTGTCTCCAGTGACACATTTGATGATATACTTTTGTGGATTATCTCCATAAAACCCAAGTATTTGACTTTAAATGCAAAATTTATTCTAATAAACCTAATAGCAAGCTCTTGGCAGTGATGGATGTTCAGTACACCAGACTGTGAAAGGCCAGAAAAATCTTACTGTGCCATGGCAATATAAACATTTTCATTATATAATAAAACAACACAACAGCTGCTCTTCACTTTCAATACACATTCAGAGTAACAAAGGCATGCTCTGTGAACACAAACTCTGTCTGAGAATGGAAGGAGCACTCCTACCACACAAAGAGTCCTCTCACGAGTGGATGGAGCTGCACTTGTCTGATGAAGAACATTCCTTCCTTTCTTGGAGGAAATTTGAGTTTCCAGAGTGTGCTCCAATTCACAGAAAGCATTACTCTGGAGAAAACCCATTGACTCAGTGTTAGATTTTCCTCAATAACCAAAAAAATGAACAAGAGTTCTCAGTAGATTAACAAAATATGTCCTTGGCTATATTTATGAACATTAGATTGCACCAGGGAGTATGTGAAGCACATTTACTATTGCTACTTTTTAATATATATTTCATGCTGTCTATAATTTATCTGCACAGAATGAAGGGTGATTTCCTTCTGAATCAAAGGGATTTGTGCATTCGTCATGCATGCTTAGAGCCCAATTCTATCCAACATTCCAGTGCTAATGGGTGCACGCTGTATCCAGTAGTGGGCGGCAGTCACAGAGACTTCCTCAAGGTATGGGAACATTTGTTCCCTTACCTCGGGTCTGGACTACAGCTTGTGGATCACTTCCTACGTCTGATTAACCTCCTCTTTGGGTTCTTTGTCCTGTCTTCTTGTTTTCTGTCTGTGTGTAACAATAGCTGCATTCTCTTTCTTTGCTCAACTCTTTGTTCAGAGTAAAACTCTGTACTAAAGTCAGTTTTGTTGTGTGTGCGATTGTTTTATTCCCTCAGCACTGCTAACAGTAACTTGGGTGGAACCGATCAAGACTATTTGTGGCACAACAACATGAATGTGTATCTTTGATGGGACCCTGTTCAGTCTTGAATCTTGGTTTGGTTCCTGTTCATTATTGTTCTTTTTGGAATACTATAGGTTATACTTGATACTACCAGCATACTTTGTGCTTTTCTGTTATTATTCTATCATGGTCCAAAGTCAATTCATCCTTTTGAAGGGATCTTACGGGCAGCCCAATCCTAACCTGCATTGGAGCAGGCAGGCCAATTGGCCTGTGCTGTATCATACACAGGACAGGAGGCAGTTGAAGGTCACCACTGGACAAGGAGACCATGGGGTAAAACCCAGGCAGCCCTATGGGGCTTCTCTGATTTGTGCCAGTGAAATTTCTGATGCAAGTCCGAGCAGTCCAGATCAGGGTTGCATGGCTCAAGAACGGGGGTTAGGATCCAGACTCCACCGTCCTCCCTGGGCTGGCCCACCCATAAAGTACTTTATAAGTACTTGACTTTAGAATAACCCCCTGTTATTCTTTAAAGCACTGAAATCAATGTTCTTACATTGCCATTGCTGTAGATAAGCAAAAAATCTTTAAGGTAGTTAGGTTTCTTCTTCCCAAGTATGTTTGGTCAAAGTGCCTATAGCTGTTCACTCTTTAATAACATATTACATTGCATATGCTTGTTACCAAGGGAAAATGATTCTGGAGTTATTTTGGGCTGCAATATTTTTGGATGATCTTAATTGCCTACCTTTGCTAAGCAATGGGTACTCACTTGTGATTTGTTGGTTGGAAACGCTTCTGCTTTCACCATCTGTACTTTGCAGCAAATGATTAGAAGCATAAAAACGTATTATGAAACCAAACAGTCTAGGGAAAACTTGCTGAAATTACCTAATCAGGTCCATGCATGTGGATTGAGCTGCTTTTACATAATATCAGCCATAGTGTTACTGCATGGAAAAGTAACACCAACTTTGACTTGGACCTCTTGCAAAACTGTAACCCTGCTGCAGAGAATATGAAACATGGCTGTATTTTTCCCCAGACTCTGAACATCCCAACCTATTTATCTGAAGAATTTATATTCCTCCTTTCCCATGCAAAGCAAATGCCAAGGCGACTTACATGGGCAAGGCTAGACAAAACCACCATTTTATAAATATACCGTATTCTGTGATTCACCAAATCCTCAGCCCCAGATGTAGGCTTCATAGTGTAGTTCTCTCCTCTGGCTGCATGCCATCGAGCTTCAGCAGGTAATTGTAAGTCAAGCCTGGACAGGTCCTCAATGCAAGGTTGTACTTCATTCTTTTGCTGGCTGGCCTCACACATTTCCACAATGGCTAATCAGCTGCACAGTGACTCCTTTCGGCCACAACAGGTACTGCAGCTTGTCATAGCCTGGCATTCTGTCTCCCATCCAAAAACAAGACCACAGATTCTCCTACCTAGCTTCAGACAGTACCAACAGCTCAACTATCAGTCCACACCTCCTGCCAATTTCATTTGCCAAAGATGTTTTTAGTGCCTGTGCTTGCCATAAATACTTTAGGCTGAAACATGGAAAACAACAACAGGTAGCAGGTCAGAGTACAGAATTGCATGTCTTTACTCAGCACAAGACTCTGCAATTCCCACAGCTGCCCTTCTTTCTTTCTATATGTACTTTTCCTCATGCATATAACACAACTGTGCATATCTTATGAGTAGCTGTGTTTGAAAATTGTTATCTACCTTACTCAAAAGTAAGCCCATTGTGTTTAGTAAGGCTTAGGGCTCAATCCTATCCAACTTTGGTGCTGATGCAATGCAATACCAAGGTAAGCAAACAAACATTTCCTTACCTTGAGAAGGCCTCCCTGACTCCCCCTCCACCACAAAATGCAGCACACGCCCCATTGGGACCAGCTACACCAGGGCTAGAAAATTGAATAGGATTGCGACCTTAGGCTATAATAAACCAATTTATACAAGTTCACACCTAAGAACTACTTTTTGTTGAAAAGCACATCACCATCATCTCTGGCACCTTCAGTTAATGGATCTCAAGTAGGACCTTGGAGAATCAGTGATACTTACAAGGATGTACAACTGGGCTAGATGGATCATTGGTCTGATTCGTTGTAAAGCATCTTCAAATGTACCTCCTTGACTGAGTTGGTGGCCTCCTTGACTGCCACCATGATAGATAGAATACATCTTTGGCAGAAGAGTAAATTCCATGCTTTATACATGACAATGGGGCTTCTTTATTAGATATGGGCATTGCGCTATACAGTCTAAAAAATGCCCAGCAGGGTTGATTTTGGGGTAAGAGGAGCCTATGGACAGATCCATATACTGCACCTCCCAGGTCTCAATTATCCCAACAACAGTGCCCTGCCCCATTATGCCCCCCTCCTGCCCCTCCACTCTCCAGCACAGGCCTTAATTGCTCTGGCAAGTGGTGTCCTTACACTGGCATTTTGTGTTATGAGTTAGCAATTTGTTATGTTATGTATTATGTATTTTTATTCAGATACTTTAAAGTCCAAAAGGCAGTGTTTTTATTTTATATTCTCATTCCAAGTTCTCATTTTTGTTAATTTTAAATGTTTTTAAAGTGTACTAGGTAGATGATACAGGTGATTAAGGGGGCAATCCTAATCTGGATTTAGGCCAGCACAGTTAGGCTAGCAAAGTTTGGCCAGCATCAGAGCCACTGTAAAGCACATTTGGACCACTCTTGGAGTCAGGGAGAATGGCGCACGTCTGTGTGCTGGCCTCTCTGACTCCGAGAGTGGTCCAAACATACTTTACGATGTCCCTTGTGTGGGCCAAATTTAGCTGGCCTGTGTCAGCCTAACTCGAGGTTAGGATTGCGCCTTTAGTATCAGCAGATGCAGCCACAGTATTATTTCTAACTGGAAAAGTAATCTATTTTAATTTCTGCAAATATCTTAAACACCAAAAGGCAGTGTTTTGTGTTTTTATGCATTTTTAATTTTAAAAAAACCACCCCACCCCAATACATGGATTTTAAACCTGCTTCCTCTTAGGCTTACTTGAGATTGATTTAATTTATATTACTTCAGCATCTTCTCCCAATTTCAGTAGGGGCTGGTGAAACAGAACAAAATGAAGCTGAAGCCTAATGCAAATGAGTACAAATAAATAGTTACTGCATTTAAGATTCAAAGCTCTTGAAGTGCTTTAAAAGTGAGTGGAGGTGGACAACACCTAAGAAGAGAGTTGTCACACAGGAACATTTTCATAGAGAAGATTGTTGTTTTTTATAATAATTTTTATTATATAATTTTATAGTTATGGGTTAGGGAAGGAAAAAAGACATAGGGAAGGGATACAAGGAAAACACATTAGGTACCCGTCAGTCTCAGAAATTTTACAATTAAGTTTACACATCGGATTACTACATCTTTACTACCCCATAAACTTCTTTAACATTCAAAAAACAACTTCTAACATCAATAAATCAATCAAAAAAGAGAAAAAACTCAAGAAAAAAAGAAACATTTCAGCTAATATATTATCTATCTAACCATGTATAAAATACTTTCCAAATATTGGCTATTCTATCTATATCTCCATTTCTCATTCTTTCTGTCAAAATACCCATTTTTACCAATTCAAAAATCTTCTGCAGTAAAGTTTCTACAGTTGGTATTTCTACATTTTTCCACATCTGTGCATACACAAGTCTAGCTGCAGTGTTAATATTTACTATAATATGCAGTGTTAATATTTACTATAATATAATACGCTGAAGAAAAAATATTCAAAAGAAATATTTCAGGTTCAAATGGAATAATACAATTTAACATATCTTGTAATATACTATGTATCTTCTCCCAGTACCAGCAACATGTCCACCACATATGAAAGAAGATCCCTACAGAGTTATAACATTTCCAGCAATTATTATTAGTTCCCCGGTACATTTTAGCTGGCAATATATGTCATCTATAAAACATCTTATAAATATTTTCTTTAAATGATGCGGCCTTTGTAAGTTTAATATTTACCTTCCAGATTTGTTCCCAACTTTCTAATGATATATCATGACCCACATTTCTTGCCCATTGTATCATAGTGTCTTTCACCACTTCATCTTCCATATTCATGTCTAGCAAATATCTATACATCTTCTTTATATATTGTCCCTCATCTACTAGAAAATGTTTATCAAAATCTGTGTATTGTGTATAAGATCTCATTTTTTAATCTTCTTTCCATCTTGATCTTATCTGCGTTTCAGTCCACCAATCCAATATAATATCTCTATTCAGTGATTCTGTTTTGGAACAAATTTCCATATTGTCATTTAAATGCTCATCGTATCTTCTATTTTGGGTTCTATCGATCCATTCTGGATTAGTCGCAACTTCTAATGGTTTAACCCAACTTGGTATTTTAGTATAAATTCTATATCTAATTTGTTCCTAAACTCTTAAAAGTGCCCTTCTTATTTTATGTTGTTTAAGATATCCAAAATATTTTGCCTTATCATATATTTAAAAAGCATGCCATCCAACTTGTAAATCATACAATTCTAATTTTATAAGCCTTTGATTGTGGGGAATTACCCATTCTTGAATCCAACTCAATGTCACTGCTTGATAACATATTTCCCAATTTGGTTGCCCTAATCCTGCACGATCTTTGTGATCCCGAAGAAGTCTCAATTCTTGCTTTTTTTCCTTGCCACACAAACTTAGCTATTATTCTGTTTAATGTTATAAAAAAATTCTTCTTTAAAATAATTGGAATTGTTGTAAAGAAACATCGCTTTTGGTAATATATTCATCTTTATGGCTGCAATTCTTCCCATCAGCGACAATCTCAAATTCTTCCATTTTTCAAGTTCTTCCTCAATTTCTTTAAGTAATTTCAAATAATTATCCTCCATCAGCATACTCGACTTCTTAGATATACATGTACCCAAATATTTAACTTTATTTGCTAAAGTATTTAAATATTTAACTTTATTTGCCAAATATTTAACTTTAAGTCCCAATTGACATTGTTAAAAGCTTTTTGTGCATCTAGAAATACCAATCCCAGTTTCTTCCCTGGTTGAAACGAAATATATTACAAAGTATCAATTAAAATCCTAACGTTATGTTTTAACTGCCTCTTGGTTAAGAAGCCTGTTTGATCTTCATGTATTACGTTTATTAATATCTTCTTCATCCTAGTTGCTAAAATTGTTGCAAAAATCTTATAGTCAGCATTGAGTAGTGAAATAGGTCTATAGTTCTTGATCTCCTTTGAGTCCATTTCTTGTTTGGGAATCAAAGTAATTGTCACTTCTTTCCAGGACTCTGGGATTTCGCCGCTTTGCCAAATTTCAGAGATCAAGCTCGTCAAGGGGACATGTAGAACTTCCTCAAACGTTTTATAATATTCTGCTGTTATCCCATCAGGCCCTGGTGCTTTCTGATTTTTTTGTTTAATTATAGCTACATTTAATCCTTGTGGTGTTATCTTAGAATCCATAAGTTCTCTCTGTTCTTGTGTAAGTTTCATTTTATTATTATTCCTTATATATTCTCTTTATCTTCATCCAACTCATTTTTTATATGTCTTGAAAAAAATTGTTCAATTATCTTTTCCATTTCTTGAATTTTACATCTTTCTACTCCATTTTCGTCCTTCAGTGAGTTTATATAATTTTTCTGTCTCTCTTTCTTAAGTCTATATGTTAACCATCTTCCTGGTTTATTCACATTCTCAAAAAAGTTCTGTTTTATGAACTTCAAATTCCTTTCCATTTCTTCTGTTTGGATTACTTTAATCTTATGTTGTAGTCTTAGTATTTTTTGCCTTATTTCTTTATTAGATGGATTTTCTTATGCTTCCTTTTCCTTTTTGTCTAAGCTCTGAATAGTCTCTTCAATTTCTAAATTTTGTTTCCTTTTCCATCTTGCCATATATCTCATTGCAATCCCTCTAAAATATGCTTTACTGGTATCCCAAATTATTTGCCTTTTCATCAATGGTTGGGTGTTAATTTTAAAGAACCAAGACATTTCTTCTTCGACGTAGTCTACAAATTCTTTGTCTTTCAAAAAAATGGTATTTAATCTCCACATGCCTCTTTTATTATATTTGTTAATTTTCAAAGAGATTGGGTTATGATCTGCAAATGTGTTTGGTAAAATCTCTGTTTCAATACCTTTATAAATTGCAGATAACCAACACATATCAATCCTAGACCAAACTTTATGCCTGTTTGAGAAATGTGTGTTTTGTCTCTTGTGCGGATTTTGCATTCTGCAGGTGTCTATCAAATTGAATTATTCAACCAACTGCAAAAATGATCTTGGAAGGTTGCCAGCTTTCTTCCCTGTTTTCCTTGGGCTAGATCTATCAATATTCTGATCAAATGTTCCACTGAAATCGCCAATTAAAATAAGGTCCAAATTACTCTGATTCTAGCTTGTCATTTAATTTCTTAAAAAATAACTCCTGAACTGTGTTGGGTGCGTAAATGTTTGCCAAAAGTAATTTTTTACCATCAAAATTTATTTCCATCAACAGAATTCTCCCATCTTCTGAAGACCATAACAATTTTGGATTCAGCCAAGATTTAATATATGATGCCACCTCTCTTTTTTTATTTAAATCAGATGCAAAAAACACTTCACCCAACTTCCTGTTCTGTAATTATTTACAATCTTTTTTCCTAACATGTGTCATGTGTCTCATGTAACATATTATATCCGCTTTAATTTTCTCTAATTGATGAAATATCCCATTTCTGAAGGGAATTCAAACCATTAACATTAGTTAAAAAAAATTTGAGTATCTCCCATCATTTTTCTATTTTTTTTCTATCTCTTGTTTCTCTCAATGTCTTGATTCTCTGTGTTAGGGGTGGCATAGCCGTGGCTTGTTCCTGTTTTTCTTCCTCTGATTCTCCTTCAGCATCATCTTCTTTACCTCCCTCTGATTCTTCTTTCGATGAGCTTGAATCCATTTTTGCTTCTAGGCTGTTGCTTCTTAAACTTGATGATCTACTATGTTCTGTTTCCAACATCTGTGGCATATCCGTAATATCCAAATCATCCCCATACTTCTCCAAAAATTATTGCATTTTAAATATTGAGTTTATATTATGTCTTTTTCCCTTGTAGATAAAAAAAATGCCCTCAGGCAATTGCCATCTGTAATTTAAATCATTTTTTCCTTAAAGTTGCCTGATCTGGTTCTGTCCCATTGTTCTAGGCTTTTCCTCCAAGATCTGAAGAACCATATCTTTAATTCTGCGTTGTGTGAATTTAATCATAATTTCTCTTGGTAAGTTATTTCTCCTTGCATAGCTAGAGTTTTGTCAAAAAACAGCTTCGATGCCTCCAATTATAATCTCTTGCTCCAGTTCTGTTTGTTGTATCAGCCACTCCTGTATTACTTCTTTAATATTTTCTCCTTTTTGTTCTGGAATGTTCTGTATCCTAATCTTCAAAAAAGATTTCTCCATCCCCAATCTCATAATATTAAATGAGTCATAATTTCTGTAAATCATAATTTCTCGGTTCCATCTTTCTCATATCTTCTTCCACTTTGTGTCTTTTGTTCTTGTTTCTTTTTGTCCACCTCCAATTTCTTAATCTGTTTTTCATTTTTCTCAGCCTTCTTCTGTGTTTTTCAATGCTTGGTTCATCTCTCCTGCGAGTTGGTCTATTTGTTTGGTCACATTTAATTCTGATGTTTTAATCTCTCCTTTTATTTGTCTCAGTTCTTCATTGATTCCCCGCAATAATTCTATCATCCCAGGTTGACTCTCTCTCCTCTTTTCCAATGGTTTTTCTTGTGCCAGCGTAGTATGTATCATTATAACCATTGTTGGTGAAGCAAATTTAGATCCCTTCACTAGAAGATTGTTAAAAGGATCTCATTCACGTGTGATAGCAAATGATTGGAAAACTGAGGATGTTATTGCTATCAGAGAGAAAAGAAATAATTAGAGCTCAGCAAATGTGAATAAGGTAGAAGGGCACAATCAGGATCAAAACTACTGCAAGAAGAAACTGCTGAAGCCCTCTACCTCTGCTATGGTTTCATTTGGTTTCATACCCCTCTTGCTATTTATTCCTAACTAGCTTTTATGTACCCGGCTTCGCCCGGGTGTTTATATGTGCCATCCCCGACCCCCAGCTACTCACCAGGCATACAGATGGCTCATTTATATGTCCCATCCCTGCCCCCCCTCACATGTGTGCCCCGGTGTTGATATGTCCCATCCCTGACCCCACCCCCACTCACATGTGTGCCCCGGTGTTGATATGTCCCATCCCTGACCCCACCCCCACTCTCATGTGTCCCTGGGTGTTGATATGTCCCATCCCTGACCCTACCCCCACTTACATGTGTCCCTGGGTGTTTATATGTCCCATCCCTGCTGCTGTACTGTATCTGTTGCTCTAGGTGTAGTAGCCCTCTGTTTCATATCCTGTAGTTGTTTGTGACGCTGCTGTACTGTTTGTGTTGCTCTAGATATAGCAGCTCTGTTTCTCTTATCGTGGAGTCTTTTGTCACGCTGCTGTACTGTTTCTGTTGCTCTAGATGTAGCAGCTCTGTGACGCAGCGTTGCAAGTTGTTGTTGTTTTTTCCTCAGGTGTTTCCTGTGTACACTGTTGTTTCATCTTTGTAGCCTTTGGTTGCACCTGGCCAATTGGCTTACGTTACACAGTGAAAGTAAACTTTCAGAGAGAGCAACAGCCACAGCACCTTGTGCCAACTGTCCACTGCCAAGCAGGGACCGCCCACATGTCCACAGAACACATTGTATCGGTTTGCCTGCGTGAAACCTGTTTGCTGTTGTTTGTCTTCAACTGTCAAGAGTTCAGTTGCTGCCTGAAGATTCCGCATGTCATTTGCATCTCATCATGACATCACCAGAGCCTCGGAATGTTCGGCTCAGCCCATAGCCGCCCATAGAGAACCACAAATTCGCTTGTACCCGCGCCCGTGGGGGCCCGATCCGTTCCAAAACCACGCAGCGATGGTTTCGGGGGGCCAAGGCACCCGCGTGCCGAGTTTGGTGCGAATCGGTCCAGGCGTTGCGGAGCCTATGTGGAACAAACATACACACACACACACACACACACATACATACATACATACATACATACGCTCTTCTTTATATATATAGATTAGCAACCTAAAAAGGTTAGGTAATATTGTGTGAGTAAGAACACATCATAATCCCAAATGTTGTTTCCCACCAGCAGCATAGCTATAGGGAGTCACAGCATAAGGTTTTTCACAGCAAGCGGCCTCTCCACCTCCCCTTTGGAATCATTCTTGGTGGCTAGAACAAAACAGAGGAGACACCTACACTTTGCTCTAGCTGTCGGGAATGGCTTCGAAGTGGAGGGAGAGGCACCATGCAAAACTAGTTCATGGAGGAACAGTGCAAAAACAGTGCTGGGACTCCCTTCTAGCTATGCTATTACTTTCCACATCTGATATCATTTTCTGAGTAGATTTTCCAGGCAAAGAAAGTGCTTGATAAGCAACCTTAAATGCTTAGAATATTTATGTGGAAAACTGATGAACGTCCCTGCAATTTATTCCCAAAAAGTGTGGCTCATAGCCCTAATCTATTTGGGTTTTCAACAAAGGAGTTGATAGACTGCAACATTGGAAATGGTTACTTAAACGGGGGGAAATGACAAAGGAATTGCTTAAAGGTATGATTACCAGAAGTTATGCTGAGAAAAGCACATTTTCCAGCAGGAGAAATAGCCTAGCTAATAACTTTTTTTTAGTTAAAGTTCAGATCTGCTACCCTCATAGAGGGCACAATCCTAAACTGGAGTTAGGCCAGCATAAACTAATCCAGCAAAGTTTAGTTAGCACAAGGCACACCGTAAAGTATGTTTGGACAACTCTCGGAGTCAGAGAGGCCAGCACACAGACGTGAGCCATCCTTCCTGACTCCGAGAGTGGTCCAAACACTCTCTATGGTGGCCCTTGTGCTGGCCAAACTTTGCTCGCTTAGCTTATGCCGGCCTAACTCCAGTTTAGGATTGCACTCTAATTCAAATCAAGATCTAAACACTAGATAATACGTAATAGCATAGTACAGTGATCTTCAACCTTTCACGTGCCATGACCCCAATGTCTAAATAAATAATGAGCCTGGGGACCCCAATGTTGATCCTACCCCCTACCTGAACTTTATCCTGGAGCCCACCTAGCCCATTCCCATCCCCACTCCCAGCACTGTTCAATGTAACTACATATTCTTATTAGAGAAAGCAGAATAAGTTACCATGAAGCCTGGCACAAGTTAAAGCTATTTTAGCACAATTACTAAGCACCTGATCAGGACTGGGACACAGTCTCCTGGTGGCTGAAGGACTATACCAATTGCATCCCTTTTACCTGGTAGTACTCTAGCCCAGTAGTCTTCAGCCTTTTTCATTCCCATAGGTTGCCACAATCCTACAACTGTGACTTTGCGACCCCGTTGGGGTCCCGACCCCAAGGTTGAAAAACACTGGTATATAGGCATGCCCCGGTATCCGCTGGGGTTCTATTCCGGCCCTCTGCACCATGGATGCTAGGGAAGCCTTTTTAAAGATAGGGGAACAACAGTGATTTCGCTGCAACAAGGTTTAAAAAAAGAGATTTTTTTTAATGTTCCCCTATCTTTTTAATAGCCATCCCAGTATCCATGGTATCCATGGATAACTGAAACCATGGATACTGAAACAGTGGATACCGGGGCATGCCTGTAATGTACATTTATATGCTTGAGAACTCAAACATTTAATTTCACTTTTCTCTTCATTCTGACCATGGGATGACTCTCTTTAAACCCCTAGACTGACCTCCTGCTCATTCACAGGTACTAACAAGCATGAGGTTTGTACCTTCAAAATCCTCCATGCCCCCTCCCCCCCCCGCGTAACTCCAATTCTGGTATATCACTATTTGCAATGTCCAGCACCCTTATCTTAGGGTGGCATCCTGGTACAACGTTGCCCTTTCTCCTTTTGTGGCTCTTTTATCATTTTCAAATCTCTCCTCAAAGCCAATACATTCTGGGGAGGGGGGCAGTCATGGGATATCAAGTGGAATCCTCTTATAGCAGGTAAATGTCATTAAAACCAACAATAAGTTTAGCTGCCTTTTTTCTTTCTTTTAATTTATATGCTTTGGATTTTCCAGACCATGTAAACGTATCAGTTACATTTAGATAACCATCTAAGTAAAATATGTGTCTTCTGTGTGCTTCAGGGCTCAATCCTAACCAACTTTCCACTACTAGAGTAAGGGCAATGCAGCTCTGAGGTAAGGGAACAAACATTCCCTCACAGAGGCCTCCGTGACTGCTGTTCCACTTCAGGATGCAGCACATGCCCCATTGGCACAACTATGTCAGTGCTGGAAAGTTGGTTAGGATAGTGCCCTCAGTGTTTTACATAAACTCTTTTTGGTGATAGACAAATAAGTGCGTTAAAACTTAAATTTATTCTTACCTGACTGGAAAAATTGGTAGGGTGTGTGTTTGTGATATATCAGCCATTTCAAGTGTTTATTGCCTTAGCTATCTTCCCAACTTCTGTTGGTAAGCAAGGACAATATCATTGGTTTGCCATTGTTTACTATTAAAGACGTTTGTCAAAAAAAAAAAATCATAAACAAGGTACTCTTTGCCATTTGAGAGTTTACTTCATGAGCCTGTTGCTCTTCTGACATATTTCAGCAAGGTCAGCAAGTGGGTTGCATATCTCCCTAGACATTTTATCTCACTTCAGAAAGGACATGGACCATAAATCATCCTGAAACACTTGCCTTCTCATTGTCCCTTTAGGATGGTGTTCTGCCAACTGGTCTGACATTTGTATAATAACCAAGCATTTATTTATTTTTTGGAACTGGTCCCTGAATATTAGTCTTCCTTCAACTCAGGGTCATAACACACACCAAAAAAAAACCATGCACCCTGTACTTGTATTATTTATTTATTGTAGGGTTTTGCTTATGCATATGTGGCTCAGACAGTGAACAAATGATTGTATGAGAGACATAAATATTCCACCAGCTAACAGGGAGGGAACTAGGAACTATATTTGCTTAAACTCATTGATGTCATGTAGGGGGAACGCTGGGGAACTCAGTTCCACTTATTAAAATTAGGGCTGACTCCACCCACTTCACTCCGTGGCCCCTCCCCCTCCCGATTCCTCTGCAAAGAGCTTTTCTTCCTGGTCGGCCGGCACTCAGAGGGTTAAAGGGAGAGACTCCGGATTCCTAGAGGGGCGAAGGGGGAAGGGCTGCAGTGGGGAAGTCCCGTCCTGCACAGCCCCCTTCCTCGCTCCCTCCAGCCACACACGTGGAGTCAGCAACCGCTCTGGTGAGTCTGCAGCCCACTGGGGAGAAGGGGTGTCCTAGGGGTGCGGTGGCAAATCGAGGGGGCCCCGGAGGGGACGGAGGGGAGCCGGGACTTTTTGAAGCTGCCCTCCTGACGTGCCAGGCGTAAGCGGGCTTTGGTGTGGGGAAGCGCCCAAGGGTGCCGTCCGGAGTGGTGCCACCCCTCAGCCCCTTCCACAGGTTCCTGCCTCATTCTGCTCAGCCAGCCTCAGCTTCTAGGCTGCTGCCCCCGTGCCAATTTTCAACTTCCCTGGCAATTTTGAATAACTCCACCTCGCCTAGCCACAAAGACCAAGGAAAGTCTTTTGCCGCTGTCTCTCCAGTCCAGAGCGTTTCACTGGCGCTCTGGATGTGAGGCTTCTTTGGGAGACTGTCCCCATTGCTATTGGAGCTGCAATTGGGGTGGGGTGAATTCTTCACTTTCTGTTCTGTAGGCGCCAGGCGCTGTACAGAACCGGCTGGCTCGGCCCACTCGTCGCTGATGTCGTCGCTGGCTAGGAACCAGCCATGGGTAGACCTGGGCTCCGCCAGCCTCCAGAGCCCAGGTCTACCCATAGGAACCAGCCACAGGTAGACCTGGACTCCGCCAGCCTCCAGCTTATAACGTCACTTCCGGTGGGCGGGTCCTGACACGTGCCAATCAAAAGTGAGTTCCTGTTCTTAAATCATTTAGATGCGACCACTGCTTAAACTCCAAGTATTTTGGCTTACCTGCACTGTGAATCAGGTGCCTGTTTTTACAGGATATTGCATAATGTATTCATGTAAACATTTGTAGCAACCTAAATAACCGCTCAAGTACTTTGGCCACCTCATGAGAAGAGAGGACTCTTTAGAAAAGACCCTCATGCTGGGAAAGATCAAAGGCAAAAGGAGAAGGGGGCAGCAGAGGATGAGATGGTTAGATACTGTCACCGAAGCAGTGAACATGAAATTGGGCGAACTCAGGAAGGTAGTGGAGGACAGGGAGGCCTGGCGTGCTGTGGTCCATGGGGTCGCGAAGAGTCGGACACGACTTAGCGACTGAACAACAACAACAAATAACCTGAAGGCAGGATGAGCAGTCCACTCAAGTACAAAGCATAGTAGGGAGAAGGCTTGCATCAGGTTGAGAGTCTACTTTTTTCTAGCATACAGATCACAACAGGATGATGTTAACAAACTGAGAATCAATGATATTCTTAAGTGAGCCACCTTGTGTGTTCATAGCAGGGGCAAGATTCGACCCCAAAAAGGTCCTGATTCATGGCTCAGTCTCGTAGCCACTGTGCTACACCAGCTGCAGCATGGGTGGCAACATCTTTACTATCTGTCCAATCCATAAAATCTCAGACATGTAGTGTGTGTGGGGGGGGGGGGAATCAGAAAAAAAGTTGCCAACAAGCACAACTGTATTACAGCTAGGCACACATTTTCTCCCCTTGTCAGTGAAAGTGTGCTGCAGTGCTAGGTGTGTTTCTCCCCACCTGTCCCGACCAGGAGAACAAGATGCAGCTGTTTCCCTGCAGTAGGTTAGTGTAGAAGACAACAGAAAATTCCATTACAGGCTTCAATGATTCTCTCACGGCCCCAGCTAATGACTTATTTACACATAATGTTCCAATAGCAGTGCAGGATTCTTCTAAAGCAGATACATGGATCAGGAAGTCAGTGTTTATTTGCAATTTTGCAACATTGATCAGCATTACCAAGACATTTTTGGGCATGGATTGATGGACTACTGTACCAGTTCTGTTTTGAAGCATTAAAAAACTGAGATGGCTTGACCAAGGTTGAAGGGTCTGGTTATAATTTTGCATTTGTTATTTTCTTTTAGTTCTCCTCTCCTGCCTTTGTATTGAGTGGGAGTCCAAGAGGCCAGAGGAAATTCTGTGGTCAGGAAGAGAGAATTATCTATATCCATAAATCAGCCAGTCAGGGAGCAAATAGGGTTGGACTGGAGCAGCAGACCTTCTGACAACTTTTCTCCAATAGAGATTTGGAGACAAGCTGATCCTATATACCCACCCTTGGCCACACTATCAATTCCAGGTTCCACCTTCACTGTGTTGAATAGAGATGATTAAAGGGTCAGTCCTTAGCAATTCCTTACCATTCAACCACATACTCAAATGAGTTGTTTTTGCCAAGTTGATGATAGATATCATAAGGTTATGGGGTCAAGGAGAGTGACTCATTGTAGTACTGATGTGGTGTAGTACTGACTAACAGCCCAATCCTATTCTTCCCTCCCACTCTGCTGTGCAGCTGCATCGTAAAGGTGTGAGCTTTATCCAGTGGGGCCATAGATCCAGAGGCTTCAGAAGGGAAAGGGGATTTAAATCCTACAATGGGTCTCCTCGGATCTGCACCAGCTATTTCCATAGGCTCTGGCACCCACCATCACTTCCGGATCCACCCCTCTGGCAGCCTCCCCACCCCATTCCTCCTTGTCCTGTTTAACCCTCCCTGCCCATATTCTGCCCTCCCCTGACCCCTACCTGCCTCACACGCCATCTTACCTTCCTCCAGTGGGCAGCTGTCACTCTATTGACAGGTGTAGAAAGGCTCCAGCTTTCCTGCCATCACTGCGCTTCCAGAGTGAACTTTAGAGTCATTTTTCACCATTCACTGCTAGCAGAATCGTATTCCACTGGCGGCAAGGCCCAATAGGATTGGACTGTAAGTCTGTGGTCTACTTGTTAAAGTCTATGCCTGGCTTCTCTGTTGCCTATGCATCTCAACCGAACATATTTTCAGATTCTGAAGGGATCAAGGGATCAATGTTCACTTGGAGCCTCATATGAACATAAGAAAAGACTTGCTGGATCAGGCCAAAGGCCCATCTAGTCCACCTTCCTGTATCTCACAGTGGCCCACCAGATGCCTCAGGGAGCACACAAGGCAACCAGATACTTGCATCTCACTGCCACTCCCCGGCATCTGGCATCTGGTAATAGGCTACCCTCACACCACCACCAAGGAAGACACAAGGTTGGAGTTTAATTTTATTAAGCATAAATGACCCGTTTTTAAGTCATGAAACTGACACCCCTCCATTCCTTGCTACTGAATACTGCCTGCTTTTGTTGTCTTGTTAATTGCAGTGTATTGGTCACCAGTGTAGTATTGACCCCCTTCATATGTTAGTTATGGGACAATTTTCCCTTCTATAAGGTTTGATGGGATCTCAGGGCTGTTCAGAACTTTCAGACACATCCCCTGAACTGGTGGACTGGTCCCCACTTGAAGTTGGAGCCACACGGAATTGGGAACGTAATTATTTTTTCACAATCTAAAAACTGGATATCATTGAGAGATCACTTCATTCCTAAAGTATTGACACACTGAATGACAAAATGCCCCCAATTTTACTGCTTCAGTTCTTTTATATTGAAATGTCGACGGTAACGCCATGGTTTGCTACGCAAGTCCTTCATGTCACTGAAGAATTAAAATAAAAGTCCATGCCAGAACAATGAGATTGTACATTACATCTTAATTACTTTCTTCTGAAATATAACCAAATAATTCAGAATTAGTGTTGCAGTGAGCTAGCACTTTCATTAGCATAATCTAGGAGGGAAATTAAAATATTTGTGAAACGGTACCAACATGCTTAACATACATCTTTTATCTCCTCCATTATTAAAAGTATTTTCATAGGCAAATATCCTTCTACCGTTTTGATAATTTATAGTATAGTATAGTATAGTATAGTATAGTATAGTATAGTATAGTA
>JAJKFI010000019.1:2507093-2533798 GCA_029204185.1 Lerista edwardsae
TATAGTATAGTATAGTATAGTATAGTATAGTATAGTATAGTATAGTATAGTGTGTAACTCTTTGGCCAAAAATAGGATTTGCCTGTTCATGGAGATGTTACTCTCAGGGCGCAATCCTAACCTTGAGTTAGGCCGGCACAGTTAGGCCAGCAAAGTTTGGCCAGCACAAGGTCCACCGTAAAACATGTTTGGACCACCCTCGGAGTCAGGGAGGATGGCGCACGTCTGTGTGCTGGCTTCTCTGACTCTGAGAGTGGTCCAAACATACTTTATGGTGTCCCTTTTGCCAGCCAAACTTAGCTGGCCTAAGTCCAGGCTAGGATTGTGCTCTCAAACTGTGCATGGCCTCCTGTCTCAGTACACCTCTGGACATGGTCACAGCCAGAGGTTCTTTAAGAGGCCTGCCCGTGGATCACATTATCCCAGATATTGTCATCCGCTAGTTCTCTTCCTTTCATTTTAATTTGGACCTAACTCAATAGGCTCTGAAGCTCTCTCTCTCACACATGTCAATGAAAATATCCAGTTTTAATTATTTTTAGGTTTTGGAAGGTCAGTGCAACTTTCCTTCTTATCTCTCCTCTTGTTCATGCCTTGGACCAATGCCTATTGTCCAAATGAAATGAAGGAAAACCCTCATGTCATGACCATGAACTTTTATCTGGGGCAAATCTTATTCATTGGTTGTTTATAAATGGTCATTATTCATAAACAAGGAGAAGATTTAACACAATAAGTTATTTACTTGATGAAATATTGCAGCGGGAATCATCCTTGTGTTCTCCACTTTCAATAGGTCATATTTAATAGGTCATAGGTCATAATATGCCATATTTAATAGAACAGCTTCAGATCTGTGTGCCCTGAGGGAAGGAAATGCCCAGATCACTAGCTCCTATACAGACTAGCACTGGCCTGTTGAAAGCTGCCTTGGGGGCCTCTTTAGAGAGGACATTAATACCTGTATAAGTAATACATAAATATGGATTTATGTAAGAATTTACTCATGGAATGAAAGAACATAAGAAAAGCCCTGTTAGATCCAATCAAAGGCCCATCTAACATCTTTTTCTCATCTTTTTCTGGCCAACCAGATGACTCTGAGAATCCCCCAAGATTCCTGCTATTGGTGGCCTGCAACAAGTATTGAGAGGAACACTAGTAGCCAGTGATAGACTTTTATTCCATCAGTTACTACAGTAGGAACACTGTGATTCTTAGAAAATTACTGTTACAAATCAAAGTTTTAGTGGTGAAAAAGAAAATCATTATAAGAGCTATAATCTTGTTGTTGTTTTTTACTTCTGTGCTGGAGCTTAAAATCATGTTTATGCCTGTTGTTTTTATAATCAGTTTCCAGGCAGTTTGATTCTTGCAGGTGTAAGCCAATTTGAGACATTGATTCAGACTGAAAGTCCTGTGAAAAACATTAGATAAACAAATGCAACCAGCAGCTTCCCAACTGAAAGCTGCAAAAATAGCAAGCGAGGCTTGATCTGGAGGGTGTGTACGTCTGTGTGTGTTTCTCCCCAAAGGCTTACAGGGGCACCTTTTGTTTCTCAAGGGGAAAAAAAATGTCTGTACATAGCCTAAGTGCTCTGCAAGCCTTTCCGTTAATGCAGGTAGATAATACCTATGAAACAACAAGATATCAGTGAGGTGCCTGAAAGCAAAGGATAATGGAAGACTGTCAGAATGTATCAGAGAAGCCTGTGACAGCCTTCAAAGTGGTGGGATGTGAAATGACAGGAGACTGACGTGTTGCCTAGTTACCTTGATGCATTAGAAGTTGCTGTCACTTAAAATGCATTATACCAGGAAAATTATACAATTAGAGTTGCCAGAAGAAGCATAAAAGCTTGCACAATCTTACCCTCCAGTAGTATATGAAGAAAAACATACTTCTCTCGACATGTAACAGCTGTTTCTCAAGGGGTAACAATTCCACATTACTAGCTTATGAGTTGCCTCTATTTTATATTTGGTTCGATGATGTTATTTTTTGTTGTTGGGTTGTGTTTAACTGCAAGTGACATCCCATTGCACATTTGGAATACTTCTGCAAATAATTAGCACTTTGGTTTCCTGTGTGCAACATGGTTGGCTTCCA
This sequence comes from Lerista edwardsae, assembly GCA_029204185.1. Classification (NCBI taxonomy): domain Eukaryota; kingdom Metazoa; phylum Chordata; class Lepidosauria; order Squamata; family Scincidae; genus Lerista; species Lerista edwardsae. The sequence goes on from JAJKFI010000019.1 coordinate 2,509,204, forward strand.
AGTGGCCCAATCCCCAGAACTGAAGAGGTAAATGGAGCTATTCTGCCCAGTCTCCCCATCTTGGGAAATAGTGGAAGCTTGGTTTGTTTGTGGAGTAGACCATTCTCAAATGTGGACCCGTCACAGTCCTGCTGACATCACTAGGATCTGAATGAACTCCCACCAAGCTGTGAGCACCAAGCTCCTTTTCTTCCCATTTATCAGTTGCATAACTGGGCCGGATGGTGCCTGGGGCTGGGTGACATCATTCCAACACCCCCACCTGCACTTTCACACCCTCACCCATGCATGCACGGCCCTGGCAACAGCTCCATTTGGAACCATGTGGAAATGAGGGTAAGCGGGTAATGAGGGTAAATTTGCAGCATTTGCCATATGCTGCATGCAAGAGCTGTCACCCTCTCTCAGTGGAGACAGTGTATAGCGAGGGGCAATGTTTCCCACCGGACCCAGCTTAGTTACACCACTGCCACTTATCTGGTGATTGCAGTAGTGGTGGGTCTCACTGGATGGCACTGCCTCCTTTCCTCCACAAGGAAATGACAGTAGTATTCCAGATGCTAGTGGGCTTGGGATATATATCTTTAATAGGGTTCCTGATTAATACTGTGGCCTAGGATTGACATTTCCTTGGGCCATTGTACCTGGGATGCTGCTGAGACCTCACGCCTGAAAAACCAAAGGGAAACAGCAAATCAAAGCAATTGCTCTTTCCAAATGTGATCAGGCTACTGGGAAACCAAGGTCAACACTCAGTCATTCTATGTGAAGCAATGAAGAGTCTTATCTGGAGAACTGAACCCAGCTATGCTGACTCTTGGATGGGTGTGGTAGAAAAACCTCACCTGCTTCTGGATCCCAGCCCTCCCTGGAATAGTGTGTCTGCTCCAGGTGGCAAGAGATTGGGCACACAACAGGTTATATCCTCCCATGCTTGTAAAATGATTACAATAGGCCATCTCCTTTCAGAGGGCAGTGGCCACTAGGATGCTCCTTGTTCTAACTCTGTTCCAGCAGGTACACTGATGACTTTTGCACTTGAATACTAGGGATAAATTAAGAGTAGGGGCAGCCCAGCCATGAAGTCAGATGATATTATTGCTTCAAACAGTGGAAGCAGCAAACTGGCCAACTCCATCCCTGCGACAAGGACTCCCAACAGCATCTTCAAATATGCATGCGCTAACTAGATTTATCTCCAGGTGATTACTCAGCACTTGATCACTTGAAAAGCATGACTTGATCAGTGGAATACATAGTGACCGAGTAATCTGCGATGTTCATAGTCACCCAGTTACAAACATGCTTGCGAGAATCAGCTTTTACATACAACCCCTTTCCTTTTTGTTGTTGTCGCTGTTGCTGTTGTCACAGTGTCAAAAATCAACACCATTTGTTGTGGCTGCCAGCATTGCCCTATCAGTTCTTTGATATTTTACTGCAGTCCCCATTTACATATAATAATTAGTATTGTTGAATTTGATTAGACCGTGCAGCTGCTGCAGCGAATGGCGATGCTTCAGTTTTATTTTACTTTTTATGCTCATTTTCTAATAGCAAGCTATTGCCTGTAATTGGATTATTGTTTACTTCACAACCTGAATCTGAGTAGTTGTCATCTACCTTCAGTGTATCTCTGCAGGCACATCTCATTTGTGCCATCTGTTCTTTTCATGTGTGGTCATAAAAGATCATTTGTGAAATTTTCTTTCCTTTATGACCCCTTCATGAATGAGCTCCTCTGAGCACTTGCCAAGGATGTCTTCTGCAGTATAAGAACCAAAGTGCATAACCTTTTCATTCTCAAATGCTATTCGGAAAGATGTGTGTTTCTCATACCTTTCTTCATTCATTAAAAAGCAAGGTTTTTGTTGGTATTACACTGACAACATATTAATCATTAATCACATTTATGATAAATATGTTGTCAGTGTAATACCAACAAAAACCTTTCTTAATTTCTTAGTAGTATTAACAAACACTTCCTAAGTAAAGTTAAGCTAGATCCTTAGGCTCATTTTGGATTTTACAAAAAGAATTTTACAACTTAAATGGACCAATCCTACCCTCTCCAACCTTTTCCACTGCCATAAAGCAGACAGAGCAAGTCGTGTGTGTGCGTGCATGCATGCGTGCGTGCGCACGTGTGTGTGTGTGTGTGTGTATGTGAGAGAGAGAGAGAGAGAGAGAGAGAGAGAGAGAGCAGTCTCACAGTTGCAAAAATTTCCACAAATATTTTTCTCTTATTATGAATATTCTTAGAATGTTGTACAAAATGTTGTCTGTCTTATTCTATAAATGACCCATTCCGATCCATCACAAGAGCAAGACTGACAGCACAAGACTGAAGCTGTTGTGAAAGTGCTGTAAAGCCACTCAGAAGTTGTGTGCTGGCTCAACAGATGCACGCTGGAAGATGGTGAGTTTGTGCCCGCCTAGGCAAGCCAGCACAGTGGCTGGGAAAGGGTAGTGGGAATGGGGAACTCAGGTGTTTCTGGGCATGGGGAGGGTGTGGAGAGAATGTTCTGGGAAGTGGATCGGGCCCAGAAGGGTGGGTGGGACCAGCCTGGGAGGCAGGATCCCAACCCCCGACCCCAGCTCAATCAGTCTTACATGGGCTGCTTGTTTTTGCTTCTGCAAAATTGCTGGGCTGGCTGTTGTGCAAGCTGGAGTAAGGACTGAAATCCCCTTACTCAAAGTTGCGCCCAAGCCCGCTCCTCACCCATGCTGGATACAGTGCAGGCCTTTTGGCCTGCCTGTTCCAGGACAGATTAGGATTGCGCCTTAAGTGATGTGGCCCTGGCAGCCAAAAGCCTGGAGACCCCTAGAACAATGCATGCAACAAGAAGAGATGTCCTATTCATTTATCACCATGAAACAACATTATAAGTACGGTATGACAGCTGCAGCACAATTTACATACTAACCTGCCTCAACAGCTCTTCAAGTACTGCTTACAGACGGTATCCTTCTGACAAGGCATCCTGGTCTGCATGTCCATTTGATAGTTTGCATTCGTCTGTCCCACAGATGGCGTCTATGTCCGTTCAAAAGACCTTGCATGAATTATTCCTTTTCGTATATGGATAAATTCTGTCAATTTAGCCAATGTGAGGAAGTAAAACAGTTTCTTGTTCCCATCACAGTTCTTTGGATCCTCATCCCTGGTAATCCTTCATTGAGTGTTATCATAAGTCTTTCAGATTCCCCCCCCCCTGCTTTTATAGTGGGTTTTCTTTCCCTGGGTCTAGCCAGTTATTCCTCAATTCCAATAAGAGGTTGTGGCTTTATTTGGGAGTAGCCCATTTGTCATTAATGTTACTTTGTGTTGTACTTAGTGAGTGGAGAAGCTTATGGCCCAATCCAAAGCCCTTTACCGTGGGCAGGACCAGAGCCACGCACCGGGAGATGGTGAGTTTGTGCCGGCCTAGTTTACTGTCATGCAAGGTGCCTTAAAGTTCCTCCAACACTGGCAATAAGCCCTTACTGCCAGTTCTGGGGCCATGGCAACGACACCCACCCACACCCCGGAGAGAGCACCAGTCGCCAGCGAGCAGTGAGTTCAATGCTCACCAGCAATATGGCCTTCCAGGGTGGGGTGGGAGGGCATTCCTCGGCGGGTGGAGAGGTGCAGTTGGGATGGGACCGGTGTCAACTCCAACCGACAGTTCCTGACATCCGAGTAAAGCCACATGAGTAAAGCCCCCTTTTTCCCCTACAGAGCCTCCCGGGGCTTCCTGGCTGCTGTGGGATGCAGCGGTAGTCACAGTGATGTCATTCAGGAGGAACGGACCAGAACGGGCGTTCCGGATCCTAACAGGCTCCGTGGCTGGTTCCGGGTTCCCGACAAGTGCCAATCAAAAGTGAGTTCCTGTTCCTAAATCATTTGAATGACACCACTGGGTAGTCAGCTGGCTACTGCTGCCCTCCTGGGCGATTGGACGGTTCAGGATTGGGCTGCCTGCTTCTGTGATAGCATTAAGGTTGCATTCTATTTTCCTCAAGCTCACTGTGCAGTAGTGAAAATAATAGTAGAGAAAATACAGTACGATTTGAAAATCACAGGTATATCTCTAGGCTGAATGAACTTTACATCCCAAGTTCGATTTCAGTCACTTTTTGCATCTCTTAAAAGAGGGCTAAGAATCTACTACATGTTAAGATTGGCAACGAAATTACAATAAGCCATAAAAAAACTGAAGGTATCTAATAGTCTTTTAGAGAGCGAAATCAACTTTCAAATTAATTTCAAGAGGAAAAAGCTAATATTTATCTGTTAGGCTGCACAATTCCATTTAACAATTATCTTTTAAGAAACATTCATAGTTTTATTCATATGGCTAATCAACCCTCTGTACAGTCATGCTAATAGCAAAAGAAGCTCAGTAATTGAATATTGATAGCAATAGCTTTTCATAAAAAGGAAAAAAAGTTAAATAAGGATAAGTTCCTCATATTTTAAAATAGTAATTTAAATGCAAATGTGGACTTTAAAAAAAGACTCGTTTTCATCTCTGGAGTCTTGGAAAGTGTTCACTCAAGCAAAGCACATGTAATGGGACTAGGGGACCATTTGTGAGGGATTTAACTTGAGATAGAGTTAACTTGAGAAGTAGCTTAAGGACCATGAATGTGTCGTTTTTAAAAGGACACTGCAAGAGAACTTGGAGAAAAGCTTGATCTCACAATCTTTAGTGATCTCACACTAACCCAGCCATTTTCAACCACTGTGCTGCGGCACATTGGTGTGGTGCGAATGGTCCCCAGGTGTGCCCTGGGAATTTGGGAAACAATCATTTATTAATAGGGCCATTGGGGGATGTGAGCCCCCACTGGCAGCACAGTGTGCCTTGTCAATTGTCAAATAACTGATGGGATGTAAATGATATTATCCAAGATGGGCACGATCCAAGTGCTGGGCTACCAATGGAAGAGGGTTTCTTGAGCAGGAAAGTCCTTACCAAACATGGACAGAGTGGAAGTGTGTGGTGCAGGGGAGACTACCAAAATGGACAGTGTGGAGACCCTTAGTGTGGAGGAAAATGCTAACATTCGGCTTCTTGAGCATGGATAGCTATAGGACTTTAGACAACGAAAATATATTCCTGGGTTAATAATGGTATCTGGAACATCTCCTGGCTGTGATTGAATTAAAATATATCCTTCCAGGAGGGCACAAAGGCTTAACTGCACCCCAGCACATGCTTAGGTCATTGGTGGGAAAGACATCTAGAAGAGAGAATCTGAAAAAAAACTCCCCTGGTGGCCTGGCTACTGGGCAGTTTGGCTGAGAGCGCAATCCTAACCAACTTTCCAGCACCAGGGAAAAGGGCAATGCAGCTCTGTGGTAAGGGAAAAAACATTCTTTTACCTTGAGGAGGCCTGTGTGACTGCCCTCCAACTTGATACAGCTGTGTCAGTGCTAGAAAGTTGGTTGAGATTGTGCCCTCAATTTATTATGCAGGAAGACTTGTGCATGCAAGTGAGATTATGCCAAGGTGGAGAGCCCAATTTGCAAGACCTTAGAGCAGTGGTTCCCAAACTGTGAGTCAGGAGTGCTGCAGTGTTCTGCTCAATGGCCCTTTATTAGCACGATATTGTTTAGAGGGAGGTTGGGCTCAACCCCTTCCAGGGCAAAGTTCTCATTGACCATTAGAATGTCAGCTAAAGAACCAAGATGGTGTTAGGAGAATCTGTGCATGTTTTGTTCAGTGAGGTCATTGGCAGCAATGAACATTATTATTATTTAAAAAACCTAATTTATATTCATAAATGTATCCATTTATATATAATTATTAAAAACAATGCTGAAGTGGAAATGAACATTGGAGGAAATGAAGTAAAAGTAGTTTTCAAAGACAGGCTTCTTTTCAGATCACCTTAATGGCTGAACCTTTTCATTTTTAAAACTTATTTTATGATTAATGAATAGGCAAGAAGGAATTTGACATGCCAAGTCTTTGATTTGAGAAATGGCATGCAGAGCTGTCATTGGTAAGAAATTAGATGAATGAGAAAACTCTTCAAGGGTTTTTCAGACCTTTTTGTTATGGGGTTCACTCTTTTCTTATGTAGCACAAATAAAAATGTGGCAATACTTCGAAATGCAGAGACAAATTCTACAGATAGTTCATTATGCATCTCATTATGCATTATGTATCTTCATATGCATTAGGAAAACCTTGATATTATGAACATGAGTGCATATAAAGGTGTTCCTACGGATAAATGTCAAACTTCATGCCATTAGCATTGCAGTGCTATGTTCCATTGGCATACAGGCAGGTCGGCAATTTATTTGAATGGGCAATCTAGGCTACTTGTAATGACATAATTGTGACTGTTCTGAAGAACATCTTGTCCCACTTCAAGGGGAGATGCATGATGTGGTTAGGAAACTGCAAGGGTTGGCTTCAGTTCTGGCCACAGTTCTGACCACAGGCATGTGGGCAATGGTATGCGTCATTGCGCTTCTTGTCAAATTAAGTTTCCTTTTTCACTTCAATTAATATTCTCAGCTATTGCACTTACAGTTTTCCATCAGCTTTTACAAGAAATGTAATTAAGCACCCCTGCACATTCAAGGTTAAGATTAATGTTTAAGAACTTTCAAAAGAAAGTTCCAGAAGATTTGACGATAAACCACCAGCCTAGTATTATTGAAGGCCTGCAGCAATGGATAACAAAAGCCTCCAACGTAAGTCCTGGACTAGTATCATAAAAACTGTGCTGCTGCTGTGTGCTGTGAAGTAGTCCTTGCAAATGGCTGGAGGCTCCACGGATATGCCCGTGGCTCACCCAGCCTGTGACGGAGCAGGTTAGGTAGAAGCAGAGGCAGTTTGGGAGGGTTTGGGGGCAGAGCGTGGGCCTAATTGGGAGTGGTTTGTGGAAGGGAAGGGTAAGATCTTGGTGTCAACCGTGTGTGCCAAAATCCTATGCCTCTTTTCCCAACCTGACATGCCCACTGAGGCTCCACAGACCTATGCCAGCTAATAGCTAGCATGGGTCTTAAGAGAACCATTGGTGGCCAAAAAACATCTACTTACCTGTCCTGGGCCATCTGATCACACCTTCCACACCATGGCATGCATCACGGGTTCCATCAGTGGCACTGCATGCAATGGACTGGTGGGAATTGGACTGCTAACCCCATACTGCCTGGGCATCTTTCCTTGTATAGCTCCCTTCTCCTTTTCTAGGCACTTGAACTAGTTGTCCTTCATTGTCCCTTGGTTCCTCCTTCCTACACACTTCATGTCCCATGTTGGTACTTCTCTTCTATCAAGGCATCATATGCCCCTTGTTTAAATTGCTATTGGCTCAGCCTGCCTCAGTCCAAACTACTTTAAGGATCTTGTTGCATGTTTCTGTGCTTTTTGCTAAATAGCAGCAGTGAGACCCTGATCTGCATTGGGACCATGGGGAAAATCTTATCCCTTGTCCATTTCATGCTCCAGATCTGGATTGGGGGCCTATGGCTACTTACCAAAAAGAAAGAACTCACATAGGTCAATGCCAGTACCAGGTTGCTTGGGTACTGCCTGGGACAAAAACCCACACTAGCCCCATACCTAGACATCTGACAATGCTTTGGGCTCTACTATCATCACTAGTTCTTGGTTCTTGGATCAGCCTGACAAGATGGGCCCTCTGATCAGCATAGACTCTTTGGGTGGGCCCAACCTTTAAAGTCACATTAACTTTCGCTTTGTGAACTTTTTGTTGAAAAGTGGTATATAAATATTATTTATTTATTTATTTATTTATTTATTTATTTATTTATTTAATTTCTATCCCACCTTTCTGCCCATGGGCACCCAAGGCGGCTTACAACATTAAAATACAATAAAACACAAAGTTTAACAATTAAAAACAATGTTAAAAATATATTTAAAACAGTTAAAATTTAAAATACTGTTGATTAGTTAATTTGATGTTCTTTGTCTCCTCAATTCATCTCCCTACTTTCCGTCCTTCTTCCTTACTTAGCTATACCTATCTCAAGGAATTTAATTCTCAATCATGCAAAAAACAGGCAGGGTAGGGATGAGTTCTCCGAAGTAAAAAGTTTGCGGCTTTCAAGAGAATGCCTCTTTCTTGGGCTGTAATAGGTTTTCCATTTCTGTATTGTGTTGCCAACTTGACGGATGATGTTTTCAATGTTGATATTGCCCTTACTACATAATACCATTATTGGTTAAGTCATGGGGTTATTGCTTTGAGGTTTTATGACAGAGTTGCTCTTTTTCAAGAAGAAGGGGGGGAAATGCTGATTAATGCAAGCATCCAAATGTGTGTTCAGATTTTGGAAACTTGCTCCCTTCTACCTCCTTGATGTCATATGCTTTAGTGTTGGACCGTCTCTCAATATGCAGCAATTACTTGTTTACATTATTATATCTGTCCTTTCTGTCAAGTATGTCAAGCAAGTATGTCAGTATGTCTGACTTGGCTTTCTCTTGTAATGGCAGCAGCTTGGTTGGAAGTGGGCTTGAGAGTGGGGTGTTATGCCACAAAGTGAATGCACATATGCCACACATATAACTGGGCTGGGATAATGGGGTAGGCTGTCTGGTCCAGAGGTGCTGAAGGGGTGCTGAAGGGGGTGACAAGTGCAGTGGGCGCTGGCAGAAGCGAGGCACCGCTGTGCAGAATAACCTACATGCTTTCCCCCCTCCTTGCGCTCGTATCACTCCTCAGTGGAGCAATTCCAAGCACAGGGAGGCATGGCTGGGCAACACACAGGGGTGGGGCATCAGCGCTGGGGAAGCAGTGACATCACCCGCCCCCCGGCACACTTGGAGCCGGGAACAGCTCTGGCCTGGTCAAAGCTTGCTGCCTTACTGACCAAACTCTTGCTGCATCCAATGGTGCAAACAGACAGCTTGGAAGAAATATGTAACAATTTTTTTTAATTTACCACCCTATATAATAGGCCACCTGGCCATCAATGAGAGGCGGGTGGCATACACGGCTGAGAAAATAGGAACAAAATCCCAGCGTGCAATGCTGTCACCAAGATACACCCCTTCCTGCCCCCCAAACCACCCCTCCCCAGCCTGCTCCCAACCCTGAACCTACTCTAAACTGGTCACAAACTACTTAACTCTGCTGCCAACTTCCTTGCATGGTTGTGACATCCAGGAGCCACTTGCACTGGCAGCCCTGGAGCAGCGCACCATTTAAGATGTCATAAGACTTATGGCAGCAGATTGGGAGATCTGCCCCCCAAAGCCCTTCATGAGATTTGGCTGTTACTTCATTGCACTGCTTCCTTCACACCTCCTCTTTCCAGGCTGCAATCTCTCTTTGCATATACCTCCTATTCTTTCCTTCTTACCTTCCCCAGCCCATTTATATGTATGTGTCCCGGTGTCGACTGATACAGTATCCACTGTTTCGGTTATCCATGGATACCATGGATGCCTATTAAAAAGATAAAAAGATAAAGGTTTCCCCACGACCGAATGGTCTAGACATGACCGACTGAAGGGGGCGGTGCTCATCTCCGTTTCAAAGCCTGTAGAGCCGGCATTTTTTCCGAGGACAAGTGGTCATGTGGTTTTTCCGTGGTCATGTGGCCGGCATAACTATACGCTGTAGTGCATGGAACGCCGTTACCTTCCCACCGAAGTGGTCCCTATTTATCTACTTGCATTTAGGTGCTTTCGAACTGCTAGGTTGGCAGGAGCGGGGACATTAAACAAATCTCTCTTTTTTTAACCTTGTTGCAGCAGAACCACTGATGTTCTCCTATCTTTAAAAAAGCATTCCCAATATCCACAGTGGGGTCCAGAATGGAACCCCAGTGGAAACCGGGGGAAAGCTTACTAGAAAAGTTCCTGTCCCTGCCCATTGCCTTCTCTGTTTCAAGCAGGGTCGGCATCATTATAAGGCATCCTTGGGCAGGTCCCAGCATCCAGGAGGTCCCAGCATCCAGTGGAGGCCAACTGGAGGGGGGGCCCTCTTATTGCAGCAGTGAATGCAGATTTCTTTCACTCTTGGCAGGTCAGCAGCATAAACAATGTATTAGCCAGCAGTCTCTGTCTGTCATTTTTCCCCATAATTGTTTGCACACATTTCCACTCTGGCTGGTCAACTCTACAACGACTCCTTTCTGCCACAGTGAGTACTGCAGCTTGTCACAACTTGACATTCCATCTCCTATCCAAAAACAAAACACAGATTCTCCTGCTTAGCTCAGCCTCCTTACATTAGTAGTAGGCTACTTTGGAATGCCAGGTGCAAGGTAGTGGCAACAGGATGCAGGAATCTCGTTGTCTTGTGTGCTCTCTGAGGCATCTGGTGGGCATCATTGTGAAATACAGGAAGCTGGATTAGCTGGGCCTTTGGCCTGATCCAGCAGGATTCTTCTTATGTTCATATATTCTTATCACAAGGTTGGCCCTAATGTTATGGCTCAATTAGGTCAATCAAGTACAGAGTTGTGGTTAGACGATTTTAAAGTTGCAGTCTTAAACAACCATTCCTGGAAGGAAGTTCATAATGCATTCAGAAGGTTTAACTTCAGAGTAAGCATGTTTAGGATTGGGCTGCAAATGCCAATAAATGAAGGAAATGGAAAATTAAGCAATTAATGCTTTGAACGGCCAGCACAATAGCTTCCACTCTGTGCGGAAACATACATCAGCCACAATTGAAAAGACTCAATAATGCCTGCATGCAAACAGCAGCCAAGTAAATCAGGAACAGCATTTGCTGAATTGCTCCTATCATCAACACCACCTTTGAAATATGTTATTTCTACCAACAATTGCTGAACTTTTTGCTGAGGAGTTTCAGCGATAGCTTCATTGTTAGCTGATGATTAACAGCTTGTGGTGACTGCTCTACTGGGGACAGCATTTTTACATCATATTCTGTTTAGATATGCAAGTCTATTACAGGTTTGATGAAAGTGTCCAAGCAGCAGACACCATAATCATATACAATTTCAGAGATATTGCCAGTGCACAAAATAAGATCAAATGACCTGCATTAGAAACCTGAATAAACTGAAAATAAACCTGGGGAAAAACCCTGTCCATTGATTCAGTCCAAATTCTTCTTGCCCAACAGAAGGCTCATTTATTTAATCAGGGCACCTTTTAAATATGCCATTAGAGTAGAGGTCTCCAGACTTCCAGCCTGTGGGCCCGATCCAGTGACCGCTGATTCCCTCTGCCTGGTGACCGGCAGTTACTGTTCTGCTAGGGGACATGTTTACAGTCACAACTACAGTCTCCATGTGTCACCGTGGCCAGCCACTTCTGGGTTCTGCTGCCCCAGCAGGCTGTGTACCCAGGGTTCTGGCAGGTGCGGATGATTGCACAACACTTGGGGGCTGTAGTCCTGGCTGTAAACACACACTTCCCAGTGGAACAGAAAGCACTGTTTGGAGACCAGTTTGGAGACCACTGCTTTAGAGCAATGCCTAGATGGGGTGGGCAGAAATCATTTATAACTTCCATATCATACATGAGATCACCAGTCAAGAGTCCTCCCCTCCACCCCCAGTTATTTTCATGAGCAGAAATCTAAAGGGATAGATATACCTGAATATCAGCGGCGGGATCTACAAATTATCAAGGGAAACGCTGGGCGGGACTTACGCGAAGCTTCCGCATGATTGGCTGCCTGTCTGTAGCGTTCCGCAGCTGTCCTGGCCTCGGGGGGACTGCCCCTGGTTAGCGCGCCCCCCCCCCCGCTGCTTGCCCAGGCACCCGGCGCGACCCTCACCTGTCCCCCGCGGCGAGCAGGAGCCCCCCCCGAGGCCAGGGCAGCCGCGGAACGCTATGGACGGGCTGCCACTCAAGCGGAAGTCCTGCCTGAGTCCCACCCAGCGTTCCCCCTGATCATTTGTAGATCCCATCGCTGCTGAATATACCTGTGCAGGAAGTGTGCACCAATGGTTGAGCTGCTGGTACTTCCTGAAGAGTTAAGCAGGAAAATCTGTGGCAATGTTTTTAGACAGGAGACAGAATGTCAGGCTGTGACAAGCTACAGTACCTGTTGTGGCAGAACAGAGTCACTGTGGAGCTGATTAGCCAGTGTGGGAACGTGTAAGAAAGCCAGCCGGCAAAAGAATGGATTACAACCTTGAGTACCTGTCCAGGCTTGACTTACGATTGCCTGTGAAGCTCAATGACACACCGAATCCTCAGTCCCAGATGTAACCACACTGTGAAGGCTACATCTGGGACTGAGGATTCGGTGATTCACAGAATACTGTATATTTGCAAGAGCCCCATTGAAAAATAGTGGTTTCTACTAACTTGCCCATGTAAGCCGCCTTGGGCATTTGCTTTGGCATGGGAAAGGCGGGTTATAAATTCTTCAAATAAATTCAATACATTGTCCCTGTGTTCAAAAGCATTGCATGGCAGTCTGCTAAGGGAAGAGCCATTCTTTTCTATTTTCAGTTTTCACAAAAAATAACAAGATTATACATGGACGTAATACGGTGCTTGGGATTCACCCCAAACTGTATAAATGAAAAGATTTCCTACAAAGCAGCAGCCGTATAGCTTCCTTGCTCTGTCAGTTGGACAATGAATTATTAAGGGGAGAGAGGAAGCTGCATCGCTGCCAAGAGGAAAAAGAAAAGCCTAAACTTAAAAGAAAGCTGTTTAATAAGCAGCAAATTCCAGTGATTGATGTTTGAGGCAATTTTCTTTCTTTAAACAGCAATGCATTTTTTACACTTAAGAATATCTGTTAGTCATACAATGGTCTTGCAGTTCTTACTGCTCAAAACATATTTTGTTTTACTTAAGATTAAAACTATGTGCGTGATCCAGGCATAGTAATTAGTGACTAGCAAGATGCAGAGTGTGATAGTAGCCTCAGGGTGGGGAAAGGGGCAAGGATGCTACGTCAGCCCTGCACTGTGAGCTCTGTCTTTAATGCTGAAGACGGCATTCTTCATCCTCTGCCTGGAAAAATTGAGTGTTGTCAATGTAGGAGGAAAATGTCAGGTTGTTCCTAAGTTACCTGAGCACCTCCCGCCCCCCCCCCAAAAAAAAAAAGCACGGCAGACAGGTTTTCGTTAACGGTCACCTCATGCAATTATTAACAAGCAGCACCTGCAGCGGGGAGGAAAAACTTAACTCCATCCGACATTGTGATCCGGGGGGGTGCAGCGGGGGGGGCGCCATTGCACGGAGGCCAAGCACTTTTTGGCCCACCCGCCCTCCCGTGCACCTGGAATGCTCCAAAATGGAGGCGTGGCAGGGAGACGAACGGGGGCGGGGCGATGTGCCGGGGGGCGGTTTTGTCGCCTTGCCATGGGGTGCGCTCCTGGCCCAGCCCGCCTCTGATTGTGAGGGCAACTACATGGGGTGGGGAATCTGAGAGGTTCCTGAAGGGACAAAGATTATTGCAGGGTGTGGACTGCAGCCATGCTTAAGGGCACAATCCTATGCTGTGCCGGAACAGGCAGGCCGGTAGGCCTGCACTGTATCCAGCACAGCACTGGAGCGCACAGGAGCCCCCCAGACGCAAGGGCACATTTCTGCCTTTACACCAGATTTACGCCCACCAAATCGCAGCCACATCCTGGCCCTGGCCCCTCCCCGTCCTCAAGGTAGACAACTAGGTGGTGGGCACACTAGGTCTTTGTCCTCTCCTTGCAGACCAGTCAGGCCATTTCATCGACCACATTTCATTGCCAGGCAAAAGCATTTTTATTTAGGTTTTTTTTTTCTTTAAAATTATGGTGTTCGGTTGCTGCCATGGTAGGTTTTCTATCCTATTGTGTGGTGCCTGTTGTTGTTGTTGTTGTGGTGGTGGTGGTGGTGGTGGTGGTGGTGGTTGTATTTCAGTACCTTGGTGGAGCATTAGAGTACAATCCTACACAGCATTGGATTAGTGAGACCGGTGGGCCTACACCAAATCCAGTGCTGCTTTGGTGCACTGGGGAGCCCCCCTGGGGCAAGGGCACATTTGCACCCTTGCCCCAGGGGAGGCTCCAGCCTCCCCATTGGTTTCCTAAGATCTGCACCTGTTGTGTAGCAGGCGCAGAGCCAAGGATGACATGCAGCCCGAATCGGGGCTGTGAGGATTGGGGATGGAGGCTTGAGGCGGCCTACCACCCGCATTCCATCTCTACCCCATTCCCCGGGCAGGCACGCCTACCGGCATGCCCCCCCAGTTCCACCCACCTATCTGCCCTCCCAATACTCAGATCCACTCTTGCACCAGCCAAGTTCAGCTGGCGCAGAAATGGCTCTGTGGGCCTCTCCCTGGTGCCATTGGGCTGACACAGCTGTTAGCATTGGCCCTGTGGCACTAGTGCCGACGCAGGGGTGCTGGTCAGCGTCCTCATGTTGGCGCTAGTGACATCGGGCTGACACAAGCACGTTGTTTCAGCCCAACGTATATTAAAGGATTGCGCCCCAGTCTATAAATTTAATGAATAAAATTCAAGGAAATGTTGGCTAACTATAATCGTTTTTGTCATAACAGATGTTGTTAAATACATTCTTGCTGGACCAGGATCTCAATCATCAGTACTGGCCGTCCCCTGTCTGGATGATCCACCAATCAGGATTGCCTTTAGAGCTCCCATCCCTATGTAGTTAGCCCTATGGAGATTCATGTATACAACTGCATGCACACAGCCCATTGCTACCTCTGTGAATATCTGGATTGGGTTCTTAGGTTATTATTTATAAATACAAAATTAATATAGATAAAACAATTCAGTAAAATACATCTTCTGTTCTTAGTGACCTCATTAAAAAAAAAAAACCACTTTCCTTGTTTAGGAGGGCATCAGTAACATGCCTTGCTCATAATATTTCCAAAACGGTAGACTTCTAATTTTGATTAGCCTAAATTGTTGCACTTAAATAGCAGAAATTTATTCATTGGCTCAATGTTTCACTTCTCTGAAACTGGCATTGATGTTGCCCATTGGCTTTGATAATGAAATTGTACACCTGTTCGAAAATAAGCACCAGATTGTTAATGATTCTTGGCCTTCTTGCTGTCAGTAATTTTCCAACAATATTTCTCTCCAAATTAGTGGCACATTTTTGTGCTTCTCAAGACTTGTGAGACAAAGTGGTCCAAGATTTTCCATCTTAAAAAAGCTCAGTTAATCCCGGTTCACCTGAATCTAAAATGGTAATTTAATAGATATTTGAACAAGATTATTTTTTAATGTTTAGATAACCTTTCTTAAAATAATGAATCCAAGAGAAATCTCAATATAGGTTCTGCTTCATTAGAAATATGCTTTATACAGTACAAGGTGATTCATTTTAATAGATGTACCTGCCTCTCCAAACAATGGGGATATTCCAAACCTAGTGACTGTCCCTTTTGTTTTCCCATTACAGAGATATCATGATCCACTTCAGACAGACGGCTGCTTATCTGGCATGCAGTTTCAGTTCTGGGTTGGACCTTTCAGCCTGGGGAAATGCATTCATAGTACTGGTAAATCTCCAGGGGTGGGGGGAGAGTCTTGATATACTGTATTTTTTCTTTTCCATATGATTTGTGAAGATGGTTTCTTATAGCTGAGAGACACGTGCTTTTTAGGACTCAGTGCTGCTGAAAGTAGCTGTCAGTATGGAGAGGCATCTTTTTGTGCCCCTGGCAAAAGGTGCAACTGTAACACATTAGCCACATGCACAATAAATAATAAACATTCTAGCTCTGAATACCTATTTGAGCCTTTGCCTCCCTTTCTTTTTCTGCTTCGCATCAGCTAAAAATAAACACACTGAAGCTTGTTTTGCATGCTTAAAATGCTAGCTAGATTGTGGTGACATACTTGAAAGTACTGTGTATTGTACCAGACATAAGAATCGTAATAGTGAACCATATATATATAATTTTTAACATCATGTAATCTGTGATCATTTTGGTCAGATACAGGAAACATATTAGTGAGCCCAATGCTAATATGGTGTAGTGTCAACGCAACGGGCAGCGTAGGATTGCGCTGTTAGTCTTGATGAAACAAACAATAGCTTGCTCTCAGGTCAATCATGCAGTACCTTTTTAAACATTTCTATATCTAAAATTTTAACATTGTTGGGCATAATAAAATTTACAGAAATAAAAGATTCAGGGCGCAATAATGTCATTGTGCTGGGCTGGCGTAATCCCTTATGCTGGCCCAGGGCTGTCACAGACATGCATATCTGCACCAGCCGGGAAGGCAAGTGGGTCAGCAAAGGCCATCATTGCTGCCTATGGAGGTGAGATCCTTCCTCTGCACCAGCCCTATAAGTAGGGCTGGCACAGGCCAAATTCAGCGAACAGGGAAGGGGATTGGGGAGGGTATGAGGGAGGGAGGCATTTCAGGTCATGGGGAGAGAGTGGAGAGAAGGTGATGGATGGGCCAACACAGGATGGGGGGTGGAAATAGGATCCAGCACTTATGCTTGATCCTAACCCCCAGCACTGCCAAGTTGGCCTTGCATGGCTTGTTCATAGTTGCACTAGCAATTTGGCTGGACCAACTCCAAGTAGCCCTGTTGGGGCTGCCGCGGCCTTCCCTGGGGTAAGGGGAAAATATCCCTTCACCCCAAGGCAGCCTCCAGCTGCCACCCAACATGCTCTGGTTACAGCGTAGAACTGCCAGGGTACTGATTGGGTTGTCAGTCAGAATGTATTGGGAAGAACATAGCAACCAACACAGACTAAACCAATATATTTGACACTGTACATTGATATTTAGATTACTGCATGATTTATATACAAAACTTTTTCCACCTTTTTTTTGTTTCGCTGTCAGTAACAGCACAAAGAATGATTAAATGTGTCTAGTAAACCCAGACAACATAAAAATAAATGAGGACAGCTCAGCAAGACAGAAACAGAAAGACTGTTCTTCCTTCCTTTCTTTTTTTTTTTCAGAAGAGCATCATAAACTTTCCAAAAGATGAAAAGGCTGCATCTTCACATCTTATCAGTTACTAAGAAGTAAAGATCTGATATAAGCCTTTCGTGTAGGATGCTTGTTTCAGACAGCATTTAAACATTAGGAAACACAACATGGAATGTGAAACAGAAACACACCCATTGCCATTCTTGGCAATGGACAAGGATTGGCAAGTCTTGGCCAGACTTGGCAATTCTTGGAGATGGGCAAGGATGAGTGGATGAATCCAAGTAGATATGAGCCTGTAAAGGTAAAGGTTTCCCTGCGACCAATTGGTCTCGTCGTAGGGGCCTGTAGGAATTGACAAATTAATACCCAAAATCAAGCAACAAGATAACAAAAACTTGTCATTGAAGTAATGGGAGGATGGCAATAAGAATACAGAATCCAACTACTGCACGTTCAATGTTGAAAACACCACAAGAGCAAGGAAGGGGATAACTGGGAAAGTACCCCAAGTAAATGAAAAGGGAAACTCGCAGTGATCTTAGCTAAGGATAAGTATATTATATGTGCTCCAGACAAGATCAGTAGGGCTATAAGGCAATTGGTAGAATATTCAGAAAGACGTTACCAAGTGTCAGGGACACTGTTTGAACAAAGGAAAATATGCAAAGGAAACTGTATGCAGAGCCTTGCAGCCCAATCCTAAGCAGCGCTGGCATAGTAAGGCAGCACGGCTGCATCCCAAACCGGTAGGAGGCAGCAGCAGCACAGCGCAGGGCAAGGGGAGGTTTTCCCCTTGCACCCGGAAAAGCCCTAGCCAGCCCTATGGGGCTGTTTGGATCTGCGCCTGCAGTTTTGCAGGCGGAGGAGAATGTGAGCAGCAGCGGCTCAAATCGGGACAGCAGGAGATAGGATTTGGGATACAGCACAACAGCCGTTGTCCATTGCTGTTCTTGTCACCACCCACTGAGCCACTCCGTTAGGTCCACGGAACACTTCTGGAACGCCCCCAGCAAGGTTCTACGCTGACTAAGTGCCACTGGCACTCAACACCGGTGCACAACCGCTGCAGCTGACAGGCCAACTCGCTGGCGCAGACACGCCTGATGGCACGTTTGCAACAACACTAGATCGGTGCAAGATCCGTCGCAATGCCGGTATAGGACTGCACTCTTTGTGACAGTTCCTTTATGAACGACCAATGATGATGATCCTGAGCTGAAAAGAGACTGCTGGATGTTGTGGAGCAGTTGGAGAAAGCTTAACGTATCAGGAGTAGATGACCACACTTACAGTCCAATCCTAACCCTGTGCTGGAAAAGGGAGGCCAGCTGCCCTGCCCCATATCCAGCATAATGTCGGGGGTGCATGTTGCGCAACTCGGAGCAAGGAGAATTCATTCCCCTTATCCCGAGTAACTCCCCAGCACTCTCAGTAGGGTTACTCAATTTTGCTGGTGCAACTCCGAGCAGCCCAAGTAGGGCTGACTGGGCCAGGGACGGGGTTTAGGACCCGACATGTGCCGGATCCTGGCACCACCCCACTTCCCAGTCTGGTCCACCCATGGGCCTGCCCTCCCTCTGCCTTTCCTCCTCCATGCTCCCTAACCCCCCACACCATCTGAACTTGGAGGGCACTTCCCCTCTTACCTGGGGTGGCGCGGAGGCTGGATGTGGCCCCTGCAGCTGGTGTGTGTCTTCACGTCAGCTCCCCCCCCCCCAACTCAGGCTGTCAAAGGACACCTTTGAGTCCTGATATCATGCTGGAAAACTAACCGCATGCCACATACGTTCCATTTATTTCTCTGAATTTTACTGAAACGCTGGCAGTATCTTGTTTGCTTGTATTTAATGAATATGTCTTCTCTTCAGAGGCCTATTGGAAATTGTGGTAAAACTCTAAAAAACTGTTTTAGGAAGCGGTTTTAGGAAGCATGATCGCACCATTTAGTAGCAATGGCAAAGAGCTGCCAGTTTAATTACCAGCACTAATAATTCCATTCATCATCTCACAAATGGTATTTGTGGGTAGCGACAGAACAATCTCAGCAACGATCCATGACTGATTCTAAAGACACGGTTCTGGTACCACTTCAGACTTGCTCAAAACCACTGGTGTAGCTAATGAAAGTGTAGCCTGTTACAGAGAGCTAAATGATATCCTGGAAGTGATGTCACAACAGGAAGCGACATCACAGTTGTAACTTCATTTTCTTTTCTTTTTTGGCCGTTAACTTTTGATAGAATGAAGATATTATACTCCAAGTTGTTTCACTGCGTTCTTCATGAAATTCTGCATCAAGTGTTACCCACAAATATCAGGACTCAAAGGTGTCCTTCGACAGCCTGAAGCAGCAACCTCTCACCCTCACAAGTCGGGAGATTGTGATTTTGGGTGACCCCAGCACTCTTCTTACTGGATGTCCATCCCAGCTCCAGAGCTTCCACCATAATTTTCAGGGCTTCGAGATAAATACTGTGCCCATACTGAAGCCTAGAGCTGGAGATGCAGTATTTGCTTGGTAGCCTGAGACCTTTCAGCTCTTATATATAAGGTCAGCAATTATATATTTGCTGATGCCCTAAGAAGGGGCATGGCTGCCAAGCCGATTCTAAAGCTGTTCAACTCAGTTGCTGGAGCAACACTTTCCAAAGGATAACTCTGTAAATCCATCTTCTGCTGGACAATGCTCCTGAGTCCTGCTGATTTATGCTTGACTGCTACCCTGTTCCTGCTTACACTAAGTCCCCAATATGGTATTGGTTCCATTCCAACTGGTTCTGGCCAGCCCAGCACTACTGCACCTGCGCAAAAGCACCAACACAGTCTCCTGCCATTCACATTCCATGTATGTCAATAATTTGGGAATCCAGTGTGCTTTAGTACTGCTGACAGTGTTCCTTTAGGGCCAGGCGTCCTCACCCTTGGCCAGCTCCAGCCACTTGGAATCCGCTGGGCCACTCCCTCACCCTGGCAGCAAATGGAACTAACAAGTGGCTATCACTCATTCCTCACATGTTAGCACTACTGATCATCATGCAGGCTTACAGGAAGACAATTGATCATTTCTTTTGTATCTGACAATAGCTCTTTCCTTTGTTTGGAAATGTTTTATTGAAGCTATTAAAAGTGCTTACCCAGTCCTAGCTCAGACCAAATCCGTACAGCACTCTTGAGGCCCCCTTCCCAGAAGCTTTTCCTCTGCAAGAGATTACAACGCAGCATAAATCATTGTACTTCTGCCAAGGATCTGCAACATTTAAATCTTGTATGCCACCCCCACCCCACCCCATTATTCTCTCGAACAAAGGAAGCCAGGTATTCACTTGCTCACACACTTGCCCACACACTTCCAATAAGGACACAAGACAATCGAGTTGGAATTCACAGTGGTCATCATTTTATTAAGGCTGCAGTCCTATGCTCAGTTTCCCCAGAGTAAGTGTCCTTGAAGATGATGGGGCTTACTTCTGAGTACCCAAGCATAGGATTATGCTCTAAATCAGCAAAGCTGGCCTAGTAACTCCACTTACAGTGAAGAGTCCCTGCCTTGAAGGAGTCGACCAGCTGCTGTCTCTTTTCCCACATGTCTATTCCCATCTAAGCTTTCAATCACCAATCATTCCAGTTTATCAGCATCAATATCTGATTTAAAGCCTTCTTCATAAGTATCTTGAAATCAGGCGCGTACCAGGGCGAAACCGCGCCCAGGGCACGCAACGTCATGATGTCACGACATTGTGACGTCATGACGGGCAAAAGCCAATGGCGGGCAGAAGCCAAGCCCCGCCTCCTTGTTTTTCCCAAACAGCAGCCAAGGAAAGCCACGCGCCTCTCAGGCAGCTTCCCCGGGATGCCGGTCGGGCACTTTAAATACTTGAGCGGCGGCTGGGAGGGGAGACGCTGGTGCACCTCCTGGCTCGGGGGGGCACGGCGGCGGCTTCCTTCCCCGGGCTGCTGCTCGGGGCGCACTAGGGGCATGCAAATTTGCCGGCAGGGGCGCCATGCCAATGGCGCCCCCAGCTTATGGCGCCCAGGGCTCACCATACCCTAGAAACGCCTCTGCAAAATCTTACAAACTATATAGATGCTATTACATGACAGTCAAAAAAATAAAAAATGTTCAAAATTATTGGCATCTAAAGCTATCCCTTAAGACCTTGGAGTGCAATCATTTAAGTTTACTGAATTCAAATTTCATAAATGATTTTTTTTTTTCCTACTTGAGGGCTTATAGTCCTATTCCATACTTGAGAGATGTTATTCTGAGAGTATATGCTGTATGCCAGGGCTTTCCAATCTTCTGGGGCCCATAACCTTGCTGCCCATGCAGTGCATGTGGCAGCTCCAGTGGCAGTGATGACATCCCACCAGTGCAGCCTCAATTCCATTCCCTGGCATGCACTCACCACTGTCACAATTCCTGTTGGTATGCGGTTCAAAATAAGATAATGAAATATGGACAAGATGTGGAATCCTTTATGCCACATATCTTAAGCCACGCTTCTACTGATATCAAGACAACAAAGTAACAATTCTGTCTAGATATGTATCACCATATTAGGGGGCCTGGCCCTTCCAGACTGCCCCCAGGCATCGTGGGATGTGGTTCCCTCCTTGCCACTATCAACCGTCAGTGGCCAGGAGGCATTTCCTTAGCCCAATCAGTAGTGTAGCACAGAAGTTTATTTAGTTGCATTTTAAAAAAAGTGTGTTCGCGAAGCCAGTTGCACAACAATGCATAGTGTAGTGTTTTTTTTTTTGTTTAGACAGGACAGATGGTAGCTTTAAATACTCATCAGCAAGTTGAGAAAATTGGTATCACACTTCTAGTGTGGTGTTATTGTTCTGGGTTTTTTTAGTGGTACATTTCCATATAGAAAGAGGGAGTGTAAGCCTAGAAAAATTGCTACACAACCATCCATATTCTAGCCAAGAATGAGATTGATGCCATTAGTTTGAATAAGAACAGCAGAAGGAAGAAAGAAGAGAAAGCTTTTCAAAGTCATTAAAGGCAGATAGAGAAAAGGCAGAATTTTATTCTTCCCACATTAAATCTTCTCACTGTCATACATATCATTCCAGCAATAGGACCATTGTTGCTGATCATGGTACATGAAAGACATGTAGCCAAGCAGCAGAGTTGGGCTATCAAGTATCTCTAAAGGTCCAATCCTATCCTCCACTTGCCCATAGCTAGTGCAAAACTACGGACAGGAGCATGCACTGCATGCTATGTGAGGAGGGATGAGTAGACTGTCTAGGAGAGTTAAGTAAAGCTTTTTCTTACCTCCCTTTAGACTGCCTGGCCTCCAGTGGGTCTCCTCCAACCTACACCAGCTATTTTGGTGGCATAAATGTGACGAGACTCAGGAGGCAGTTTGAAGCAAGGAAAGAGAGATAGCATGTCCCACTGCTATTGAGATCCTCCCCTTCCTTTCCTGCCCACTCCCTCCACAAACTACCCACATTCCTCCCCCAAACCGCCCCTGTAGCTGACCAAACTACCTGTTTGAGCAGTTTGTCTAGGAGCCACTGTCATGAACATGGGGCCTGCAACTGTTTGTGCCACAGCCCCACAGCGCACAACAGCAGCACAGCTTTCAGTGCAGGGCTTAGGGGAGCAGATTGTGAGGTCCAATCAGTAGTGAGTTCCAATCAGTTATTGAGTTCCGGAAGTACCATGGACTGAAGAAGTGGATAGAATTGGATAGAATTGGGCTGTTAAAGATATGGCTTCATGAGATTAGGTTTGGAATTAATACATCTTTCAGCAAGTAAAATTACTGTTGGTTACACAGATTAGTACCAACTGGGCTTTTAATGAGACAAAGAAAATTAAGATCTACTAGGTAGGAATGCTGTCAAGAATTGAACCTTCTTCACCTTGCTCTGTACCTTGAGAATTTGATGCACTGTGTTGATTTTCTCGCAGACAGAAATTGCAGTTATCCTGGTTTGAAAAGCATAAATCAATGCACCTTGACAGCATTGAAGCAAGCACTGAGAAACATGATACTAGCGACTATGACAGGGTTCCCTTTGTGACATCTCCTCCACCTTTGCTGTTTGAAGACTCATCTACCGATACTTTCTTCTTCTCCAACACACACACATCTGCATGGGGAGAGTGCAGGCAAAACAATCTGAGGTAGCTACAAGGAATGTACAAGTGTGCATAGGCATGGCTTTGGGGCGGGGAAAGTTATGCAGGGAGAAATGATTGGAGCTGTAATAATTCACCCATCTAGATGTATACAACCTTTCCAAAACCTTGATGCTACAAATTAAGGTAGTTGCTTAATTAGCATTTAAGTCATTGCACTAATCAAATATCAAAGTGCAAACTACTGATATATCGAAGTACTACATTTTCTAGTGTTGTAAAAGGCCACAATTGAAAGCTGAGGTTGTTTGAGCAATTTAATCGGAGTTCAATTTGTGTTTTACTGCCTAGTCCAAACTCATTGTGGTAGTGGGGAAGCTTATTTTCTAAATCTGAAGACTTTACATTTTGCTTTTGCAGTCAACTCCCCCACTTTTTCCCCCTCCTTTGAAAAGTCTTCTGTGTTTTCTTCTTGCAGGTCAATAATAAACAAATCCTTTGCAGTACTGAGTGCTTCTCGGGCAACCTGCCAAGCGCCCAAAGCCCGCACGTCATTTGCATATAAATGTTCATTAGAGTTTAATCAGGGAAATGCACACAGGTTTTCTATTTATTAAGTTTTACAAAGAATAAACAGAACTGTACCAACCACTCAGAAAGACAAATCATGTTTGCAAAGCTTCAGGAGGCATATACACTGGAGATACACAGCGCATCTTACGCTTTGATTCGGTGAAAGCACAGCAGACATGAAAGGTTTGTAACTGGTGGGAACAGCTTAGGAGTTAACCCTTGAAATGTAATTTTTCTTAGCTTCTTGGATGGAAATGTAAAAATTTGCCAGTTGTAGTTCCTTGTGTGTGTGTGTGCACGCGCGTGCGCGCAAGCACATGTGCACGATCATTATTGTATGTCTCTATGGTAAAATGAGTGGGACGTGGTGGCGCAGCGGGTTAATTCACTGCTGCTGGGCTTTCTGACTGGAAGGTTGGGAGTTCAAGACTGCGCGACGGAGTGAGCTCCTGTTGCTTGTCCCAGCTCCTGCCAACCTAGGAGTTCAAAAGCACCTAAAAATGCAAGTAGATAAATAGGGACCACTTCAGTGGGAAGGGAACGACGTTCCATGCACTACGGTGTATAGGCATGCTGGCCACATGACCATGGAAGCTTGTCCTCAGGACAAATGCCGGCTCTACAGGCTTAGAAACGGAGATGAGTACCGCCCCCTACAGTCAGTCATGACTAGACCATTTGGTCATGGGGAAACCTTTATATTACCTTTTTATGGTAAAATGTACTATAAAATGAATTATTTTCCTATTGTTGCTCAGGATGTGGTCAGACAATAAGAAGAGCCACTTTGAACATGAGGAAATGACTTGTGGTACAGTGCTCCCAAGACAGAACTTCCCATGAGCAGAGGTCCAGTAATAGAAAGCATATGTGCTTGATTTTTGGCAATTCCTTTCTCCCCAATAGCTCCTTTCCATCCCCTTCTAGATGGTCTCTGCTTTCTGAAGAGTTCAGGGGAATTTTCTGATGAGTTCAGGGCTATTATCAGAAGGAAAGGAGGGACAATCTGTTTTTGCAAGTGGACTTTCTTTCTTTCTTTCTTTCTTTCTTTCTTTCTTTCTTTCTTTCTT
>JAJKFI010000019.1:2533808-2548890 GCA_029204185.1 Lerista edwardsae
TCTTTCTTTCTTTCTTTCTTTCTTTCTTTCTTTCTTTCTTTCTTTCTGCTGTTTTATAAATGATTCCTAGATTCCACTGCTGTTATATTTCCCCTTTACTTTTTCCCCCTATGTATTATTTCCTCTTTCTGTTGTTACTTTTTTACCCCTGTACCCACCAATAAACACACCAGACTTCAGCACTTTGGGGTTAATAATGGGCCACTTTATTAAATCAATGAATTAACAGCATTATGCAACAGGGCAGGGTGGGGTGAAGCATTCTTAAGCCCCACCCTCCTCGTGCAAGGAAACGGCCCTAGCCGTCTATGTCCGCAATTTTTCTGGGCGAAAACATCTGACTCCAGGCCATAATTAGTGCACTCACTGTAATTTTAGCCTTTCATTGTCACCCCTTACGAACCCTGTGGGGCTTGCGAGTCCAGTCAAGGTCTTTGCCAGCGCAGCCTCATCAAGTCAGTTAGGCATCATCCGAGCGGTCCTGGCTTGCACCTTAACTTTGCCGCCTTAGATGTACACCTGAAAGTCCTACCTACCCCTACCCCGCACGCTTCATGTCAAGTGACCATTTTTATAGACCTAACAATGATGATACACAATTAACATTAAATATATAAATCCCAACCTTGCAGTGCCAGTCTGGGGTAGGTGAAAAAACAGCCACGGCCAATCAGGATGACAGCAAAAGATTCCTACCTGGTCCTCGAAGAGCAACCAGCTAATCTCAGACTAGCTTAGGGGTGGGTGGGTGGGGTTGCTGCTCCAAGCCGCACTGAGCTCCCGCAGGCAGGAAAAGCCTGTGCGAGCCTGCAACCTGCTTCCCCAGCTCAAACTGCCCAATGGGAAGGGGAGCAGCTTCAGCCTGGCACACATGACGGGGTGGGGCAAACCCGTTAGCGTGCCAGGATGCCAGCAGACCTTATAGTTAATCTCTCTCTCTCTCTCTCTCTCTCTCTCTCTCTCTCTCTCTCTCTCTGTGTGTGTGTGTGTGTGTGTGTGTGTGTGTGTGTGTGTGTGTTCTTTTGGATGGTTATTGTGGGGAACAGGAGTGAACTGATTATGGGACCATCTCTGGGGTGATTTGACAGTTTCTTTTTTTAATAAGACTCATAAAACATTAAGAATAGAAATACGTTGCATTCCCGGTGAATTAGAAAATAAGAGTATTTTATTGCAGTGTGGACAGATCCTTGAGGCTTTTCATATAAATATGAAAAGGAACTTGTGAGCTTGGGATGTTGCGTAGATTGCCAGATAATGTGGCTTAAGGCTCATGTGACACAAAACGCATTGACTCAGAAAGAGTAACAGATTCCTCCTACCCCCACCCCCACCCCCACACACACACTTCTAAAATGTCTGGTGATAACTAGAAGTTGCTGAAATTTTAAACAGGAGCTTGAAAAGGAAAGGAAAGGAAAGGAAAAGTGAGCCAGTTGAGTATTGTTTTGACAATTATCCCAGAATAAATGGCTGCTCAGCCAAGCATTTTACCAGCCAGAGTGCCAGATACAAACCCAGAGGCAATTCCAAGGGTGGCGTCATAATTGCTTAAAATTTTTTGCCAAAGGGACAGATGCTATTTCTGGAAGTGGCCCTTTTTGCAAGGTAACATCTGGTTCTCTTTCATTCTTGATAAAAACAAAACAAAATCTTGATGAAGATTTGTTTGATTTTTTTTGTTTCTTTGTTTTTTAGTCATCTTCAAATTACAGATACGGAGCTGGAAGAAGTCCATCGGCTAACCTAGCATCAATTTCAGTCAGAACATCCTATGTTTGAAGGATCTGTGCCCTAGACCATACTGGCAAACAGGTCTTTGCCACACTGGACCGCCAGTCTCAAGCCAACTTGAAGATCCTGATGTGTGCTACGCCAGAGAGCAACTCCACTAATCCACATGTCACAAGGCAATAAACAAAACTCAAAGCTGACTAATCCTCACCTGATAAATTTGGGGTGCCATTTAAAACTGGAAAATTGTGAATTATTGAATGCATTATAATTGGGGAGGGCTTCATTTGGATATTCTACCTCAGGCATGAGGTTGTTTTGGGATGACATGGAGAGGGAAATGTTGAATGTATTCCTGGACCCATTGGATACTATCTAAACAGATTGTTAATGTCCTCAAAATTTCTAGACTTGGAAAGGCACATGGTATATTGCCTATTTAAGTGTACAATTAAAAAAATAATATCTAACCCAACACATTCCACAGGTCACACTCTGGACCTGGTTGTGAAGGTTAACATTGCTCTTTTGTAATGCACAGAGCATTACCTAGTAGGGTTTAGGCCCACTAGGGCTCACAACCTGTGCAGGGAGGACAGGCCTATTTGGAATGCCTACCAAGAGCCACCCACATTACCTGGGCTGACCAAGGCCCTTATCACTCATAAGTGGCCTCTGCCCAGTTGCAGAATCAACCTTGCCACCAGGTTCTCCGAGGAGCTTCTGATGATTCTGATTCTGATGATTATGCAACAGGATGGACCACATCATGGAGGAAAACTCCTGATGACTCCAACCAAGCATGGACCTATTCTATTATGATGTAGCATTAGTGTCAGCAAAGAAGAGCTTAATTCTCTGACAATCTTGTGTCTGCAGAGAGTCATCTGTGTAAACATTCTGAGTACTGCAAGGTATATGGCATTTGGTCTACCAGGGAGTTTGGAGCAGTGCCTATGAGGGTGCAGGGGGCACATCATACGGGAGCCAAGGGTCAAAAGGAAGCCTGGCAGCCAAAGGAGGGGAGTCAGAAATTTTGTGGGATCTCATAAAATGTTCCTATATATTGTGTGAAGACTAGCTTTCACATTTTGGGTAAGCATGCATCTTTTTATATGTCATAATTTGTAGATATTCTGGTCCAGTGATTGTATAAAATTCTGATCCAATGGAGCTGATTGCAGCCATCAGTTTTTCCCACCACCTGCCCTCTCCTTTTCTGCCTTTTTTTTTTTTAAGTGGAGGAGTAGGCGGGCATGAGAAAACCGCCAACCAAAATAAGCGCAACCTGGGAGGATGCAACCCCAGGTTGCCAAGGGGGGGGGGGGGGGCTGGCAGTGATTTTTCTGCCACCTCAGCTTGGTGCCTGTGGGCATTTACCCCCTTGCCCACCCCTCAGGAATGCCACTGGGAATGTACCATCATTGCCAAAAAAAAAATGCACAAAAGCAAAGAATGTACAACACATGCCAGGAATTGGGATCTGATTCCTTTCCAGCCTTCTTGGAGAGGGACTGAAGGGTTGGCAATGATGTCTTCCCAAATGCATTGTACCTAAGCTGCTTTTTTTCTGGATCCGTGACCATTTCTCAGCTCTGCCAAGTTCTGCCTGGCTTTGCCCTGACCTATTCCTTACAGGTTTACGACTTTTTAATGCAGCACTGCTGAGGTTTAGAGGCTATTTATTCTCCAGTTTCTTTTTCTCCCTCTTTTATCTAGTGGTATAAAAGTGGCTATTGCCAATTTCGAAGGAGATCTGTGTTTACTATTCTTTTCACTTTTTAAAAGTAAGCACAGGGACACTCATCAGACGCACAGCCCGAGCCTGTGTACTGTTATTGAGCTATCACCTCCAAAGTAAATGTTTTGGCTCTAGCACAGCATCTCTCCATTAGCCTTTAGACCATTTTCGGGGCAGGCACGCTAAGATGCCATTAAAGCTCTCACTTAAGGAAGGTATTACAGTGATAATATATAATGCCGCACAGAAGCCATAAAAGGCAGAGAGTTATTTCACTGGGTATACAATGCATATTGAAAAGAAACTTGTGCCAAAGCGTTTTCTGAAGCTGTGTAATGCACTCAACAAATCCTCAGGAAGAGATTCAGGGATTCTCAGGGTAATTGTCACTGTATGCATCGCAGTGAATGGCTCTTCAAGACCTTCTCATCCCTGTTGCCCTACCTAGCAGCCATAAGGATGTCTTTGGTCCCACTCAAGAGCTATTTTTCCCTTGCCATAATGGTGATGGCATGCCCACACAGTAGTTTGCTCATATGGTGAACCATGTGAGCAAGTGAACCCTGTTGGTTCTTTGCCACCTTGTTCTTGCCTAGTTGGAAGGCTGTTGGCCATGTCTATCTGTTTCTGGATTTCAGAGCACAATCCTAACCTGGAGTTAGGCCAGCTCAGTTAGGCCAGCAAAGTTTGGCCAGCACGAGGGCCGCTGTAAAGCACATTTGGACCACTCTCTGAGTCAGGGAGGATGGTGCACGTCTGTGTGCTGGCCTCTCTCTCTGAGAGTGGTCCAAACATACTTTTTGGTGTCCCTTGTGCCGGTCAAACTTTGCTGACCTACTATGAGGCCTAACGCAAGGTTTGGATAGTGCCCTCAAAATGTTACCAACACTATGTTGAAAGAAGCTGTGGGAAAGCAGCTCCTACATCACAGCAGTATGAAGAGCCCCACAATGGTGGAGGAATGGGTTCACAATCACTTTCTGAAGTGCAGCACTATACAAATGTTTGGCTTGCCCCAAGTACATATGTTAGTGGTGAGTTGATTTTACCTGTTTCATTCCTGGGTTTGCTCTGTTCTAGGTGAGCTAGGAGAATTTGCCATATCTTTAATTTCCATCTCTTTTCATGTTCATCATTTTTCCCTCTTATGCCACCAAAAAAGTGGTAAGGATCAGAGGCGAAATGTGATTTCCATCCAGTTGATAAGTAGAACAACCTGAACTGAACAACTGAGAAGTAGCCTTTTAGGCACACAGAGACCTAACAAAGCCTTTCTGATCAAGGATCGAGCTGGTAATCAGGAACGATAGTCAACTAACAGCGCAATCCAACCCCTGCCACTGAGCCGGCACAAGTCCCTTAAAGCACATTCGCAGCTACTCGGGAGCCAGCTAGGTCAGCAAACGGACATGCGGTGGCTTGCTAGTATTGGATCCTGGCCTGGAGCAGGTAAGGCTGTGCTGGCCTGGGCACAAGGCCAGCCTTAAGCCAATACAACCAATGTCATCACTTTGGGGGACCCCCGCACCACTGCATATTGCTGGCTGCTGCAGCTGGGATCGCTATGGCTGAAAGTCAGTGGGATGAGCAGAGCAGCTTTACCTTGGGCCCTCCCACTGCCCCTGCCTCCAAGTGGCCCAAAATGCACCTCCTGGAAGCACTTGGCAATGATGTCATCATACTACCACCAACTATTTCCAGGTGCCATGGTTGCCACAATAATAATAATAATATAATAATAATACTTAGTATTTATATACCGCCTTTCTAGGTCATTAGATTGCTTTTGACTTTATTATTCAAGGCGGTTTACATAGGCAGGCATTTCTAAACCCAAAGGGTTTTTACAATCACAACAAGTTCTAATCTCACAAGAACTGCTACATTTCAGATGACACTTTCAAGTCCAGCCTCTCTTTCTTAGCTGCACGATTGCTCTCTACTCCTGCCGGCTGATAAACGGCTTCTTGCTCTCGCCAAGAAACAGCTGGCCGACACAATTCCCCTCTCACAGGCAGTCAGACACAGCTCAAGTCTTATCAGCCGCATTCTTCGAGGTCTGCTGCTCACAGAAGCTTCCGGTGATTTAGAACCGGCGACTTTCGGATCTTATCTTCAGGCAGGACCGTGGCTTTAACCCTCTCAGCTAGACATCCTGTACAAGCGCTCTTCTTGGTTAGTGGAGGGCCCCACAGGGAAAGTAGGTGGCCCCACAGGAATGCCTGACATTGGGCCCCACCACTCCTGGAGCCGGCTGTGCCTGGACAGACCAGTGCAGGAGGTGGGAGGGGGGTGGGAGGATGTAATGGAGGAGAGATGGGGTGCTTTAGAGCAGGGGAAGGCAGCCTAGGAGGTGGATCAGACCCAGGAGAGGGGCAGAACAGGCTGTTTCAGCACAGGCTGGATCCTAACCCTGCCCTAGGCTGACCAGTATTACACAGGCCGCTTAGATTTACCCTCACGAAATTGCTGGCACAGATCCGAGTAGCCTCATAGGGTGGGCCGGCATGTGACATGGGGTAAAGGGAATAAAAGCCCCTCCAAATTGTGCCCCAGTCCAGTCCTACCTTGTGCTGGATACAGCACAGGCAACCCAGGCTGCCTGTTCCAGAGCAAGTCAGGATAGTGCCCTCATCTAGTTAATTGGATGGAGCTACAGCAACTCATAAGCAAGACTTCCCCATGACTTTTCAGAGGAGACGTCTTGTTTTTGTAATATATTTAGAAGTACTTAAATATATTCATTAAAGAAGATTGGTGCTGGGCTTGGAGGAGGTCATGCTCATTTCATACGCATTAATAATAGGCAACCTAGATGGCAATTTTTTCTTTTTATCGTCAAATTAAAAAGCCTATCATCCTGCATTTCCTACAGGATCTAAGGAAATGTAATACATACATTTGGTGTTGATTCAGTTAAGTAATAATTTGCTAAACTGCACTTCTGTGTCTGCTATTTCATTAAAGATATTAGAGGGAGAAGACATTGATCAGCATTTTTCCTTTTATCCACTATCAAAGTAGCCTTTTAATTCAGAACTATAAAATGACATTCAGAGCTATTTACTGCATAAACTGCCTATGTGCTCTATTACAAGCTAATAGTAGTTTTAACTAGTTAAATTAATTGCTTTTGAAAGTATACTTTTAAGGTTCCTGAGGGAACAGTGCATCATTTGTATAATTTATTCCCATGGACTGAGATTCGTTCTGAGTTCTTTTCACACTTAAATTTCCATCAGTGACACTGTCAGAGAGGAGACTAGAGGACCATATAGCATACGTTGAACCTGCTATTGTTTCTGAACAATAAACGCTCCACAAAAGCAAATATCTAAATCTTAATTTACTCTCATTCATATCTGTAATAACATCTTCAGCTTTGCCACTTAAATTCACAAACATTGAAATTTGGATTGCATTTCTGAATCATACTCCCTTAAATTCAGTGGCAATAGCTAAATGCAACCCATCATCAGCACAATATGTCCTTATTTCTATGCATGGAGAGAGAGAGAGCGAGAGCGAGAGCGAGAGAGAGAGAGAGAGAGAGAGAGAGAGAGAGAGAGAGCACTCGCCCTGATGGGCTGCTGTTGTCTGTCATATGTTCCTGATTGTCTCTTCTAAAAGTTTTCAAATTCTGACAGCCCAATCCTATCCAGGACTAGGCTGCCGGGAGGAGTGATTTATGACAGTAGAGGTGACTTTCACAGTGGTCAGATGGCTGCTTATGGCATGTGAATCCAGACTCCACTGTAACTGCCAGAGCCAATAGGTCACTAGTGAGTGGGGAGGGTGGGGGAGTATGCACACTTGGGGAGCAACTAGGTGGGAAGGGGGAGGAACCAAGGTGAGGAGGGGCATGTTGGTGTGAATCCTGTGGCAATTGTGTGCACTGGTTACTATCTCCCCATTCCAATGCCCCCACCCATTTCCTTTTCTCAGACCAAAATTGGATTGTCTGAAGAGACCAGTAGGCAGCCCCAGTGGAAGGTAAGTAAAAATAATGTGTACTCACCTCTTATTTGCCCATGGGTTGCCCCCTGACCCCCCACTACTGGATGCAGCACACACATTTTTGGCACAGCTTCCAGGGAATAAGATTAGGGGCGCAATCCTACCCAGCGCTGGAATGGCCCGACCGGCCAGCCAGCACCATATCCAACAAGGGAGCGTGCACTCCCTTAGTGTAGGGGAGGCTCCAGCCTCCCCTATGCGCTCCTTGGATCTGCGCCCGCTATTTAGCGGGCGCAGATCCGTGGAGACCACGTGGCCCGAATTGGGGCTGTGCGGCCTCCCAAACAGGTTTAGGATGTGGCCATATGACCGCTTCCCAAGCCCGCCCACGTCCTGCCTTCCCCCACCCACATTCCCCCTCCCTTGACCAATCCCTGTGCCGCTTTGGCACGGAGCCTCCCCTACGCCAGCCGCCTTTGGGGCACAATCCTAAAGTGGAGTTAGGCCGGCACAGCTAGGCCAGCAGAGTTTGGCCGGCACAAGGGACACAGTTAAGTATGTTTGGACCACTCTCGGAGTCAGAGAAGATGGCACACATACTTTATGGTGGCCCTTGTGCAGCGTCGACATGTAGCGTCGACATGTAGCGTCGACACAAGGGGCGCAAGCTGCCTGTCCCGTCATAGGCTTCAAACACAGGACCAATGAGTAGCAGTGGGAGAAAACTGATAATGAAACAAGAACACATAGCATCACTTTCTGCACTTCTCATTTTTGTAAAGAAAAGAAAACTCCTCTGAAATCTGTGAAAAAATTAAGCTGTTTTATTTGGTTTGTATTTATTATTTACTGGGAATGTGGCTTCAACTGCTGACTATATCACCTATAGTGCACTTTTAAAGCAATGACAATTTATAACTATAATGCAAATTTTGAATAAAAACACATAACACTTCTTTCTGCACATCTACCTTTGGAAAACACTGAAATCTGCGAAAAAAATAAAACCATTTTCTCCCATCTCTATCAATGAGAAACAGAAATAATATTAAGTTTACTCAGTGCTCCTGTTATCATTTTTATTTGGCTGCTATTAATTGTTTTACTCCTCTGTGGTATCCGTGTTAGTTTTAATGCACTTGTACTATAGTTCTACTTGTACTATATATATTTTGTTTTACTTATTTTTAAATTATGATTTTTTTTATGTTGTATACCGCTTTGAGCTTCGGATAAAGTGGGATATAAATATTTTAAATAAAAATGTCAGCCTCATGCTTACATGCACAGCATAGTGGCTGAAAGACTGATGGCCCAATCCTGTCTTCTGCCACAAGTGCCAATGTAGCCGCGCTGCATCCAATGGTGGTGGTGGGATCCCCAAGGCAAATGAAGGTTAAATAAAAATATTTTTTTACTTTTCTCCATGTAAACCTTGGGGTGAAGGTAGGATAAGTGGTAGTAAGATTTTCCAAAAGAGGGAATAAGATTCAGCATGCGTAATTGCCACCCAATCCACCACCTAAAGGCCCCTCTCTGCCCCCAGTTCCTCCCCTGGAATTCCCATTTCCACCACCACTCCACCCACAAGCCACCCCATGCCAGCTTACCTGCTCTGGAGCTGGTCACTGTCTGCTACTGCCACCATCATTTGCAGTGGACTCCAAAATGGAAGACTGTCACATGCTACACGCACTGCCACATGGCCTGTCACAACAGCAGAACTCTGTTCTGCTGTCATAAGACAGCAGATAGGATTGGGCCATAGATTCTCCAGTTCTGATCTTGTTTCTGCCATGAACTTCCAAGGTGGCTTTAGGTAAGCCACTGCCTTTCAGTGTGTATTGGAAAAGGCATAAGATACCCCAAGGAAATAGGGAATTGTATCAGCAGTGGCCCCTTGTCCAGATCAGGCAGGAAGTATAGGGTTAATCCCAGAACTCCTGCAGCCTAGGTAGGCTGATGAGGGCCCTGGCTAGGAAGGGTGATTAGCACAGGTGCAGATGGGTGTGGCTGATGAGCTAGCGCCTGCCCAGCAACAGACACCGATTGGCCTGCCTCAGTATAAAGTTGGAGGCAGGAGCTGCAGTAAGGGGGCAGGTGTAGGAAGGAAGGAAAGTGGCTGTGGACTGACTGATGGATTGCTGGATGGACTGACTGACTGAAGGACTAGTGGATGGACAGACTGGATACTTGGGTATTGGAACTGTGAGTGGGGTCCTGTGGTGCCTTGGTTGGGGAATTGTTGTGTGGCTGCCACACCCCTGGAGCCACCAACTGGAGAAGGTAGGTGTGGCTTAGGTAAGTTGACTGCCTATTGTTTGGTGGTGGGGTTTTGTGATGCCAGGTTGGACCTAGGGTGTTGGTTTGAGTGTTTGAGGATAGAAGGAAAGCTGATTAGCCTAGTGTGGGCATAAGGTTTCAGGAAGGGAATTTGGCACAGCCTGGCTGGGAGGAAGAGGTGGACCAAGAGGGTGTTTGGCCAGTGATGAGGACAGCCTTGAAGAGGCTGGCCAGCTAGTGAATCCAAGCAAGGCTGCTGGAAGAGAGGAGGCCCAGTGGGTAAAGGAACCCCCTCCCTCTTGCCTACCTCTGAGGCTGCTTAAAGGGGAAGCCAGTCAAACTAGTGGGGGCATCAGGGCCCTCGGGGAGGCCCAGCAGGGAGAACACAGTGTCAGGTCCCCAGCAGCAATATGGTGATAATACCTTACAGCAGTGGTTCCCAAACTGGGTCGGGACCCACCAGTGGGTCAGGAGCCAATTTCAGGTGTATTGCGAAGCCCCTAGGGCAGACCTATTGTATATATGAGAAGATGGGATGTTGGAAAAGGGGAAGGCTCTGTGGTTGTTTTTGCTGTGTCAAGGTTGTAATTAGGCTTTTTTTCTTTCACTTTACTATTAATTCACTTTGCTATTGGAAAATGGCTGAGAAACTGATTGGTGTGTTCTCAGGAAAGCAGCAGGCTCTGGCATCACAATGATGGCACTTCCAGTCATGACATCACTTCTGGTGGGTCCTAGGCAGATTGTCATTCTAAAAAGTGGGTCCAGTGATAAAAAGTTTGAGAACCACTGCTTAACATAAATTGTTTAAATATGACATCAAAATATGTGCATATGTGAAGTGCTATATGCACCCAGAAGGAGCCAGAAAATGCTGAGCATTATCTTAAAATTCTATAATAAAATGACAACACACTCATAACTGATTATTTAAATGTATTTATTAGATAGTCATTAATATCCACTTTGGACTCCTTTCCAAATTGTCCTAGGAGAGATGTCCTAATAGCCATCTATGAATCTGTGTCTACTTTTGATAGGCCTATCCCATAGTTTGCCTAGACCAAAAAGTTGTCAGGCAAATATCATTGAGTATATTTGTGTGTTGTCTCATTCTCATGGCATTTTACAATTGTCTAATATTTTGACCCTTTAGCATCATGCCATCTTCTGCACTGTGAGCTTGAGCTAAAAATACATGTGCAGTAATTAGCGTGGTTATTGGGTCCCAAGATTACAAAATGATTGCACTTGATTAGTTTTGTTTAGTATATTCAATTAAAAGTAGGAAAGTAAACTACAGATATAATACAGTATTACAATGTGCTCCAAGACAGCATTACAGGAGGTGATTGGGGGGGAAAATTAATAGCAAACTCATTTTTATTCCACAATGCACTACAACGGATAATCAAGAATGTGGTGAGTTATTTATAAATTTACAAAATGTTAACAAATGCTGACTGCTACTGAGTGATAAGATGCAGAACTGATCAAAATGAAGATGATTTTCCAAGATGATTGTATTCCTGTAAATATCCTTTCACCCTTGTGCCCTTGAAACACTAAAAACTTAGTATTTTGTGACTTGAGGCTAGAGTTATCTTGATTATTCCAGAGATTCGTTACACCGCTGTCTTCCACACGGCTCATCAATTGGTCGCTCAGATATGTGATCAGACAAATGCTGCACACATTTTAGGACACATCACAGCGAATAAAGAGGAGTGTGACCAGCATGTCTCGTAGCAAAAGCCAGATGGCAAGAATGTAGCAGGGAGTAGGAAGATCTGATGGAAAGTGATGGCAATTTAGAAAAAAGAGCTAACTTTGAAACACTGTCTGAATCCTTACATTAATACAATCAGCAACGTTTATTCAAGTAGTCCATTGAGTGCCTAGAAATTCAAATCCTAATAGGTTCACTAAATAGAAATGACTTTTATAAAACGGTGCGCAGGGGGAAAAAAAGCACAATATAAGACATTATTATTATTTGTAATTGCATCAGAGGCTCTGTTATGAGTGGAAGTATTCGAAAATTGTGTTATTTACCTTACTCAGAAGTAAGCCCATTGTGTTCATTACGATTTAGGCTGTAATCCTATCTTACCAAAAACAAACACTTCTATGAGCATAGGAAAATGCTAATGCACAAGACTCTTATGCATGCACTGGGAACTTTATAAGCTTTTATGGCTGCACAAAAGTAAAAGTTCAGAGGTCTTCTATAAGAATATCTAACTGTAGAAGGTCAGTGTATGTAAATTGGTCAGTGTATGTAAATTGACCACATGACAATTCATTCACAGGCTGGCGGTTCTGCTGGCCAAGTTTTGTGGAGGGAGATGCCTTGATGGGGCAGACATGTAATGCATTTATCAGCCCAACCCTATCCCGCACTACCCCATAGCATACAGCCCTGCTGAAGAAGCAGGCACTGCATGCTATTGGGGGGGGGGGCAACCAGATGACCCAAGGGAGGTAAGTAAAAAAATGTCAATTACCACATAGTAGGCTGGCATGGGTCTGTTTGGACCCATGCCAGCTATGTAGCTAGCATAAGTCCAAAGAGGGTATGTCAGGACAGGAAAAGGGGGATAGGTTCTCAGTATGTGCCACTGACATCAAGATCCTCTGCCACCTGCCCACGAACCACCCCAGGCTGCCCATGAACCACCCCAGGCCTGGCTTGCTCCGTGCCCCCTAATTGCCCATGATCTTCCCCTGAAACATACCCACTGTTGACCTGTCTGTACTGGTGTGGGTACGGTGAGCTTCCACTGCCTGCACAGGGCTTCCCTACTCTCACACCATCGTTAGCAAGCCACCCATTGCCAGAGCAGTTTGTGCAATGGTGGCCAAGGCCTTAGGCTTAGAGATTGCGGATCCATTCCTGTAAGGCCACCATAGGATTGGGTCATACATCTCAGGCATGAACCTTCCATTGTGTGGGAGGGGGCAAAAGGGCGGCGACCAGGCAGCTCACCTCTTGGAGAGGCGAGCAGTTTTGACCTGCCTGTGCTTGCCATCATACGGCTCTGCCCCATGAGCAGAGTGGCTCAGCGGAGCGGGAAAACAATGGAGGGGGCGAACCTTCTCCTCTGTCCTTGGGAAGCCCATTGGCTAGTTCCGCAACTGATATATCTTGGAGATTTTTTCCTCCATTTCATCATGACCCCTTAGCTGAAAATTAACCAACTGATTAACCAACCAATTGTGCAATTTAGAGCACAATCCTAACCTGGAGTTAGGCTGGCACAGTTAGGCCAGCAAAGTTTGGCTGGAACAAGGGACACCATAAAGTATGTTTGGACCACTCTCGGAGTCAGAGAGGCCAGCACACAGAAGTGTGCCATCCTCCCTGACTCTGAGAGTGGTCCAAATGCATTTTACGGTGGCCCTTGTGCCAGCCAAACATTGCTGGCCTAACTGTGTTGGCCTAACTTCAAGTTAGGATTGCACTCTAAATGAGTTAAGAATGATTTTAAGAAGGACTGTTATTGAGAAAGTATTTGGACATCATAAACAACATTTTAAACATGTTTTATTAAAGCCTTTAGAAGTGCAGTTAAGAAAAAAAAAACATGTTAATAGTTTAATGATAAAATTGCACCATCCTTTGATGTTCAGAAGAAA
The DNA here is from genome assembly GCA_029204185.1 of Lerista edwardsae. NCBI lineage: Eukaryota > Metazoa > Chordata > Lepidosauria > Squamata > Scincidae > Lerista > Lerista edwardsae. The sequence goes on from JAJKFI010000019.1 coordinate 2,547,163, forward strand.
GCTTTTTAATGACAAGTTGATACTGAGTTTGTTAATAACAAACTTAGGACCCAACCACTGGGCAAATGCTTAAAATGATCAGGAACATAATGGTCAGAGGAGCAGATGCTATTATAAGAAAATGGAAAAACTGCAGCAGCTGAGAGCGCGACTGAGGATCTAATGTTCAGTTATTCCCCCTTCTAAGCTCCTAATAGGTAACAAGAGTAAGAAGGGGAAAGACACATTAATATTTAATTAGTTTTGATCCCAAGAAGTGCTTAATCTTGTGCTAATGAACATATTGGAGCCAATTAACAATCTCTCTGGAACTATGCGCAACTGTGTTTCTAACACAGCCCTATAAATCTTTGGCTTATATTTGTCATGGACCACACTGTGCTCGGGGTTTCTGAACAGATATCATCCCATCTTCTGGATATCCTTGGGTATTGTAGCAAAACACAAAGCAATGAGAATGTGTCTAGAATGAAAGAGCAAATACTCTTTTTCTCATAGTTCACATGGATATATTATACTTGCTTAACGGTATTTCCTTTTGAATGCACTTGCTGTCATTCTACAATTTGTCTAGAATACCCATGCTTGCATTTTATTTATTCAATGCAAATACTTGATGTTCTCTATATATTTGAGAATCTGGTTCTTAGCAGAAAAATCCAAATTCTGTTCCTTGTGTAATCCAAAGAAATAACAGTCAAGGTATAGTCACTTATACTCTGTGATTTATTTTATCACTTCAGAGTAAGGACAAAGATGGCTAACAGCACATCAAAACAGCACTATGTCAAAAGTGTTCAACGGGACTTACTCTCAGGAAAGTGTATACAGGATTGTACCCTGGCACCTGAATCCCATCTTCTACCAGCCCAGAATGTGCAGCAGCACCAATGGACAAGTATTTGGAAAAAAATGTTATGTGCAGATTGGTGGTACTAATGCAATAAAGCAGTATATTATTTCCTTTAAGTTGTTCCCAACGTCTAGCTGTAACTTACTTATCATGGCTAAGAATCACGGGCAGCCCAATACCATCCTATGCTGGAACAGGCAGGACCCTGTATCAATACTTTACTTGACCGGGGCGGGCCTGGCGCACCCACTGCCTCAACGAGACCTCAGCATGAAGGCCCAGGCAGAGGAACGCCCCGCATTGGGCCCCGCCACTCCTAGAACCGGCCCTGAGCCCAATCCTATGGTAGGATCCCATGCCTCCATCAAGGCCAGATGCAGCCTTGAGTTTACTGGTAGTCATGATTCTTCATAGAACAATAATGGTCAATCCATTTATTTTCATACTGATTATGTGACAAAGCAAACAATATACTTTTTATCCCGAAGTTTAGCCCATTGTGCACGTTAGGTATGTGCTTGTATAATGATATTAGCAAGCTCACTGATATCTTCTAATGTCCCTTCAGCCTGTACAATCTTACACTGATTTGGTATTCAAGGTTTCAGTTATCCACAGATACCACGGATACGGGGATGCCTATTAAAAAGATAGGGGAACATTAAACAATCTCTTTTTTTTTTTTACGTTGTTGCAGCAAAACCATTCATGTTCCCCTATCTTTAAAGAGGCATTCCCAGTACCCACAATTTCAGGTATTCATGGGGGTGGGGTCTGGAATGGAACCCCAACAGATACCGGGAAATGCCTGTATTTGCAGTCATGTTTGAGAGAGAGAGAGAGAGAGAGAGAGAGAGAGAGAGAGAGAGAGAGAG
>JAJKFI010000019.1:2558541-2587695 GCA_029204185.1 Lerista edwardsae
GAGAGAGAGAGAGAGAGAGAGAGAGAGAGATTGCCACTGGCCTCAGGGCCAGTGCCATACAAACAGCAATGCAAGATGGATTCACCTGAAGTGACATTGAAAATGAATTAAGAGTTGTCTCCTCCGGCCAAACATCTGGTAGGGATGGGTGAACTTCTCTTGACTAGATTCAAAATGAGGTAGATATGTATGAAATGTTGGTGAATATCAGGGAGAACCTTGTGGTTCCTGAAAAATGTTCCTGGTTCATAATGTTGGGGTGTGTTTGATAGTGGTGCTATTGCAATGGCAGATTGCAGAAAACCTGTACATGCCGAGTTAGTGGTCTGTAGCTTCTCTCTTATGCTTAGCCTGTTACTCCACTGTTGAGTTAATTTTGGGGTAGAAGTGCTGAGTCACACTTTATTAGTTTGCACCTGCTAGTAATGATGCCTCCCTTGCCTTATCGTATCAGAAGAGGTTTTGGACATTAATGAAGCAAAATTTTGTTCATCTCTGAAGAAACCCATAATCATTGGACAAAGTAAAAGCCATCTTTTTTTTTTTCTTTGCACGAGGGAGGGCAGAAGGAAGAGCCCAGGGGGTTCTTGCCTTAGCTGCAGAAGCCCAAGAGGGGGAAAAGGAAGAAACGGGGAAGCCAGGAGGCAGTTCCTAGCAATCACACAGGCTCTGTTGTTTCTTGGAGGGAAGAAGCATCATTCAATTAGCACCTGCAGTGGGATTACTTCTGAGTAGAGCTGCAACGGATTGGATCATACTGGTAACATAGGCCTCCCAGCTGCTGTGCACAACCCTATTTCCGCTTCCTGCTTCTGTCCCTGCTCTCACACAGTCTGTCCCGCCTTGCCAGTCCCTTTTGGTCCATGCCCAGGTGTGCCTGACCCGTAACACCCGCTTCACAAAAGACTCCTAACTCGTGTTAAGATGACTTGCGAATTTGGGGAGTGAGTCACCACGGGCATGCACTAAGACTCGTACACAAGTTGAGTCGGGGGGAGGGTGGAAACCCGGGACTCATGTTTCTCTGCTATGCCAAATTCCCATTCCCAGTAAATTGGATGTTAGCAATTCCCACTTTAACAAGCTCTTCTCTTTAAAGGCTACCTTTGCCATTCATTATATCAAAAGATTCCTAAAGCAAAGAGATTTGTTGCGACTCAGCTATTGCAACTAATGTTATGTAAACCAACAAGTTCTGTAGAGATGACACAAATTCAAACAGACACTTCCTCCAGATCCATCCCTTCCATTTCATATCCTTGAGAAAAATCTTCATCTTTCAACTTCTAAAAGAAAGCTCAAATTCAGCCTGTCTACCCAAGTTTTAGCACTCAATATGCAATCCTTTAAAAGAGAGGGGAGGCTTTTTAATCACTGAAAAGCACATAATTTAATTCGCTTTCTGTTCTTTCACAGACCACAGAACCACTGCCATAGCAAAATGGAACTGTTGATTCAGAATGAGTTGGACACTTGAAACAAACAAACAATTCTTCCAAACAAACCATTTGGGAGAATCAGACTGTGGCTCAGGAAAAGCCACTGATAACAGATCCTCTAATGGGCTACAGGCCTGTTAGAACAGCTAAAAAAGAACAGCTAAAGTGGCTGTAAGCTTGTGTTCCAGCAAGCTTTTGGTTGAACAGACAGGCAATTTGGCCCATTGGAAGAGTGCATTGTAATATTTGGGATGCTGTCCAGATTCTACTTACTCGCCAGAGAGCATTTTGAGGACAAAGGCTTGACTTTGTTTCATTCCACTCCACCAAACTGTCTTTTAAAAACTGGTGAGTTTAACATTTGAGAAACAAAAATCAACACCAAATGTAATCCTAGCTTCAAGCCTACCAGTATTTCTGGCACAAGAGCCTTAGCAGTTACTGTTTGATACACATAATGGATAAAAGAACATTTTGTGACAAGGTTTAGCTCTCCCTTTCTGAGAAATTATATCTCTAGCCTTCAGTTAAAGAATCATAGAGCTGGAAAAGCCTTCAAGGCCGTCTAGTCCAAGGAAAATCTGCTGCTGCTGCTGCCTCTAGTAGTTGTTTATCCTTCAAGACTAAAGCAGACTTTAATTCAAAAATTATTTTATTGGAATAACTGCTCCAATTACACATTACAAGCATTATATAAACTGACTTTAGCAGCAAACAAAGCTAGCAGCAAACAATGCAAAAAAGAAATCTATTTTCAACACAGTAATAAATATGTATGCATTTATAACTATGGAAAGTCAAAGCTTGAAAATCAATAAAAACATACCCTTATTAATGTTTTTATTGTTTGCCTATGCCGTCTCACAACCTCTGTAAGCTATGACTCCATTGGATCCCAATGGAACCACTCTCCATATTCTAGTCCAGTGTTTCTCAAACTGTGGGTTTAGACCCACTTTGTGGGCCATGACCTGATGTCAGATGGGCCGGGGAAAGCTGGGATCAGCTATCTTGGAAGCTGCAGACCTTACTCTTGCTATATTCCTTTTGCAAGTGTTAACAATTTGAATTTTCAAGTGTGGGTTTTTTTTATTTTGTTTTTAGTTCAGTGCTTTTTCACAATATTTTGTCCTAATCTTGCTTTCTGTCAGGGATGTTTCATGGTTGTGCAACTGCTGCAGTCCAAGGGTGCCAGTTTGCATTCCACGAGTGTCATTTGATGATGTCACGGTCAGCACTTCCTGCTTGAGAATGTCATTTCTGGCTATGACATCACTTCCAAGTTAATGACATCACTTCCAATGGGTCCTGACATGAGTGCCATTCTGAAAAGTGGCTCCTAGTCTAAACGGTTTGAAAGCCACTGTTCTTTAGTCTGCTCTTGTAATGTGATGAGCTACTTCACTTTTTCATTGCACTTGCATTGCTGTTAACTGAGAAGTTAATAATTAAACAGTGTACCCATTCTGCATGGTGTCATCTCATCGGGGTGGTGCCAGGAGTTGGAGTTGACCAGGCCCTGGCTGAGAGCCAAGGCCAATCATAGAGCCAACCTGGTCAGGTTGAGTCCCTGAATCGATAATACTGATGGCAGTGGTAGCATCCAAGGCACCATAGTGCTCTCAGAGCACTATGGGGTCGCAATGCAGAGTTTTGCCACAGGGCCAGCAACCTGGCACTGCATCTCAAAAACCTGCTATAATAATGTTAATACTTACAGGGTCATTGTCATTTGGCATGTAAGTTGTCTATGTATTTTAAGTAGTACTCTGATCCAGAAATTTTTATTGTTAGACAGGCTTCCACATGTATAGAAAATCAGCTATCTAAACCTACAGTTTGTCTTTATGTATCTTCTTGCTTGCATTCTTTTTCAGAGCTTAAATGTGGGAAGAAACAAACAACTGCACAAGATAAAAGTTTATGCTTTTCTTGTTTATATGCATTGAATGCCATTTATGTTAATGGCAAAATTCTTTCTGGTTTTAATGGATCTAGGTTGCCCCTTCCTTATAGGACATCTGCATAATCCCTCAAAACCAGTTTATATAAATTGTGCCTGGTAGCATTATGGATTTTTTACTTTAAAGGAGACAAAAGTGAAAAATAAAGCAATTCAACATGGTTTCAGCACCCTAAAGTAACAAAACTCTCATATGTATTCAGTTCTCATCCATCATTCATCTAAGTTGCTAGGGTTGCAAGTCTATACCTCAGGATAAGCCCCATTGAATTCAATGGGATTGCTTCTCCATAGAAATACATAGGATTAGTCTATAATTCATTTAAACCATGTCAAGAACAATACAGTTTCTTCTTTCTCCGGTGTCCTTTGGATAGGTACAAAATATGTAAAGCTTAGGATCCCTATTGTCCAGCAGACTCTTCCTGGCTTCTTACCATCTGTCTTGCCAAAGCTCCTGCTCCATGTCTTTCCCACTAAAGGCTATGCCTGCTCAATCTAATTAGTTCCCCTGACCCAGACACTGCTAGTCCTGGCAGTATATGCTGGACCCCAGCACCAACAGAGAGGTTGCCCTTTCCCCCAGTGGCTTGTCTGTAGGCCACAGTGCCCCTCCTCTGGCTTCTGAGCAGCTGCTCTCCCATAAACAGCAGTAATCTCAGTCCAATAATCCTCAATGATCCATCCACTCATTTGTCTGTCAGCCAGTAAATCAGTCCCTCACACCAGTCCAGTGAGTCAGAGCACAATCCTAAACTGGAGTTAGGCCGGCATAAACTAAACCAGCAAAGTTTGGCCAGCACAAGGGTCACCATAAAGCATTTTTGGACTACTCTTGGAGTCAGGGAGGATGCCTCATGTCTGTGTGCTGCTCAGAGAGTGGTCCAAACATACTTTACAGTGTCCCTTGTGCTGACCAAACTTTGCTGGTTTAGCTTATGCTCAGTTTAGGATTGTGCTCTCAGTTTGTGAAGCCAGTCTGTCAGCCCATTGTGAGTAAACCTCCTCTCCTTCTATTACTCTCTCCACTACTGCAAGCCACAGTCTCTCCGCCCATCAGGGGTTCCTTATATCCCTTGTGGCTCCCAAGTGGCAGCAGCTGTGTAGCCCAGCCACTGCTACTGCCCTGGTGTTAACCCTATGCCTGCCTAAGCCAAGGGCCACTGTTGATACCATACTCTGTCTCCTTGAGAGGCTCTTCTGCATTCCCACTACACCACCTTAATACCCCACCTATGTTTTTTCCAATATGGTAATTTAGTTTGCTAACAGCACAATCCAAGGCATTGTGCTGGCAATCCAATCACAAGTAAATCCCATTGTGTCCAAGGCATGGACGCAATGTGTCCAGTAGTGTTTCCTCCCAGGAAAGGGTGCATAGCTTTGCAGCCTAACAGTGCAAGTATAAAACAGCGGTCTTCAGACTCTGGCCTGAGTACCGGATCCAGAGTCCACTTGCTCCCTCTGCCCGGTGAATGATGCCCCAGCAGGCTGTGCGCCCATAGTTCCAGGCAGGAGCAGCTGGCCTCAGCAACTCTTGCAGACAATTGGAGGCATGTTTCACAGACCCTCCCACAGCGGAACAGTAAGCGCCAACTGTGCTGGGGGAGCTTTTGGCTTCTAAAAAGCCAAAAGCCTGTTTGGAGACCACTGGTATAGAAGAAGGAACAACATGGGAATATGATGCTTATTCAAGGAGTATGGGAGAGGGAGCCATTGTGCACTCCTGCAGATATCCTTGCAAGTTCACCAGGGAAGAATTATTATTTGCATGTGCCACCAGTTTGTATTCCTTTAAACACACACACACACACACACACACACACACACACACACACACACACAGTAAAAATGCAACTAATTAACTTTTCACATTTTATTCTTGCCACTCAGCATGTGTCTTAAACTGTTGCCACGGGTTATGACAAGACAAGTGTGTCCAACTGTCTATTGCATTGTTATCTAATCAGACTACTGACAGCTGAATGTGACTTGCACCTTAAAGTTACAAAGGCTAAAACCATTTGCAATTGCAGAGGGAACAGACGTTCCCTTGCTAGATTTTTTGATAAAATATATGCTTAAATAATAGAATCAGCCATAGCAGCCATCATCCTGTTCTGTTACCTTTACCGCTAGCATAGTGGTTCTCAAACATTTTAGCACTGAGACCCACTTTTTATAATGGCACTTATGTTGGGGTCCATCGGACATGATGTCATTAACTTGCAGGTGATGTCATGGCCAGAAGTGACATCATCAAACAGAAAGTGCCGTCATTGTGACGTAATCAAATGACATTGCTGGAATCCAAACTGGCATTCTTGGACTGCAGTAATTGCACAACGTGAAACACCCCTGACAGAAAGCAAGATTAGGACAACATATTATGTAAAAACACTGAACTAAAAACAAAATTTTAAAAAACCCTCACTTGAAAATTCAAACTACACTCACAGAAGGAATAATAATAATTCTTGGATTTATATACCGCCTTTCTTAGGTCACCAGATTTCTCTAATGACTATAACTCAAGGTGGTTTACATAGGCAGACTTTATTCAGAAACCCAAAGGTTTTTACAATTTTTACAGAAATGTTCTATCTTTCAAGAACTACACACATACAGATGGATCTTTCTGGATTTAGTCCTTCTTTCTGGCCACCCGTTTGTCTTCTTGCTGGCTGATAAACGGCTTCCCTGCTCCCACCAGAGAAGTGGCTGAACTTTGGCACAACTCCCCCTCACACAAGGCAGCCGGAGACAGCTCAGCTGTTAATCAATCACAATTACAAGGTCTGCCGCTCACAGAGATCAGCTCTTATCTTCAGGCAAACGGAGGCATTAACCCTCTCGACTAAATCTTCTTCTTTATAATCTACTATATAAATATAGTAAGGGTTAAGGTCTGCAGCTTCCAGGATGGCTGCTCCCAGCTGTCCATGACCGACCTGACATCAGGTTGCAACCCACCAAGTGGGTCTCAACCCACTATTTGAGAACACTATGCCAGCACATTGTTAAAGCCTATTTCCTGGCTGTTTTCTGCTTTAGGAAAACAAGTATTTTCTATAGTATGCGTATCTTAATACCTTTAAGGCACAATCCTATACATTCTTACTCTAAGGTAATTCATATAGTGTTCAGTAGAGCTTATTTCTAGGGAAGTGAGTATAGGATTGCAACCTAAAACTCTTGTAATTCCAAAACTTTTGAGAAGTAAACTTATTCAGACTTGCAAAGTCAGGTATTAAATCGGGAAATCAGGCTCTTCAAGAAATGGGATGCTCCGGAAGAGCTTCTCAGGTGTCTGTTGTAGTTGTAAGCATATTGTAGGGTGTTTTTGCAATATTTCTTAGGTTTAGCAGGCAACAATGAACAGGAACATAAACATGTTGCACTTCCAAATGTACAAGTGCATACAAAGAGCATAAACCAGCTTAACTTTGTTTACTCTCTTCCTCTAAGATCAGCAAGACATGACATGGCATAAAGGTCCATTTTTTTCTCATGTCATTTTGTCTTAACTCAGACGAAGTTAAGAAAAAGATGCTCTCCATCCAGATCAACTTAAAAGTGCTTAACTTTTGTGCTTGGTTGTGCTCAAAGAACCCCAGGAGCTCATATCGCTGAGATATTATATGCAGATGTTCAGGTCTTGAACTTCTCTTTAAGCCAAATTGAACACTATTCACACAAATATTATCTCCATTTTCAGTGAACAAGGGGAGAAATGCACAGAACCACATCTGCTGGCCACAATTACCAAATAACCACCATGTGCCCAATGACTATGCCTGCATATCCAGCTATCATCAGAAAAAGGCAGTTCCCACATTCATGAGAGGAACAGGATTTGCAGCAGGTAGCCTTCTCAATGGTCAGCCACCAGGAAGCTGACCACTGGGTACATCAGCGTGAGAAGATATGGTCAGTGGGTATAGTCCGTCTCATAAGAACGTTATGCTGGATCAGGCCAAAGGCCTGCTTTCTGTATCTCAGAGTGGCCCACCAGATGCCTCAGGGATCACACGAAACAATAAGATGTCTGTATCCAGCTGCCACTCCCCTGCACCTGGCATTCTGAAGTAGCCTACTACTAATGTAAGGAGGTTGCACAACCCATCATGGCCTATAGTCCACGATGGACTTTTCCTCCAGATATCTGTCCAGTCCCCTTTGAAAGGCACTGTCGTCTCCATCGACCCTGGGGGGGGGGCGATGTCCCCCTGGGAGGCAGGGGGTGCTGGCATGGGTCTGACGCAGCTCCCCTTGACACGAAAGGAATCTCTCAGCACTGGCTCTCTGTTTACTTAGGCAGTTTAATCATGTCAAGGTTTTGGCATTCATGAGGCCCTGTTAACTTCACAGGGCCGAAGAGGCTTACAGCGAATTCCGATGGGGGCAAACTGTTCCTGCCTTCCCTCCGGAGTCCGCTCGCTGCTCCCACATCTGGTGGTCTGGTAGGAACAGTCCTGCCGGCCCCTGGGTCGGAAAGCAGTGCGGGACTTTCCTGGCGACCCCCATCCTATGCCAGGCAGGACCCTTGCTTCCCCACTCTTGCCTTGGTCTCGCTGCCGAGGAGAGCCCCCCTCATGCCCCAGTCCAGCATGGGTTGGGTAGCCTGTCAAGGTAAGAAGGTTGCGAGCCTCCCTGCACGTCCTGCTCCCCAGTCGGCCACCCAGGGACTGGGCTGAGCTGGGCCTCCTTTTAAGGCCCAGGCTCCTCCTCCTGGCTCCGTCTCCCTTCGCGGTTTCCCCTTGCACTAATGTAAGGCCAGGGGCTGGCTCCTGCACCTGCCCCATCTGCTAGAGGCCAGGATAGGCCCGGCTTCTCCCTCGATCTGAGGTTCTCCAGTCCTCTGAACCTGGTGGGGTCCTGTTGCCTTGCCCCCTTTTGGGATGAAAGCGTCTCCCAGAGTTACCCCAGGTAAGCCCCTCTCGGCTGCAGCCCTCCCAGTCCTGGCCAAGGTGACAGGCACCTAGCCTCATGCCATCACCACCTCCTGTGGCAAGGAGTTCCACAGCTTAATTACCCACTGGGTAAAAAAGTATTTCTTTTTATCTGTTTTAATTCTCCCAACATCAATTTTAGTGGATGTCCCCTGGTTCTCATGGTAAGAGAGGGAAAAGAACATCCCTCTATCGACTCTATCCCTGCGTAATTTTGTACATCTCAATCATGTCCCCTTTCAGGCACCTTTTTTTCTAGACTGAAGAGCCCCAAACATTGCATTCTTTCTTCATAAGGGAAGATATCCCCTTCCCCAGCCCCATGCATTTACTGAATATAAAAATGATTTCATGTTATGTCGCTTAATGATTATTTAATTATTAAAATATTTATTTATTTATAGGTTTTTATAGCACTTTTCTAAGAATCCAAAATGGTGCACATAAAACATAAAAAAGTTAAAATAGCATGTTAAAGTTAAAAACTATTAGAACCATATAATAATAAAAACAGCACAAGAGCAGAGCAGCATAAAATAGTAAAATAGTAAAAACAGCATAAAAGTTAAGAAGGGGTCCCTAAGGAGTACCTCCCTCCCTAAAAGCCAGGCTGAAACAGATGGGTCTTTAAAATATGCAATTGTTGCAAGTTTTAAGATGCATTATCTCCCCAGATCCAGAGTTCATTTAAAATACAATCATAACACTTCCTTGAACGGCTGTCTGATTCCATATATAAAGTAATTCACAGCACAATACTATGCCTATCTACTCAGAATAAGTCCCATTAAGTTCAATGGGGCTTACTCCCAGGAAAGTATACATAGGATCAGGGCCGGCCTTAAGCCAATGTGACCAATGTCATCATATTGGGCCCAGCACTTTCTGCCTCCAAATGGCTCAAAATGGGCCTCCTAGAAACAGTTGACAGTGATGTCATCATGTCACCACCAACTACTTCCAGAGACCACGTGCAACACCACAAGTGTGTTTCATGGTGAGAGGGGGTCCCGTGGGAATGCTCCACATTGGGCCCAGCCACTCCTAGAGCCAGCCCTGCATAGGATTGCAGCCTCAAACATTTACTAACCCTTTGTTCCACTTTCAGATCTGTTCCCAGAAATCACTACATTTCCCCCTTATTAAACACTTGGAGAGACAAAACATTTTATTACACTGAGGGCACAATCCTAACCTGGAGTTAGTCTGGCACAGTTATGCCAGCAAAATCTGGCCAGCACAAGGGACCCTGTAAAGCACGTTTGGACCACTCTCAGAGTCACGGAACATGGTGCACATCTGTGTGCTGTCCTCTCTGACTCTGAGAGTGGTTCAAACATATTTTATGGTTTCCCTTGTGCCAGCTAAACTTTCCAGCCTAACTCCAGGTTAGGATTGCACCCTAAAATGTGTAATGAGTGAAGTGGCACATGAGCAAAAGAAAAAATGAAACTTATGCACTGGACCCTGGAGATTTGATACCTAGCAACAATCATCTCAAGCCCCCAACACAGCATCAATATTGGGAGTAGTGATGAATTAATTCTCTGCATATTTTATTTACATATGAGAAAATACAATATTTAAGCATTCCTTTCTCATAAAGCTTGATCAATATTGACAGAGAGAAGAAAGATCAGCTCAAACCAGCAACAAAACCAGCAACAAAACCAGGCATCACACTCAGGGATCAAAAGCAGGCTTGGTTGCGGTTGGTGGTGAAAACCAACCCACTCTTCCTTAGGCCATCTTGGTCACATCCTTCTACTTTGCAGGAATAGAAGCAGAAATGAGACAAGCCATGACCACCTTGTAAAAGAAAGCTAAGAAAGACCGAGCAATTGGGAAACAAAAGTGGAAGTTGAGAAAGCTAGAAAGTCTGGGTCTGAATGTTGACTCCTAGTCAAAGTTCTTGATGGGCGTGAAAAAAGCACGTCAACAGGTGCTATCGTTTACACACTGCATGTGTCTTGCTAATTTTTTCCCCCTGCCCAGGCAGTTTGCGGTGGCCATAAAGATCTTCCTGCCATCAGAACATTAGTTCCAGTGGCACAGAGAAGGGCTAGAATTGGGCTCTGAATACCTTTGCAGTATGCCATTGGTAGGAAAGGGTTTAGATCAGTGGTGGGATTCAGAGGGTTCGCCCAGGTTCTATAGAACCGGTTGTTAAATGGCTGGGCCCCGCCCACTCGCTTACCTCGGCTGGCTTTGGGGGTTTTTTTGCTCGGGATATGACGTCATAGAACCGGTTGTTAATTTATTTGAATCCCACCACTGGTTTAAATCCTCCTTGTGGGCCTTCCAGTGGCTTCTGGCTTTCCACTCAGAGAAAAAGATGCTGGACTAGGTATGCCTAGGGCTTAATCCAACAAGCATTCTTCTTACGCACTGTCTTTAAGCCAAACTGAAATCAATCAAATCTCCACCAATAACTCCTCTTGGTTTAAATGGGGCTTAAGCACAAGAAACTTTTTAGAATGGGGAAATATGTCTCATGACTCCTAACCCAAGGCTGGCATAAGACCTCCTAACATCTGAGGTTGCATGCCAAATGCTGCCGCCCTACCTGATTTTGACCCAGTCTCCGCTCCTCCCACTTTCCTCCCCTCCACATCTCCACCTCTGCTCTTCCTTTTCCAATCCATGGAAGAGAAGGAGAAAGAGAAGCAGTGGAGGCAAGTAAGCGGGCAGAGATGAACATCCCCACTAACTTGCTGCCTGAGGCATTCTCTTCAGTTGGCACCATGGATGCCTAATCACAGTACATCTGTAGTGTCATTGCTGCTGAAGGAACGGGGGTTAATTTCCATTCCACTGAGAAACCCCAGGCTAGTCAGAGGAACACAGGCTGCAGTTTCTCACTCTAGTCATCTTCAGCTGTCAGGAAATACAATATTAATATGGGGAGGAACTGCCACTGAGGGCGCAATCCTAACCTGGAGTTAGGCCGGCACAGTTGGTCCAGCAAAGTTGTACCGACATAAGGGACACCATAAAAAGTGTGCTTGGACCACTCTCGGAGTCAGGGAGCATGGTGCACGTCTGTGTGCTGGCCTCTCTGAATCCAAGAGTGGTCCAAACATACTTTGTGGTGTCCATTGTGATGGCCAAACTTTGCTGGCCTAACTGCTGGCCTAAATCCAGGTTAAGATTCTGCCCTGAGTAGGAGCCCTAAGATGCTTTAAATATCAATATGCCCTTCTACAGGAATTCACCATGGTCTGGGTATGTATGTACCATATGGACTGTGGTATATTTCCATTTAAAACATCAAGGGTTTGAAACTAGTGGGCTGTGTATTTCATGCAGAATATTTACCAGTGAATGTTCCATCAGAAAAATTGTCTTCATTCTATGTGGGTCATTGCATTAGGATATCTCCTACATTTAATTGTTGTTTAAATGCTAATTGGTCTAGGGGAAGATTTATAATTGCATTTAATTTGTCAAGTACCTCAATGTAATTTATATATTAACACAGTCCTTGCCATAAGGAGAAATTATTAATTATAGCACAGTAGGTGGGCTGTGGAAATTGCTCTGCCCTTTTATACATTGATGGTGTTATAAAAATGCTTTATCTGCCAACCTAATTTCTACTATCTGATATTGGCTAGTAAAATACCAGCATGCTGCAGGCCTCATTTGGTAGCTGAATTAATATGAATAAAATTAAGATGTCAATAATGACTACAATTTTAACTCTTAAATGGATAGGTAAAACTCTTCAAAATAAGTCCCACTATGTTCAGTAGGACTTACTCCTAAGTACATGGGCAAAGCCCTAGGGGACAATCCTAACCAACTTTCCAGCACTGACATAGTTGTGCCAATGGGGCAGGTGCTACATCTTGCGGTGGAGTGATATTCATGGAGACCTTTTCAAGATAAGGGAATGTCTGTTCCCTTACCTTGGAGCTGCATTGCCCTTACCCTGGTGCTAGAAAGTTGGTTAGGATTGTGCCCTTAGTCACCCCAGTGAATAAAAGGCAGCCCAATCCTGCCTAAGTTGCCTGGAGGAAAAGTCCATCACAGGCTAGGCCATGATGGGTGGTGCAACCTCCTTATTTTAGAAGCAGGCTACATCAGACTGCCAGGTACAAGGAAGTTGCAACAGGATGCAGGCATCTTGTAGTCTTGTGTGCTCCCTGAGGCATCTGGTGGGCCACTGGGAGATACAAGAAGTCAGATGGGCCTTGTGTTCTTAAGATTCCCCATGCCAATGAAGCAGCAGCTTAACTTCCACTGCATCCCATGCATGGAGGAATTTTGCAAGCTGGAGGTCTCCTTGAGGTACGGGGGTGTTTGTGCCCTTGCCCTGGGTAAGCCCCAGCAGCCACAATGGGTCAATATGGTCTTGCTCTCACAAGTCCACATTGGCCCATGTTGCCAGATCAGGCTTGGAAAGGGAGATAGACTATGGCATGCACTAGTGCTGCTGCCCCCCCCGGGCCCAATACGCTCTTCCTGCCCCAGTTGCCACTCTCCCCAACCCCATTCCACCCCTCCCTAGTTCCCCCAGCCCTGTGCTGCACACTATTGAACTTACCTGATCCAGCGGGCGTAGCTCTGCATGATGGTACTGGCCTTCCCACCAGCACTGATAACAGGTGTGCCATCTCAAAGTGCTTCAAAGCACTTTTGTGATGGTGGAGCTCACCAGTAGGTTAGGACTGGGCCATGGCTGCAGTGTTATACACCATTACATAGGAGTGAATCCCACTGAACTCATTTCAGCATACTTCTGAGTAGGCATGGTTAAAATTGCACAGTAAAATTGCACAAGAAATATATACATATATTTCTTGAGGCTGAATGTAAGTTCGAGAGGCAAGCTGTCCCTCTTGGCCTACTATTTTTAATTCATTGTTAAGGAGCTTTGAAACATGTACCACCATTACTGAAGTTCAGTTTATCAGCCCATGACACTTGCTTGAAAACATTTCTCTTAATAGCACCAGTTTCTACATTTTCTATAAAGTTCAGCTGGACTCTCAAACATGTCAAGAAACAAGGGTCAATTTCTCTTGCGCTTCGTGGGGGGGGGGAATGCTTGCAAGGAGAGTGGGTCTTTATTAAACAAAAATGCTTTTTCTCAGAGCGCAATCCTAAACTGGAGTTAGGCCAGCATAAGATAAGGCAGCAAAGTTTGGCCACACAAGGGCCACCATAAAACATTTTTTGACTACTCTCAGAGTCAGGGAGGATGGCTCACATCTGTGTGCTGGCCTCTGACTCCAAACATACTTTTAAGGTGTCCCTTGTGCTGGTCAAACTTTGCTGGTTTAGTGTATGCCGGCCTAAGTCAGTTTAGGATTGCGCCCTTAGATGCCTACTCCTGCTCAAGGTTATTCACATTTTCTCCTTGCCTACTTGTGCTCAAGATTTCATGTATGATGCTTCTCAAATAAGCAGTCTGTGAGTTGTGCTGAAAAAAAAATTCCTTATTTTTTTTTAAAAAAAAAAAAACTCTCACTCATCTACTATCTTACACTCATGAATTTCCTCTTAGGGCACAATCCTACCCAGTGCCGGAATGGCAAGGCCAGCCAGCCCACGCCATATCTGATGCTAGGTTGGAGAGGCTGGAGCCTCCCCACGGCAAGGGCGGGTGCAGATCTGAGGAGACCACGCGGCCCAAATCAGGGCTGCACGGCCTCTCCAATGGACCTAAGATTCCGCCTTATGGCGGAATCTGAGGCCCACCCTCGTCCCACCCACATTCCGCCCTCCTCCCGCCAATCTCCGGGGCGCGCTATAATGGTACCAGCTGGCTTCGGCCGAGGCGCTGATGCTAAGCACTGTTGTGCCAGCGCTGCGCGCACTGTAGGATTGCGCTGCCCAGGGCAAAACATTATTCACGTTAAAAAACCCACTTCTTAATACTCTAGTACAACCATTTTCAACCAGAATGCCATGGCACATTGGTGTGCCATGAATGGTCTGCAGGTGTGCTGCGGGAGTTTGGGGGATGGTCATTTATTAGGATGACAATTGGGGGATGTGAACCCTCCATTGGTAGTATGGTGTGCCTTATCAATTGTCAAAAAAACAGATGGTGAGCCTTGTCAATTTTAGTGCCTTGTCAGTGTGCCATGAGTTGAAAAAGATTCAAAATTCACAATCTCTTAGAGCAGCATTTCTCAACCAGTGGTACTCGTACCACCAGTGGTACTTGAGGTGGTGTCTGGTGGTATTTTCAGGACTCTCAGACTCCCACCACCTGGCAGTGAGACCCGCAATGCAACATGACAATCAGCAGCAGGAGCTCAGCTGGCAGAACTCCAGTGTATGCTTTTTGCACACTTGGAAAAGCCCTCCTATTCACCTCACGCATCTTACCAGTGTTTGCCTCTGGTCTCCCAATTGGACGTAACTGGCAATGACATCATTGTTTGGTGACACCAGTTTTGGTGGAACTTCCAATAGGTGGAGCTGGGGATAAATATTGAGAAATACTGTTTTAGAGTACAGAATGATGCTTGAAAAACAATCCAAACATGCAAGTTCAATGACGTAAGTATATAATATGATTATTCATTTAAAAAAACATAAACTTTCTGGAAACTTTTATATTGATTGTATGATGGATGTGTATTGTTTTAGATAAACATGGTTCTAAAAGAGAAGCCTGTTTATCTAGTATTTGGATTTTTAGCGTGGATGTTATCTTGAGCTGAGCTAAGTGTTTTTTGATATGGCCATCTGGAACCAATATTCTTAGCAACTGAAAAATAAATTGGGCTTGATGCACTATTGATTTTCTGTCTTTGCAGCTCTAAAACAATAGTTTCATACAAAAGAATAGAAAGATCTGGAAGCTACATATGAAAAATAGAAATTTAACTCAACAAATACAATCCTTGTCCTTTCAATGTGATTTTGAAAAACCCTTTCAGTTTCACTGCAGATTCACAGAATTCAGTTTCACTTTGATTTAATGCTGAGAAACCAAGTTTTCAAAAACTTTCATAATACAGTATTCCATACATATAATATTCGATACAGTATTTCATATAGTATTTTAAGCTTTAATATGCAGTATTTATAGGTAATGGCATAAGGAAATTTAAGACTGCAAAGCTGTGTTTTTGTAAAGAGTTACCAAAAAGGAAAGTGAATCTTAGTTTTAGGTAAGCCGTCGATCATTCAGGTTTGGACAAACAGATGCAACAAGCAGGCAGGCAACCTGAATGCTATGGGGGGAACTGCTTCCTGTTAACAGTTGCTTAGTCCCCTCCCTCTAGCAATCAGGCTGCCTTGGCAGGCAGGCATCTATGGATAAGTGAATCTGCAGATACAGGTTCTGCAGATATTGGGGGGGGAATGCCTATATTCTGCTATAGTCAGACCCCACCTTGAATACTGTGACCAGTTCTGGATGCCACAGTTTAAGAATGATATTGACAACCTGAGCAGGTCCAGAGGAAGGCAACTAAGATGGTGAGGGGCCTGAAGGCCATGTCAGGATGAAGAACAGGATGAAGAAGTTGGGTATGTTTAATCTGAGGAAGAGCCCTGTAAGAAATGAAATAATGACAGCATACTCATAAGCATTCACAATACAGGTGTGACCAGTATCCACTGATTCAGTATTCATGGTTTCAGTTTTCCTTGGATACTGGGATGCCTATTAAAAAAAATAGGAGAACATTAAGCAATTTTTTTTATCTTGTTGCAGCACAAGATGCAGCACAACCACGGATGTCCCCCTGTTTTTAAAAGGGCATCCCCAGTATCCATGGTTTCAGGCATCAACAGGGAGGGGGGGGGGTCCAGAATGGAACTCCAGCGGATACCGAAGCATATCTGCATCTACAAATATCTGAGGGATTACCATGTGGAAGGTGGAGCAGATTTGCCATATCCTGTCCACATTTCCAGCACCAATACACCCATGCCAACAGGACACGGACTGCATTCTGCAGTGGCGGTGGATGTAATGGATGTAACAGAGGCTTCCCCAAGATGAGAGAATGCTTGGTCCCTTACCTTGGAGGAGCTGTCAATTAAACATTAGGAAGAAATTCCTGATAGTGAAACGTTTGGGCTGAAAAACAGTCTGCTTCAGCAGGTGGTGGCAGCTTTAGAATACTTTAAGTAGAGGCTACGTAGCCATCTGTCAGGGATTTTGCAGTTGGGGATTGCCTTCACTCAATGGGACTAGACGATGATCTTGAGGGTCCCTTCTGACTTTGATTTTATTATTTAGCATCAATAAAAAATTATGCAAGCATAATGAAACGTGGATATTTTCCTGTCCAGAAATTGGTCTGCCTGCAAAATTACATCTTTCTTGGTTATAAGCTCCTAAACCATTCAACAAGAAACCAAGTATATGATGGGTGAGAGATAATGTTAGCAATTCTTGCTCTCATTAAACAAACTTGAAGTCCAAATGAGCTACAGAAGTCAAAGTCAATCTTTCAGACTATGGGGTGCTAGAAGGTTAATGCACTGTACATTAAGATCTGATGTGAACATTATAGAGGAAATATATTGGCATTCTATGTCTTCCGCACGACTGTATATTCTAGGAGAATGTCTGCCCATAATTACCTGTATCTTAGTAAGCACTGAACTAAGACGAAAACCCTGGAGACGGCGTTTCATGCCTGAGTTGAACTCAGCAGTTGCATAACACCAAATGCATTTGCTGTGCGACCTAAGTTTAAATCCAAAGTGCACAGAAGAAGACCATTCTTAAATGAAAGCTGTGCCGGCAAGGAGCTTTGTCCGCAGTGTCGTTCTCTGCCCTTCATAACTTGCTTAATCAGTTAATGAGTCAGTGAATTAATTCAGTTGAATCTTCAAGGGGTCCTTTCCTCCAAGCTGGCTCAGGTTTTCTTCCAACTGGCTGAAAATGTTTCATATCCTCAGCCTTATCATTCAATCACGACACATCTTGGTTCTATGGTTGTCTGGACCAAATGGATGTCTAATAAGGGTTGTAATCTATTTGAACCATAGTGAGGGTGCCAAAGTCAAATGATCAGTGTAGTCAAATGCTTTAGAGCACAATCCTAACCTGGAGTTAGGCTGGCACAGTTAGGCCAGCAAAGTTGGGCTGTCACAAGGGACACCATAAAGTGTGTTTGGACAACCTTTGGAGTCAGGTAGGATGGAGCATGTCTGTGTTCTGGCCTCTGTGACTCCAAGAGTGGTCCAAACACACTTTACGGTGTCCCTTGTGCCAGCCAAACTTTGTTGGTCTAACTGTACCAGCCTAACTCCAGGTTAGGGTTATTAGCCCTTAGTCGTAGATGAGGCTGTTTCCTACAGATACGTTAGATATAATCAAACATGCAAATTGCTCTGACATTAGGATTCTTCTTCCAGCTTTGGAAGGTTCCTTTTTGTTATATGACAAATATTTTATTCAACATTAGAAGACCTTCTATTTGTACTACAAAATAGATTATCACTGTCAAAAGCAGAACATGATAGCTAATGCCTGATCTCACTGGTCAAACACCTGATTAAACATTCTGAGCAGCTTCAGTGAAGAAGGATGGAATTTTCAGCACTTAATTGCTTTTGCCAGATGCCATCTGTTCATTGATTTCTGACCTTTCCTTCTAACTTCAAATCTACATAGAGTGTCCACAGGTGAGGCAATTAGATCATAGATGTTTCATGCTGACAAAACAACCCAATTAATGTCTACCTGTAGAAAATCGGTTGGGAAAAATGAATAGTGATGACACCATGGCCTCATATAACCTTTATTTTTGGCATACAAGACATTGGATTTGTCTTTTTTTCAGAGCATGCTAAATGCTTCACATGTGGCGCTAATGAAGCTATTTTACCAGAATACAGGCGGCTGGTATGGTAGAGCTGGAAGTTGAGGTTAACTCACCATAGGTGATTTTGTGCATGTGTGTGCTTTCTGTGAGAAATACCAATGTAGCACTAGAGTACTCAAAGCCAACACAACTGTCACAAAAGTGTCCAGGCCCAGGGAGACATAGCCACCTGAATACACACACACAGAGAGAGAGAGAGAGAGAGAGAGAGAGAGAGAGAGAGAGAGACTCCAGAAATAGTGTAATTTTTTTTAAAGACTCATCTCTTCTTCCCCACTCCAGAGCAATGATTTAAGACACACACCCCTCCCTGCAGCAGCTGTGCCTGTTGCCTCCCCTGCGCACTGTTCTGCATCAGACTAGCTAGTGCAGGCTCCCTGATGCTTTTCTTTCTATGTATGCATAGAGATCTGCGGCAGCTCTGCCTAGTGCCTCTCCAGAGCTTGCTCATGCACATGTCCTGCTTTTTATTATTATTGGAGGCCAACCTCCCTGCTTTAATTGGAAGTCAGCCATGATTACAGCCTAACCTGCTGAAGGCTTGCTGCCTCCCCAGTGATTGCTGACCCTGATGTCTTTTTCCCTCCCCCCATTGGAAGCCAGCTGCCCTGCCTTTTTTATTGGAAGCCCACCATGATTTGTACTTCCATGTGTGTTCGTGTACTGCTTGAACTCACTGTCAGTGCTGGAGCAAAAAGGAGCAGAGTAAAAAAGCCAGACAGGGTTTTGTTTTTTAATTTGTTAGATCTTTTTATTTTATTTGCTGGGTTTTTGTGAGGCTCTTCTTCCCCTGCCTACTCTGACAGCATGTCACTGGAAAGGATGGGATTATAAAAAACATAAATATAAACTTCTGTGTATAAAAATTGACTTGAAGGAATTTATGTTTTATATACAAATATAATATCAAACACCATCACTTCTTGCTTCTGATGAGGACAAGCACCATCACTTCCTGTTTTTTTTTTTGTTTAGTCGCTAAGTTGTGCCCAGCTCTTCGCGACCGCATGGACCACAGCATGCCAGGCCTCCCTGTCTTCCACTAGTTTTGCCCAATTTCATGTCCATTCCTTCGGTGACACTATCTAACCATCTCTGCCGCCGCCGCCTCCTCCTTTTCCCTTCAATCTTTCCCAACATGAGGGTCTTTTCTAAAAAGTCCTCTCTTCTCATGAGGTGGCCAAAGTATTGGAGCTTCAGCTTCAGGATGTGTCCTTCCAGGGAGCAATCAGGCTTGACTTCCTGTAAGACTGACCAATTGGATCTCCTTGCAGTCCAGGGGACTCTCAAGAGTCTTCTCCAACATCATAATTCAAAAGCATCTATTCTTCGATGCTTTGCCTTCCTTATGGTCCAGTTCTCACAGCCATACATGACTACTGGGAAAACCATCGCTTTGACTTTGCGAACCTTTGTTGGCAGGTTGATGTCCCAGATTTTTATTAAGTTGTCTAGGTCAGATGTGTATTTACCATGTAGCCTGGGGTGGCATGAGCCATGGGCGCCGGGCAGCGGCAGGCTGCAGGGCACCATTGCGCAGAGTCATGCTGCAGGGACATGCTTAATCTTGAAATGCATTTTGAAGATGTGTTTACACACACCAATTGGATTCCTTGTTATAGTCCTTATCTTAAAAATTTTATTTTTCACATTGTCCATTTAGAAGGTAGGATAGACATATCAGAACCTAGGACCTGAGAGATATGATCTGTACAACATGTTCATCTTTCCTGTAAGCCAGCGGCCTTCAACTGGAGACCACTGTGTCACAAAAAAATCTCTCCCTGTCCTGAACAGCGTTTACCATTCTGCCATGGTACTGCTCAGCTTGCAACTTGATCTGATGGCAGGGACGCTCTGAGCAGTCGCATCTGTTGCCCTGCATCCCAGAAGGCTGTGTAGCAGGATGTCAGGCAGACGTGACTGCCTGGAGCATCCCTGCCACCAGATTGAGTTGCAAGCTGAGCAGAACCACGGCAGAATGGTAACCGCTACTTAGAGAGGGGAGGGAGTTCTCCAAGCCCCAGATCTGGCCCACGGGCCAGGGTTTGAAAACCCATGCTGTAAGCAATTTAAAAAAAGCCTGTTGAATTACATT
Source organism: Lerista edwardsae (assembly GCA_029204185.1). Lineage (NCBI taxonomy): Eukaryota > Metazoa > Chordata > Lepidosauria > Squamata > Scincidae > Lerista > Lerista edwardsae. The sequence continues at coordinate 2,578,803 of JAJKFI010000019.1, forward strand.
TTGAATGAGTATTTTGAAGGATTAATTCCACATTATATCTTGTCACCAGGAAATGTATTCATTTGAAATTTATGCTAATATAGAAATGATTAAGCAACAGTCATTCACATTCATTATCACCCCGCAAAATCATTTTCCCAAGAGATACCTCAGTAAAACAAATACATCAGTATGCCACAATTAACTAGTGTGTGCTTGTCATAATATTTGCATTTTGCACAACATTTTTTTTAAACCACACTTCTGAATAAATAAACCTATCATCATTGAAGTTTAGCCGTGTTTAAGGCGGGTTGCTCTACAGTCCACATAGATGTGAACTAACAGAAACAAGTTTTCAGTGAAATGTTTCTGCATAACTGTGAATAATAAGCCACCTATTATCTTAAAGATTTAATATATATCAGGATTGATCCAAGCTGTCATAGATGCAGTGCTCACACATGAAGGGAAATCCACATGGAATAACTGAACCTGGTTTTCCTTCCTCGGAGCACACACACTTGAGCATCTTGAACTGTGACAGGGAATTGGGGGGGGCAGTGCATGTCTTCCATGTTCCTCAGGGCTGTCATTGGAGTGAGCTAGGTTGGGCATGGCTGATGGCCCATACCCTCTGAATTCTTGAACACACTAGTACTGCTGGCAGCAGTGGTACAAGTTGGCTGAGAGACTCACCTCATTGCTGCAACCAGGACTTCATCTGCAAATGTGAGCATCCCCAAGAGCAGGGATGTCAAACATAAGGCTCGCGGGCCAGATACAGCCCCCAGAAGCTTTTTAATCCAGCCCTTGTAATAATTGGGCTTGCCCAGGATCCCCATCAGTTGCTCAGCTGCTGAGCTGCTAAGTGACGCTTCAGCAGGAGCAGCAGTGCTAAAAGGGTGGCCCATGTGATAACTGGATCCTCCCATATCTGGAAAGTATGATCAAGATTTGCGTATTCTCGGGGGGAGGAGCCAGAGACTTGAACATGGCAGTCGCTTTTTATGAGTGGCTGGGGCTTGTGTTCTTTCCTGAATCTCTGCAAGGGGCTCAGGCCCAACTCCAGTAGTAGAACTGGGTTGGGGGTAAGCATTAACATCTAGCCTCTGGATAGTGGCCAACTCCGGAGGTGAATGATGTTTGCTTGTGCCTGGGGAGCAGAAGAGACTCTGCCTTCTGGCAGACCGTGTGGACGGTCTCTGACTTGGAGAGTGACAACACCGGAGAGAGAATGATGGATTACAGCCTGGAAGGTCTTCAGAAGTCCCCCTAATGAAGACAATCGTGTGGGAAGAAGAAGTGGCGTGTAGGCGTAAATGTTTAACATCTTGGCGTGAAGTGCACTGGAGAGTTGGCTGCGGGCCAATGAGGTCAGTGGAATTAACCCTGCTTAATCTTCAACACAAGATATCCACTGAAGTGCATCGCTGTTTTCTTTTCTGCTTCTGTTTCTATTTTCTTTTCGAAATGCTTTGATGTGGCGTGGGAAGCTGAAACATGGAATAAAAAAGTACTCTGTTCTATGCTGAATTTTTTGCTGCGTAGCAGATTAAACATGGCGTCGTGAGGCGGCAGAAGATTTATAATTGGAGATTATTTATTTGAAAACGGACAGTCCTATTTGCAGATCAAGAGGATTTATTAATGAGATAAGAGAACACAAAAATAGGGAGTATTTTGATTTGTATGTTTAAAGAAAGCTTGAATTTTTTACTGCGCAATTGAGTCAACATGGCGTTAATGAGAAGGAAACCGACAGATCTACAATCAAGAGTTGAAAGATGTTTGAAGCATGTTCAAGGACTTGCAGAAATGAACTTTATGGAAGGACAAGAGGAATGTGTATTTTTGAAGATGGACAGCCCTGTTTGAATTAAGAAGTTTGAAGAGAAAGAGACCATGAACAAGATATTTTTATGGTCTGCTGACAAATACAGTGAGAGTGTTTTTTTGTCAGCAGGCTCCCCTCTGGTGGCAGGAGAGGGGAAGGTTTTGACCAGATGTTAATTTTTAATGATTTGTATAATTTTTGGCTTTTTATAATAAATGGGCGGGGGGAATTTGATTAATGAAATTTATGATTTAAAAATTGAATTAATGGTATAAATAGAAATGAGGATTAAAAGGTGACAAAGTTCATTCCTTCCTGTGAGATTTGTGATAGAAAGAAATAGTTAGCATTGAGCCTTGATCTGAAAAGCGATAATTGTAGGCTTGTAATTTTGCGTCAGATTATATAACTAAGCGATTATTTTCTTTTTTTTTTAACAAAGGTACGTGATAACTCAAGCTTACATTAAGATATGATTTTAGAAAAAAAAAATGTTATTAAGGCCTAATGGTGATTATGAAGTGATGGATGTCATGTTATATCTTTATGCTCTTTATTTTTATGGCGTTTTTTTTTTCTTTTCTGAGATGGGCTGTCTTAATTCTAATAGAATAAGTTATGTAACAAAGATTAATTAAAGATTAAGATTGAAAAATAATATAAGCAATATGAATAGAGATGAAGAGATTAACAGAGTGCTAGTTTAAATAGTTTGACTTCCCAGCTTCATCTATGTTTATTCTATTTCTGTGCTTTATATAGTAGGTTCTTCCCTTTTAGTTTATTATTTTATTGACTTTTACTATAAATTAGAGATAGATAATTATAGGTATAATTAACTTTTCTTACTTGAGTTTGCTAAGTAACTGTGAAATTATTGAAATTATTGAAGATTTGAATGAATAACGAAAATTGACGTAGTTTTGTGAATCATAATGATTATATCCTTTCAGATGGAATATATGATAATGGAAATTACTAATTTTTGCATTTACATGTTACTCTCGTACTGCCTCACTTCCTATTGTTTAATCCTATGTATACCCATCCTATGTAACTGACTATCCTTTTCCTGTATCTTTATAATTATAAAATCAATAAAATCATCTCCCAAAAAAAAAAAGATTTGCGTATTCTCTCTTCTGTCATTTGCATCAAATGAGAACAGAGTGCTTGTTTCTGGTCATCATCTGCTTAATGATGCTACTTCCTGCTTCATGACATAACTTGAGGCCTTCAGCAGGCGCCAGGAACATTATGTGACCCACTGCATGAAATGAATTTGAAACTCCTGCCCAGTGGTGTCATTCAAATGATTTAGAAACAGGTTCTCACTTTTGATTGGCACTTGTTGGGGTCTGCCCACCGGAAGTGACATCATAAGCAGTGGTGTAATTCAAATGATTTAGGAACAGGAACTCACTTTTGATTGGCACTTGTTGGGGTCCGCCCACCGGAAGTGATGTCATGGCAGGAAGTGATGTCATCAAGCAGACCCAACAATTCCCAAACTATTCCAGATCACTCTCAGAGCATGTTAAGAAGGCCTGAGAAGGGGGACGTCAGCTCTTCCCAATCTAATTCTTTTGGGCTGTGTGTGCCTGACCATACTCTAAAGAGTTCTCAGAATGTACACAAGGTCTTCTAAACCCATCATACTGTCAGTGATTTGGAGGTAGGAGGAATGCAATGACACAGGAAAATAGGATAATCTTTACAATTATGGGCAGAATTCAGCCAATAGTTCTCAAGGCTGAAATTCTAAACACACTTTCTAAAGAGTAAGCCATTCAGCAATATATGCATAAGTCTGCAAGTATAAGCCTGTCTTTTTGGAAGATCCAACTGAAAATAATGGGGCTGACTTCTGAGTAAACAGTTTAGATCAGCCTTTATGTCTTAGGGGTTTCAACTGGAGGGAGAGTTAAGCACATGTTTGACTACGCAAAATCAATGCAATGTAAAAGCACTTAAATTACACTGGATCATGCCCAATTAATAATAATTATCACCTGTAAATAACTGCGCTGGGTAATCAACGCTGTGCAAACTTTAGAGTTGGCAGGAGGGAAAACCAGCCTTTAACAACAGCTTAATTCACAGAAACCATCATACTGAACTATGATTCCTACTTGGATTTACATCATATAGTGATCCACTTTGCAAGTTACTAGTCCACAGTATCCCCAGTTCAAGCTTCATTTTATGCCATCCAGACCAACAGGATGCTGCATGTCATTTTAGTAGACCTATGAATGGTCACAGACTATGTCTCATATTCACAAGAAATTTCTTGCTTCTCAAGAGAGACAGGAGAAATCTCGTGCTTCACTATGTCAAATAATGTTGCTTTAAAGTAGTACCCACATCATTTAAGATTCCAGCAATAAAAGCAACAAACCTTGTGGGAGGAAATCTAGTTAACCTATTGAGGGGGGGGGTGTAACTCCCCTCCTCAGGTGTAGCTGCTGCTGCCACCAGCCCAGGCTCAACACAACAAAGGGAGCTCCTGGGCAAAAATCCCTCTTAAAAGAAAGCCAAATAACAGAAGTAAAAAACCCAATTTTATTGACATATATTAAGAGTTATAAATAAACTACAGAGGCTCTGTACCATAAAACCTGAATATTAAAATGACAATAATCAACCCCTTTGTTTATAACTTAACTTAACTTAACTTAACTTAACTGAGAGGAACTCAAAGGACAAAAACAACAACAAAAAATCCTATAGGATTTTTACCTTACTGACTGACTACAACCAGCTTCCACAGCACATAGTGAGGCTAACCTTCCCTGAGAGCAGCCAAAGGGGTCTGTTCCCTGAGGCTTTTAACTTTATATCAATGAACAACACAAAGAACAACAACTACGTGTACATCTTCCCTTTACACTTTTCTAGAGAACTCACCACAGTTCCAAACACAGGGAAAATCAACTTCCACAAAGATCGATATAGTGAATTGCAGGCTACAAGGAAGTGCAGCAATGCTAAGCTCTGTGCTCACACAAAATCTCTTCATGCACAATGATCCTGCAAGGGAAGTCTGAAAGGAAAGGCATTTCTAGGAGCACTTAAAGGCGAGGCTGGGGGCGATCCTGCAAGGAGGGAGGGAGGTCTGCATTTCTAGGAGCACTTAAAGGAGAGGCTGGGGGGCAATCCTGCAAGGGGGAGAGGGAGGTCTGCATTTCTAGGAGCACTTAACAGAGAGGCTGGGGGACGGAGCAAACAACAACAAAAAACAAAGCCAGTGATGAGTGGGCGGAGCCAGCCCTAAGGTTAGGTTCTGGAATGCACATTCCGGTGCCTTTCCCCTCCATGTTACCACTGCTCCTCTCCCTTGCTGCTGTAGCCAGTAAGCAACGCCAAGATGTTGCTTTTCCCTGTGAGGATTGGCTAAAATGGTGCAGGAGAGGAGTGATTCCACTGCAAGGTAAGGCTTCTTTCAAAACTTAAGAGCTTTTCCCTCCCTTAGATTTGCCTCTGCTTGCAATTGAAATTCAAATTCAAATGGGCGGGAAATGGCCCTGTTTTCTGGTCCAATTAACAAATGGAGCCACACACAAAAAACCCACGAAGTGCAAAGCAAAAAAAAAACACACCAACACGAAGTGCAAAGCAAAAAAATACGGAGCAAAAAAAAAAACCCGAAGCAAAAAAAACAAGGAGCCAGCAATGAGTTAAGTGGGTGGAGTCCACTAATTGTAACAACCGGAACGCTGTTCCAGCTGCATGACAACACTGGCGGGCCAGCTGCCGTGGGCGGGGCCAGCTCATTTAGAAACCGGTTCTCGGAACCGGTGAGAACCGGGTGCATGACTACACTGCTCCTGCCCTAGAGGACTCTGTGTCATTGCAAGACCTCTAGGGGATGCTCCCATTGCTTGATAGGAAGGAGGAGGAGCTGTTGTGTACTTCACCTGTCACTTGCTGTCAATAACCTGTGGGAAGCTCAGTGTGAGCATGACATGGAGGCAGAGGCGATTCTCCCCCCCTCCCGCCCCGGTCCCTTACGCTGTGAAATGGAGCATTTCCGGGGTGAGGGAGGCATGTCTAGCAATGCGCGGGGGTGGGGTGACGTCTGGGGGTGCGGTTTCAGCACCGCCAGGAGCGCGCATGGGCCTCTGTATGCGCTTGCATGGAGGGCTCTGTACAGGGCCTCTAACAACATGGGGCCAGTGCTGCTTTGAATGAACAGAGGAAGGGAAGCTGCAACAAGATATAGCAGGTGTGTGCAGGTCTCCTCTTTTCCACAATGGGCTAGTGTTCACAATTCAATCACAATTGTGCCCACCCACAAACACTAAACCTCTAAGCAACTTGTGCTATAAGCAAAAAAAAATTAAATATCTTTTCTATAAAACCTATATTCCTTTTGGAAACTCTATATCATGATTTCTGTTAACCCAGACAGAAGTATGTTGACGTTGTTCTCTCTGCTATCCAGTAAATGGCCCCACAAGAGCCATTTATTGCATCCAAGCCTGTCCCTCAATTTGGTCTTAATTCTGAGCTGGACAAACCCAGACCTGATGTAGGCAGCAATGCTATTCAAACTTCCCTGGGAATAAGCCCCATTGACTGTAATGGGACTTACTTCTGAGTAGACATGCATAGGTGTATGCATGCAATGGTAGACTTGTATGTGTGAGCAGTACTGCCAACATATATTGATGTCTGACGTTCAACATTCTTCCCAAAACCTTTATCATTGAACGTTGTTGCTATTTCAGAAGTCTGCATTTAGAAACAACAACCTGATATCCCCACAAGATAAACCCAGGTCCACATTTATGTCTACCCAGTTGGCTGACATAAACAAGTGGTTGTTGTGTGGCCAAATATTTAGAACAACTCTTGTTAATCTCTTGCTGTGTTAATATTCAAAATAATTTGTAAGACATAACAAAATGGCCACTGATATAATCTATGACTCAGGAGATAGCAGAACAATGAAAAATGTATCATCATGTCAGTCAAAAATCCCTTTCCTACTGTTAAGGTGTTGACTGCTGCTCATACATTGTCTCTGTCTCTATAAAGTCTATTTCCAGGATTCAGGAAATAGAGGGCTGATGCTTCAGTCAATGAATTTGCAGAGAAAGATGTAAGTTATTCATGAATGCTCTTATCTAAGTATGGATCTACAGAATGCATTTTGCCCTGCTACCTACTTTTCTAGCAAAGAGATTCTGATTCTCATCAGCTAAAAAGCTGCAAGACCAGATACATTTGATAGGAAGGAGCAAGAAATGAAACAAAGAAGTGTCAGCTGCTTAAAACATTTCAGGATGTGGGCTATAATTGCTTCTCCAAATAAGCAGATATGGACTACTTTATCAGAGATAGCAGAGACAAAGGTTATCTGCATGCACCGCACATCAAACATTGATTCCACTGCATTTAATTTATGCAAAAAATAGTCCCTATCAGCAGATGATTTAGCACATCAAAACCATTCTTTTAAAGCAAGCCACAGAAGGCTTTAAAATATTGCAGCAAATTTTGGAACTGAGACTCTTTATTCACTCCCCTCAGTAATAGGGTTTTTTTCTTTACTTTTTATGGGCCCTAATGTGAGAAATGTCCTGCTGGATCAGGTTAAGTGACCATTAGTTCAACCAGTAACATAGCAAGCGGGGGGGAGGAGTCTACCCCAGGTGATGCACCCAGGCACGTCTCTTGAGGTACGTCTCTTGAGCCCCTACCAAGCAGAGACCCATTCTGCAGTTGGCAGTTGCATTCTCCAGTTGGCAGTTATGGGCCCTCCCACCTTATCTGAGCTTCCGAACAGATGGAAATGGCCAGCCCAGAACCAATTCCGTGGTGCATGCTATGTAACATTATGACTTCATTGCATCACCAACTAATCACTTCTGTATCCCCGAGTAGGTATGGGTATGTCACATGGTGGTGGGGGACACCTGCCCCCGGCTACACCAATGCTGGCAAAATCACAGAGTCCCAGCTTCCTGTATCTAATAGTGGCCCACAGTTCAAGTGGGCAGTCTGCTGTAACTACTCAAGAATTGTCAGTTGTCATAGATTACACACCTAGCACTTTGTTGTGACTGTACAGGCCAAGAGTCAATGGCAATGGTCAAGCTGCCTATTAGAGAATTTTACAGCCATTGTTATCTCATTGAGAAACACCTAAAGGAGTCTAAGCTTCTAAAAGAGCATTGAAACAATTTTGAAACCCACTGCTATAAGCGCCAGCACAAAACAGAGGAACTTATAGGATCAGAACTTTAGACTCATAGAACTCTAATTTTAAGAGAGATTTCAATCCAAAATAAATTTTTTATTAAAAAAAACCCTTTTAATTCATAAGGAATAACAAAATGTTAGTATATAGCCACTTTTAAGTTGTTCTGATGCAAAGCATGAAAATGAGTAAGTGCTGATTTATTGGGTAATTTAGGACTCTTTCACAAATAAATGAAATCCATCTTACCAGGCTTCAAGATAACAAATGACTAATACACAAATGCACTTGCATACATACATCATGAGCATTTCAGATGCTAATGGTGGCGATTCAGATATAGAAGTGGTTTTAATAAACTGGGAACAAAACAATCTTCTTTATTGCAAGTATTGGACATTAGGACATGCAGTTGTAAATGTGTCTCCAGTTGTGGGACTTACTAAAGTCCCACTGATGCATGAAATTGATAACAATGCATAGGATAAGTTAGTGGTCCTCCCTGGAAGGAGAAGACCACATAAGTGCTTGCGGAGGCAGGGCTTCTGTAGTGAGGCCACCCTCACCCGTTTTGGCAGGAGCGGGTGTCCTAAGCATACCTTCAGATAGTGCCAGCCCGCGGGGATGCAGGGAGCTCTGGGGCAGATTCTGTGGAGCTCCCCAAACTTCTCTGTTTTAAAAATTGTGATTGCAAACCACTTTCAGTTTTGCGATCAAAAACCAGAGCTCCCCGCACCCCCCATGGGCAGGTGCAATCTTAAGGTATGCTTAGGATCTCCCTCCTGCCAAAATAGCGGCGTGATCCCAGAGGTATCAATCAATCAACCAACCAACCAACCAACCAACCAACCAACCAACCAACCAACCAA
>JAJKFI010000019.1:2593532-2631391 GCA_029204185.1 Lerista edwardsae
ACATACATACATACATACATACATACATACATACATACATACATACATACATACATTTAATCCTTTTAATTGAGATGAATTATTAGAAAGTTCCCATTCATGGGATGGCCAGCTAGCAAATAGTACAGGTGAGCTATTCCCACAAAATATTGTAAAGTATTGCACTAATAATGAGAATTATCCTACAGCAAATCATCTGATGCAGTCAGAATGTTAAATTCAAGCTAGGCATCAATGAATGCCAAATACTTATCACCCTGGAAGAAAACAAACATTTGTTTTTAGTACTTTGATACTAAAAGTACTTTGATAAAGTACTTTAGTACTTTAGTATAAGATAACTTTGAATTTTATTTCTAATAGAAGTATATTAGAAGTAAACAATTTTTTAAACTGAACCCTATAAAAAGCATTTAAGAATTCATTTGTCATCTCCCATGAAAGCATTTCATTTTAATGTATAAGCAGGAGCGCTTGCATATAATGTCATTCTTAGCCTTCTGTAATGAAGTAAATAATGAAGTTGCAGAAAGATGAACATAAATTAAGAACAATTAAATGCACATTACAAAGATCAGCCAGATCGCAGTACAAGAGCGTAATGAATTAATGCGGGCATTTTTAAAACTGAAGAAAAATAAGAAAACCTAGCCAAGATCATGCTTCATAAACTTGGTTTTAGGTTTTATTTTGTAATTCTGATATATGGCATACAATAAAATAATGACAAGGAATGCTCCTTTTGTAATTCAGAGAAAGAGAATGAAAGAGATGGCAATAAGCATAAGCAAGTGTGCATGTAGGGGGATGCATTAGTCAATATCATGTATCCATTTTTTTTCTCAAGTAAGCCTTGATGCTCACCAACTGACATTATTTACATACTGTACATTGGAATAAAATAAAATTAAAACTAATTGTTTCCGGGGAAGCAACAAAGAAGGCAAACGTGTTTTATGTTTGTAGTAAGTCATGATACAGGTGAATGGTAAAATTAATCATACAGTCAGATTAGCATATGAAATTTGTAGATGACTTTTTATGACTGTGCATTCAACTGAATCATACAGCAAGTAGTTTGAAGTTGAAACATTAAAGACTGCAATATAATAATTTATATTATGGGATCATGAAAGTGCACTATTTCTCTTATAGCTCAATCCACTCTGTTTCCTCACCTAAGCAAGCTGCGATGCCAAAAACAGGTTGTACCCCATGCTGCGGGGGGGAGGGGCAATCAGGAGACTTTGGAGGAAAAAGGGAAAATATTTTCCATATTTTCAACAAGCTCCACAACAACGAATGAGTTTCCTCAGACCTGCACCAGTTCTTTAGCTGGTGCAAGTCCAAGGAGACAAAGGGGTAACCCCTGCTAACTGGGCAAGAGGCACTTTTTCAAGTGGTGTCCTCTTATATTTAGCAGGGGGAGAGCAATTGTCCCTCTTCACCCCAGCACAGTGTCTTCTCTAGTGGCTGTTGCTGGTGGTGTTCTCCATTCTTTTAGATTGTGAGCCCTTTTGGGACAGGGAGCCAGTTAACTTTAATGTTATTATTTGCCTGTAAACCGCTTTGTGAACTTTGTGTTGAAAAGCGGTATATAAATACTAGTGACTAGTGATTGAAAGGGGGCTTGTCTGCTCGCTTTGGAGGTGAAAGCATCCTGCACAAGTTGCTTGTCCTGGGTGCCCCATCTCCTGCCTGCCACATGCCTTCAGCCCACCTCTAACCCACCTTGATCTTGCCACCCCAGCCTCCCACCCTGTTAACTTACCTGCATCACCAGGGTTCCACTTCACTGCCACTGCCACAAGGGGTCCCTCTGCCATCTCAGCATTTGCACGTAGCATCACCAGAGTGTTACTTCCAGTTGTGGTAGCATCAAATAGGATTGGGCTCTGAGCATTTGTTCTTTTCCCTTCCCTTTTCTGTTCCTCAAACACTCACATATATATAATTTATTCTGCTAATTTTACGTGCAGGTGGTAAATGGGGTAGATGGGTTACTTTTGCTTTCTCATATTGTAATATTATTACAATTGTAACATGAAATTGGTTACGTTTTTATTTTAACACGCATTAAAAATAAAGGGCAAAAATCAATTATCGCTATTTTGCTAAGAAATAGCTTATATTCATTAAGCCATAATGATATAAGTAATCAAGGAATCTATTTTAAATTGTTGGCTTGGGATACAATAAATTGATCAACATCCTTGAGAGAAAACAATGGATTATTTACTTATATGTGCTGAGTCATTATTGCTCCCTCTTCTCTTTTAATTTCAATACAAACAGAAGAGGATGCTTACTTGGAAGCATCAATATGTTAAGAATAATTTATTACCCAGTTATGCAAGACCAGCTTAATTAATCAGATCAAACTTACAATTCAGAATGTGCAATGTTAGGCTTATAATCACATTAGTGATAATTAATCTTCATCAAATACACGTTCCTTGTGATGCAGGTTGCACTTTAATTATCAGCTCAGTAGTACAGTTGGTTTAATAATTGTCTTGGAAATACTTACCCTATGGAACAATATTAAAGGCAATATTATTAGTGGTCCAGATTGTGCTGTTTTTAAATTAAGCCAATGCTTTCGCAAATATTTATCAATATCTGTTTTAGCATTTTATTTGGAATCTATTGCAACAAGATTCTTGCCTGTTACATTTAGATATTAGTAGGGATGTGCTCCAGTCACTTAGGGCCAAATCCAGTGATGTCATGCACCCACTACTCACCACTATGCGAGTACCGGTTCCTAGAAGTTGAGCTGGCCCTGCCCTCTCAAAGCTGGCCCCGTCGTCTGGTTGGTTCAGCAGCTGCGCATGCGTACTGCACGCCCGCAGCCATTGCCTACACTTTCTGTGAGGAGGCAGGCAGGCAGCGTGGTGGTGGTGGCGGCAGCAGCAGAGCGAGAGGACCAGAGGCAGCGGCAGCGGCAGCGGCAGCAGCAGCAAGGGAGACCCGGGAATAAGGCAGCAAGCATGAGAAGGTGGGCTGCCGGGGGCTCCCGCTCCCTCCAGCCACGCAGATCCAGCGTCTCTGTTCCTCCTGCAGCCTCCCCCAGCCCCAGCCCCCACGCGGTCTTTTTTTGGTCGCCCGTCCCCCCTCCTGCTCCTTGCCGGCTGGCCCGGCGCTTGGTCGGGCGCAGTAGTGTCATTCAGTAACAAGGAGACGGAACGCGAGGCGGGACTTACCGCCTGATTGGCTGCCCGTTTCTGACGCGTCACCACCTTGCCGAGCGCCGCGCGGGCACCCCTGGCTTCGGAGGGGGTGCCCGCTTGCCTGGGTCGCACACTGGGTGCTTAGGAGAGCCGCGGAGGGGCGCGCCACCCGGAAGGAGTCCCCGCGGCGGAAAGGCATGCAGCGACGTGTCGCGGGCTCCCTGTCAATCAAGGGGTAAGTCCCGCCTCGCGTTCCGTCTCCTTGTTACTGAATGACACTACTGGTCGGGCGCCCACGTGGTTGCGCGGCCCGGTGGGCGCCCATTCCCCCCTCCTGCTCCTTGCCGACTCCTTGCATTTAACATTAAAGTTAAATGGCTCCCTGTCCCAAAAGGGCTCACAATCTAGTACAGTCTAGCCTGCTATTTAACCGGGGAATAGTTGAAGCCAAATATGTATATACACATCTCTAGAAAGCAAAGCAATAGGAGTTAAATCAACACTAACCACAAGCTGAAGTTATTACAAACATGATCACATCCATGGCAACAATCATGACATCACTTCTGGCTATGACCTCACTTCCTGTCAAGATATCACTTCTGACTATGACCTCACTTCCTGCTACGACATCACTTCCGGCTTATGATGTCACTTCTGGTGGGCGGACCCCAACAAGTGCCAATCAAAAGTGAGTACCTGTTCCTAAATCATTTGGATGACACCACTGGCCAAATCGTACCCAACTTTCCAATGCTGGTGCAGCTGTACTAAGGGTGGGGACAGGGGGTGGGTTGGCCAGCAGGTATGCCGGCCCGGGGAAGGGCGGGGCCAGGATGCAGCTGTTGTCCCCAAGCCGTGCGGCCCCAATTCAGACCGTGCGACTTCCTCGGACCTCGGGCGAAGATCCGAGGAAGCCATTGGGGAGACAGGTGCCTCCCCTGGTGTAAGGGCACAAAGGTGCCCTTGTGCCTGGAAGTTCCTGCGTGCTCCAATGCTGTGCTGGATACAGCGCAGGCCCTCCCATCTGCCTGTTCCAGCACAGCATAGGATTGCAATCCCCGTTGGAGAAGACAGGCTGGGTGGCATGTACTGCAGCCTACAAAGGTTAGGCAGCAACTAAAGCTCACCTCAGGGTAAGCCCCAGCCAGGCCTATGGGGCTCCTCAGATCTCTGCCAGTGAAATATCTGGTGCAAATCCAAGCAGCTTGATCAGGCCCAACCAGCCTGGGAACAGGGGTTAGGATCTGGACTAACAGCTGGATCCACACTCCATCACCCTCCCCAGGCCTGGCTGCCCATGGGCCTGCCTGCTGTCCGCCATCCCTCCGCCCCTTTCTGCCCTCTCCCATCTTCCCCCGCCGTCCCCAAACTCCTGCACCAGCAAAATTCAGCTGGCGCGGGGCTGACTTTCCAGGTGTCTTCCATTGCGTTCATGGGTTGACGGGACTCCCCGCACCAATGCAACACCTGCGTCTGTGGTGCAGATGTGCCTTATGGCACATTTGCAACACACTTCAGCCAGTCTTAATGAGAAGTGCCGGTCAAATGGGCACCCTGGATTGCACTCTAAATTAAAGAACACCAATTTCAAACACTTCTACATATTACGTATATGAGCAAGTGACTTGGGCACTCTGCTAAATGTTAAAGCTGAAAATGGCTCAAAAAGAACCTAGTTAGCAACATCAACTTAATCCAATTGATGATGGATTTAAACAAGAACTGGGAACGTACAGCCCTTTTGATACAAAATGAGTAGAGAGTTACTCAATGGTAATTCTCCCAAGACGGTGGCAGCTTCTAAATAGGTACATGCTTATTACAATGCATTATTAAGTCGGTTCTTCTGGGAGTTATCCAAAATCAGGAGCATGCTGAATCCAAGGAAAATATGTCCTTCATGCTTGCCCTGGCTTATCAAATTCAACACCACAGGAATTAAACGGACTACCCACAAAGTTATCATGGTGTCAGCCGAAAACAACAGAAACCAAATATTTTGACATTCAGCTGACAGTGAGGATCCTGCAAGTGCATCTTACAGCACAAAGTTGAACGGATCTGTTGAGATGCAGTTCACATATATAAGACAGAATTTCTCTCTCTAAAAAAGCAGCTTATTTCAAATGACTAATGGAAATTAGGGCATAGTCAGAGTTCATGGAGATCAAGATGCTTGAATGAATTAGGTCCCAATTCTATTCCTTGCCATTTTGTAGCTTACAGCCATGCCAGCATAGGCTGCACTGCATGTTATGGAGGCCAGAGTGATCGGGAAGACTGCAGGAGGTGAATAGAAATATTTACTTCGGAATTTTTTTTTACTTATCCTGCTAGTAGATTGCTTGATCACCTATGCGACTCCTTGGGCCTATATCACCTATATAGGTGCACATGGCTGAGGACAGCCAGGGCAGACTGAAAAATGAGGGATACGATCCAGCATGTGCAACTGCCGGCACTTCCACCCCTTTCTTCCTTGGCATAGAACCCTGCAAGTTCTTTTTCCAACAGGCCACATTAGTTCCCCTCCCCATCCATTACCAACCCCTTGCACTGGTTTGCCTACACCAGAGCAGGTTGCCGACAAATGTAAAATGCCTTAACATGTAAAGTGTCAATCAATATACATGCCCACCAGTGGTGTACAGGAATATTTGAAGTGCAGGAGTTCTGAATGGTGTCCCCATTGCCAGATCCTACCTATATACCCACACCCCACTAACACAATACCACCAACACCAACACCTTTAAAATGGATTGTGTCCATTTTACACAATGGATTGGATCAGTTTTAGGAGGTGTCCCAGATGGAGCCTCAGCTTGGTTTTTATGATGGGGCGTCTATTGGGGTGTGTGTGATTATTTACTAACCATGCACAGAGTATGTTTCCATCAATATTTAGTAACCACAATATAATCACTCTCAAAAGTGTTCAGGCCGGCTGTTCTTTCAGTGGGGAAGGAAAACACTATGCTGAGTCTGAGAAGCAGCCTCATTAAAGGTATAAGCAAAGAAGTGAGAGAGGGGCTGGTATGGAACTCAAGAATGAAATTAAAGCTGAAAATCTAGGCATGCTTAAAATCCAATAAAACTCAAAATGAGTTCTTTCTGAATTCCTTCAAAAAGAGATACTTCTGAGTTATAGGTGGATTCCTTGTAACAGGACAGAGGGATTGCAAAAGGAATGAGAAGCTGAACATTAAGAAAAGACAGGGGTGGGAAATAATGGGTATGAAAGCAAATAAAATAATGGGTATGAAACCAATGGAAAAGATTAAAATAAGAAGAGACTAAAATAGAGATTAAAATATGTCCAAGATAGCACGAAAGCAGGATAATGGAAAGCGTAAGGTTGCATTTCTTTGGGAGTAAAACCACACTGAGCGGTGGAATTTTGCTTCTAAGAAAACTTCAAGCTTCAGGAAGAAGGAAGGGGGAGAACTAGGCCCCCAGGCAAGGAGGCACTAGAGGGAAAGGAGAACAGAAAAAGAGATGCAGCATGTACAAACCTCTTTTTTTTGCTCTTTTGGGCAGGCAAAGAGGTATCTGCAGCTTCTAGCAAGCATGCTAGTGATCACAAGCCAGCAGGAGAACTTTCTGTCCACCCTTCCCCTCTTTCACTCATACTCTAGCCCATTGTCTCTGTCATTTGTCACATGTGAATACATATTTTCGAGAACGGATGGCTCCTTTTGTCCAGCTTCAAAAACTCTTCCTCTACCACCTGTCCTATTTGCCGTACAAAGTGCCTACACCCAGTTGTTTCCCAGGAACCGAGAAATATGATGACTTTATTCGTGGGGGCATGTTTTCTATGCCCAAGCTCATAGTTCAGATTGCTAGTGTGGCGAGCTTGCTAGAGCCTGAAAAACGGCCCAATACAAGAGTTCTAGAAAAAGAGTGTACTAGAAAGCGAAAACAATTATCTCTAGTGCTGGAAGCTGAAAAACAAACAAACGCAGCCTCTGTCTCTGACTCATGCACACACACTGGTGTAGCTAATGAAACAGTAGCCCATTGCAGAGGGCCAAATGATGCCCAGGAAGTGATGTCGTAACAGGAAGTGACATCGCAGTTGTATTTTCATTTTTCTTGGGTTTTTTGGCCGTTGCTTTTGATAGAATGAAGATATTAGACTTTGAATTCTTCCACTGCATTCTGCATGAAATTCTGCATCAAACGATATATAACGTGACAGTATTATTCCTAAAAACCGCAATTTTGACAAACCATGATTATTTTGTTGTATTTTCGTTTTCTGGGTTTTTCGGCCTTAATATTTAGTAAAGATGTTAAACTCCGGTTTGTATCATGGTATTCTATGTTAAATTCCACCTCAAATGATATATAACATGGTGGTATTATTCATACATACCAAGGTTTTCACAATTTTGGCCACTAGTGTCAATTTTGGCCATCCGTTGTCCCCCTAAAGCTTGTTGCCTGGTGCAATTGCACCCCCTGCACTTCTTTAGCTATACCCCTGTGCACACATCCAGCGATTTTGCCCTGCCCCACCCAAGTGTCCAGGTTCTGGAAGCCTGATCCTGCCACTGGCACAATGTAGAAGGTAGTATTTACAAACTCTCTCTCTCTCTCTCTCTCTCTCTCTCTCTCTCTCTCTCTCTCTCTCTCTCTCTCTCTCTCTCTGCTGGCTGTTGAGTGTACACACAATGTCAAATAAGGATTTGCCCCTGGTGATGTGGCCAATGGCAGCAGGATATCCGAACAAGAGCTACAGAAGATCAAGCTTGGACATCCTGCAGAGCAGAAGCCAGCTAACTTGAGGACAAAATTTCCACAGTGTGTTTTTTATTCTAGTTTGTCACACAATAGCAAGCTGTTTCTATGGGTACAATTGTAATATAAATGTAAAATAACAAAAGTAGAAATAATGAATGATTCATGTATCTGAAGCGTGTGGAGATTCTCAAGTGCATGAAGGATGTGTGGGCATAAAGGCACTGATTAGTATGCTAAAGCTACAGGCTAAGTATTGACAACCACAGGTACAGGATTGGCACATTAAAAGCAAAATTGCCCATATGTACATGACAAAGGAACTTTAGGAGCTGCTGAAATTCTGTAATCGTGCTGGAAAAAACTTCAGCCACTCCATGTGCTTTTGAACCTTAGGTGCAATACACTGTGAAGTTGCTTTCATAAGATTACCATATGGATAACAATTGTGCGTAGGTGGATTCTGCTGCCATAATGCAACCCTGATTTTGCACATTCATTATCCGAAAGGTAAATATATTAAAAAGGATACAGTGATATCGGGCACAATCCTAAACTGAATTAGGCCAGCATAAGCTAAGCCAGAAAAGTTTGGCCAGCACGAGGGACACGGTAAAGTACAGTATGTTTGGACCATTCTTGGAGTCAGAGAGGCCAGCACACAGACGTGAGCCATCCTCTCTGACTCTGAGAGTAGTCCAAATACGCTTTATGGTGGCCCTTGTGCTGGCCAAATTTTGCTGGCTTAACTCCAGTTTAGGATTGCGCTCGCAGACCTTTATCCATCCCCGTATGGGCACATTCTTGTTTAGCTCAGGCAAAGTTGTTTCACAAATATGTAAGAACACCCCCCCCCAAAAAAAAAAAAACTTGCGCATTTGCAAATCTGCTAAGAAGCTGCAAGTAGACAGGAGGACTTATGGGCCATAAATTGTGAAAGCCTAACTGATCCCTTTGTATGCATTTTAGCATACATGTGTGCATTTTAGCCAAAGCTTACATTGTGTTGTAGATCATATTTATGTACGCATTTTGCCATTTTCAGTACTATACTGCTAAACTGACCATCACTTCCTGGCAAACAGAAAGAGAAAAAATGGAAGCAGTGTCAGAGTTTATTTTCCTGGGCTCTAAGATCACCGCAGATGGTGACTGCAGCCATGAAATTAAAAGACGTTTGCTTCTTGGGAGGAAAGCTATGGCAAACCTAGACATCTTAATAAAAAGCCGAGATATCACCCTGCCAACAAAGGTTCGCATAGTCAAAGCTATGGTTTTCCCAGTAGTCATGTATGGCTGTGAGAGCTGGACTATAAGGAAGGCAGAGTGCCGAAGAATAGATGCTTTTGAATTATGGTGTTGGAGAAGACTCTTGAGAGTCCCCTGGACTGCAAGGAGATCCAATCGGTCAATCCTCCAGGAAGTCAAGCCTGATTGCTCCCTGGAAGGACGAATCCTGAAGCTGAAGCTCCAATACTTTGGCCACCTCATGAGAAGAGAGGACTCTTTAGAAAAGACCCTCATGCTGGGAAAGATTGAAGGCAAAAGGAGAAGGGGGCGGCAGAGGATGAGATGGTTAGATAGTGTCACCGAAGCAATGAACATGAAATTGGGTGAACTCAGGAAGCTAGTGGAGGACAGGGAGGCCTGGCTGCTCTGGTCCATGGGGTCGCGAAGAGTGGACATGGCAGTGACTGAACAACAAACTGGCCACCAAGGCAGCTAACAGTGATTAAAATCCAACTTCAACCTTTTTTCTGCCATTACCCCCCCAAAAGTAATTAATTAATAAAGTGGGGGACTGGGAACCCATCGCTGGTCCCGCCCCTCCTGGAACTCTTCACAGTTCAATGTACATTAGAGAGCACAGAGAAAGGCTTGGCACTGTTCGAAGCTATTTTAACACAATTGAGAAGAACCTGACCAGGACTGCGACACCATCTCCGGTATCTGAAGTATACCAGATGCATCCCCCTTTACCTGGTGGTGCACTAGTCCAGTGGTCTTCATCCCTTTTCATTCCTGTAACTTGCCACAACCCCACAACTGACGCTTTGTGACCCCATTGGGGCCCCGACCTCAAAGTTGAAGAACTCTGGTTCCAACTATTACAAAACAACCAAATAAAGCAACAGAGCACAAAAAACAAACAGGAGGCAAAACTCAGAAAAACTCAAAAGTCCTTAACTTCCTATGCAAGTCTGCTTGGAAGGAAGTCTCATTATTTTCAATGAGGCTTACACCCAGCTGAGCTTCCCAGGGAAAGTTTCACAGTCAAGAACATATACAAAGGAAAAGTGCTCTACCATAAATCTTGGGAGAAGAACAATTCAAAAAAGACCATTCCTTTCTTTCCATAGGAAACTTTACAACAGAACAAGTTGTACAAAACATTTCCACCATAAAAAAGTATGCTGATAATTGAAATATCATTTCAGACATGTTCTGGTAAGACAGTTGAATTTCTTCACCTCTAACAATTTTGCCACTTTTTCCAATGTAGAAATAGCAGTTTTTGCACTAATATATAAGAAGAAAGATCACAACCCCCTATCTCCATAAAGCAGCTTATTAAGTTTGCAAAGACCTTTACGCACTGTAATAAATTTCAAACTGAATTCTATATTACAAGTATGATTTAAAGGTTCAGTGAAGGTTGCCACTGAAGATGAAATGTGTTAACAGCCCGGCCTTTGAGGTCTGACTCATACGCAGTATTTCTTAATGTACTGTACTTAAATTAGAGCAGTAAATGAATAAATATTTTACAGCATCAACCATTATTTTCAATGGAATATTTTAAAAGGGATTTCCACCACACATCCATAATCTATCTGTATAATAAATATTCTCTGTAAAGGAATAATAAATAGGAAGCCATCATATTAAAACTATGTAAATATAGAATTATGCCAGTTTTCAAAAGGTGTGCATTTTTCATACTTAGACAGTGATTCATAACTTGGTGAAAAGAGTGATGCTCCAGCCAATTTTGTCTTTATATCAGTGGAACAACAACCTGATTATCAGAGGCAATTTTAACTGCAGCAGTGCAGAGACTGTTTTGCATGTTGTTCTTTGCAGGGTCATTCCACTGGGCTCCACTTGCCACTGAAAAGCTCTAAACATGTTTCCTTCTAAACTAAGGGCACAATCCAAATCTGGAGTTAGACCATTGCAATCCTAAAATTTAGGGCACAATCCTAACCAGGAGTCAGGGAGAATGGTGCACATCAGTGTGCTAGCCTCTCTGACTATGAGGGTGATCCAAACATACTTTACAGTGTCCCTTTTGCTGGCCTAATTGTGCCAGCCTAACTCCAGGTTAGGATTGTGCCCTAAATTTCAGGATTGCAATGGTGGAAAGGCTTTGAGGTAAGACTGGAACAGATCTTAATTCCATGCATGAGGTTGGTTTCAGGACTGGAAGAAAGGAATTCAAGTTAGCCATATATTGGCCTTTGCATCCAACTACCTATAATACTAGGGACATGGTGTTGCAGTGGGTTAAACCGCTGCTGCTGGGCTTTCCCGGAAGGTTGGGAGTTCAAGACTGCGTGACGGAATGAGCTCCTGTTGCTTGTCCCAGCTCCTAGCAGTTCAAAAGCACGTAAAAGTGCGAGTAGATAAATAGGTACCACTTTGGTGGGAAGGTAACGGCGTTCCGTGCACTACGACGTATAGTCATGCCAGCCACATGACCGCGGAAGCTTGTCCTCTGACAAAAGCTGGCTCTACAGGCTTAGAAATGAAGATGAGCACCGCTCCCTACAGTCGGTCACGACTAGACCATTCGGTCGTGGGGAAACCTTTACCTTTTTACCTATAATACTAAGGGCAACTGAGCTTGCTCACATTAGAGAGAACCATAGATCACTAGCAGTCATCATCTGGACCATTCCATTTACTCCAGTAGATGCAGTTTAACTATCACTTTTGCAAGCACAATGTAAAATTCTTAGGGTTGGGACTGAAGTCTAATGCCTACAAGTATTGAAGTCTAATTCCCATACCCACAATCTCTCCACTCCATTTCTTCCCTTGTACTAGTAGTCCCAACAATGCCCAAATTTTACAAAGGTTTTAGGAGAACTCCTGACCAGCTGGAATAACATGAGGATGGTTCTCCTCTGCTAGGTGTTGTGTCAGATGGCATTGGCTATAGATCAGACTATGACCTGTCAATAATTGTTACAGGAAAATGTTAATCCCTCAGATTATGCAGTAGGCCAACACATATTTTGCTGTCTTAAAGTCAGACCTATTCCTTAATATATTTGGCATCAGTTTTGCCAAAGTAGTTAGATGTCTAATTTTGGAGATACTGCATAGTCTTATTAGTGAATGGTTCAAGCAGCTTCATTGTGAGGAAGCCTATGCCCCTTCATATGTTGTCTCCCTTGTTTCTATTTATAGATTGTGAAAACCATTGGGGCAGGGATTTACCCTTCAGTTGTAAAGCGCCAGGCACACTGATTGTACTATATAAACAATAAAAATAATATTCTACATTTATATGCATTGGCTCAAAATTATTGCCAATAATACACTGGGTAAGCATCTATATAGTTTAATTGGAATAGAAATTGTTTTCTTCTGAGTGTGTGCTTCAAGAAAAAACAAGTTAAAAACTACAGTCTTAACATAAAATGATGTTACTTTTTTCCCAGCAATGCAAATGTTGTCTTGTAGAGCTTTATCTTTGAAAAAGGGAGTTCCCTTCAGAAATGCATATTAATAGAACATGGTTGAAAGCACAGTGATTTTACAGGCAATGTGGTTTGGCGACTTCAGCCTGGGCATAACATAAGAACATAAGAAGAATCCCACTGGGTCAGGCCAAAGGCCCATCTAGTCCAGCTTCCTGCATCTCACAGCAGCCCACAAGATGCCTCAGGGAATATACAAGACAACTAGATATGTGCATCTCATTGCACATAATCATTGCACTAACCATCATGGCCTGTAGCCTGCGATGGACTTTTCCTCCAGAAATCTGTCCAGTACCCTTTTAAAGGCACCTAGGCCAGATGCCATCACCACCTCCTGTGGCAAGGAGTTCCACAGATTAATTACCTGCTGGGTAAAAAAGTATTTCCTTTTATCTGTTCTCACTCTCCCAACACTCAATGTTAGTGGATGTCCCCTGGTTCTGGTATTGTGAGAGAGGGAAAAGAACCTTCTCAAAAGTTTATAGTTTATGTTATGTTCTTGTTCTATGAAACAGTGTGCCCAACCCATGCTCCGCCCAGGGGCCAGGTTGATGCTCTGCATTCCTAGTGTCAGCTTTCTGCCCCCTCCCTGCCCGTTGACACATCCTCCCAGCACACCAGGCTCCATTTTGGAGCTATATGTGGCCAAGGATTGGTAGATGGGCCAAAACTGTGCGCCTCTTCAAGCAACAAGGCACCTCTTCACAGCCTTCCACCCGCCCCAGGAGTAATGTGCCTGGAGGCCCTTGCCCCCCACCTGCCCAATGGTGGGTTTGCAACTGATATGGAAGAGAAAGTGAGCAATTCCCTAACTACTTACTGTGGTGTAATCCCATTAAAGCTGACATTGTTCCTGATTGTTACATTAATTCCTTGGATAATTTAGGGCCCAGCCCTATCCAATTTTCCAGCCGTGGTTTTTCCCTAGCTTGCTTCCTGTGCCAGCTTGTCTGTGTGCCACTGGTGCCAGTGGGAAGGCCTAGCCTTTGCCAGAGGCATACCTAGAGAGGGAACACAGCACTAAGTTTTGCACGTAGCTGTTTCCCCTCCTGTTCAGAGCCATTCCCAGCAGCTAGATAAAAACAGAGGCTACATTGGCTCCAAATGACTTCAAAGAGGAGGGGGAGTGGATGCTTCCAAAACCAGAGGTGGATCTAAGGGGGGACAAATTTGTAAGTTTTGCAAGAAGCCTCACCCTGTCATGTAAATCCCTCCTCTCCCTTGCTGCTGTAGCCAGTAAGCAACGCCAAGATGTTGCTGTTCCCTGTGAGGACTGGCTACAATGGTGCAGGAGAGGAGTGATTTCCATTGCAAGGTAAGGCTTCTTGCGAAACTTACAGATTTGGCCCCCCCCTTAGATCCGCCTCTGTCCAAAACTTAGTGCTGTGATCCCCCTCTAGGTACACCTCTGGTCTTTGCACTGTTTCGAAGTGTTTTACAGTTAGGATTGAGGCCTTAATATCATCAGCTGCTCTAGAATCAATTCATCTCGTCTCAAGAGCAAGGATAGAAGTGAAAGTAAAACATGAAGTAAAACATGGAATGATACGGATGCATAAAATGTGAAAGACTGCTTACAAATATTCTAGGAAAGTGGTTCCCAAACTGTGGGTCAGGACCCAACAGTAGGTTGCAAGCCGATGTCAGGCAGGTCACAAAGCACCTAGACTAGCCATATTGAAAGATGAGATACTGGAAATAAAAGGGGGAGGGCTGTGTGGTTGTTTTGCTTGTGAAGGTTGTAAAAAGGCTTTTTTCTTTTCACTTTGCTACTGGAAAATGGCTGAGAAACTTATTGCTGCATTATCAGGAAAGCAGCAGGTTCTGGCATCACAATTATGGCACTTCCAGCCATGACATCACTTCTGCTGGGTCCCAGACAGATCGTTATTCTAAAAAGTGGGCCCCAATGCTAAAAAGTTTAAGAACCACTAATCTGGGAAATACTATATTTAATAAAAATTGCCATATCTCTTAAGATATTGAGATGGGAGGAGAAAGGTGGAAAAGCAGCAAAAATTCTTTGTAAATTGGAATAGGTTGTTAAGCTATTGTAATAGATGTACAAAACAGAATATATTGGAGAACGTATCGATCTTCTAAATGGAATGATTTATAATTTTACATTGTTCAAGCTTTTTTTCTTGGTGTATGTATTACAATGATATTTTGTTTTTTTGTTTTATGCATTGATTTTCCTTATATTTGGGAGTTTTTTGTATAAATATAGCAATTTAGATAAATTAATTTAACATACCCCCACTTAAGCTGGGAAGCAACATGAATTATCAGGACTATGAGAGCTGGTGTGGTGTTGTGGCTAGCAACTATGTGAAGTGGCTGCTTTGAGCAATGAACTGGGAAAGGGGCAAATTGGTGGGAGTGCCTTATGCCCTGTGCCTGCTGGGGCGGCGCCATGGCAACGGTGAGTACGCTGCTCACTGGTGATGAAGCCTTTCCAGGTGGGGCAGGAGGGTGTTTCCGAGGAGGGGTGGAGTGGGAAGCGGGACCAGCAGCAACTCTTGCTGCCAGTTCCTGACCTACATGTAAGGCCATGCAGCCTTACACGGAGGCCCTCGCTTCTACGCCAGCTATTTAGCCGGTGCAGAAGCGAGTAGGCCGCTTGCCCGCCGTTGCGCCCTTACCACAGGGAAAGGGCACAAACGTTCCGTTTCCCACGAAGCCTCCCACAGCTACCTGGCTGCCATGGGATGCAGCGGTAGTTGCCTGGCTACCGCTACGCTCTGGGATGGTCGAGCAGCAGTGGATTGGCTGCCCATCTCTAATTTTGCTAAAGACCAACACATCTCTCTTCCCTTCTGCTTTCTGCCTTGAAAAGAGACGCCTGTTCCAAATCATGCTGAGAACAGATCTGAATAACTGCTTGATTTTTATTTTTCAAAAACATATATGCAGAAGTATACAACCACTTTTGTTTCTCCATCCCAGTAGCCCTCTATATAAACCCAACTTTGTCTCAGACCTAGGAAAAATGCCACCCTTCCATTTTAAATGCATGTGAGTCAGGCGCGTATGGAGGCCCGAGCGTGCCCCATGGCTGGCACTGAAACCACGCCTCCCAGACGTTGCCCCGCCCCCCCCACATTGCTCAGACACGCCTCCCTTACCCCATTGCTCCATTTCCAAGCGTAAGGGAAGTGTTGGCAGGCGGGAGGGCCGAAAACCACGTGGTCTCGCCCGGACGGCACGCAATGGCGCCCCGCTGCTGCCCGGCACCCCATGGCTCGCGCCATCCCGGGCCACAGGTAAGATACGCACCTGGTGTGAGTGAGGTTCTTGTATACCTGTACTGTTGGAGATGGAACCATGGCAGAATCATTCAGCGGCACCAGTACAGAGTACTTCAGTTCCTTCTGCCTTATCTTCTCACCTTACAACATCTCTGGCTACGATTTAACAAGACAACCTCTTTACTCAGTGAGGGATTTAAATCAATGTGCTGATGATCTGAGAGCTTTTCTATGCAATGCATAAAATATCCCATAAAAATAAACCATCATCAGAGCAATATAAAAAAGCATGCCTGAGAGTTGGATGAGGAACAAAAAGGGAAAATACACGTTCTCATTTTGAGTTCATATCAACCTCAAACAGTGAAATGATTGCATAATTTTCAGCAGTTGAGAGAAAAAAATTCCTTGCAAAGGTGATTTACATTTGTGATTTCTGAAAAAGGTACTTCTGTTATCAAACTTATGCCCCGATCCTATGCCTTGCTAGTTAATGTGATGCAGCTGCACTCTGGAGGGGGGGGGGCTGCATCCAATGGTGGTGGTGGGAGGGCTGGTTACAAAAAAATTAAGTAAAAATATTAATATAAATATCTCACGTCGATCCGAGGAGACCCATTGAAGGCCAGGTGGCCTAAGGAGAGGTAAACTACTTTTTTTTTTTTACCTCTCCTGGATGGTCCAGTTCTTCTCCCAAGCCACTATTATTATTGTTATTGATGCTGTTTAGATCAAAGTTTCTCAAACTGTGGGTCTGGACCTACTTGGTGGGTCAGGACCCGATTTCTGGTGGGTCCCACAGAACCTCCAATGAAAGCATGGGTGATGAAAAGATCAGTGCGCCTCAAGCACTGAGGATATTCAAAAATCAGGGAGCTGCTAACTGTCCTGCAAAGAGATAAGCTCCTACAGTTTGCAACATAGCGGTTAACTGTATCCAGAGCAACATGGGAGGCCTAAGCAGCCCTTGCACCAGCGTCCTCAGTGTGCTCCTCAGACCTACAGATCCGAGGTGCAGGTCCGAGGCAGCCGCACAGCCTGCCTGCCGGCCCGCCCACCCCCCACCCAGTTTTGCTCTGCCCCCACCCAGTTCCACCCACTCACCCACCCAGAACCACCCCTGTGCCAGCCACATTTGACTGCTGCAAGGATGGCTCTCTGTCCGCTGTCTCAGGCTAGCGCTACAACTAGTGTCGGTCTGGGAGCTGTAGTGCCGACGTGGGGATGCTGGTTGGCGCCCCCATGTTGGTGCTAAGGACTTAGCACCAATGGAACAACGTAGGATTGCACTCTTAGTTGCAACAGTGGGTGCAATCTTGCTGTGCCACCCGTCCCCCCATTCCTTCCAAAAGAGAAGGGACAAGAGAGGCAACACAGCAGGGTAGCACCCACCACTGCCACTCTATCTTCAGACATGAGGAAGCTGCTCAAACCAGCTGCTTTTTCACTGAGTGGGAGTTAGCAGCTACCTACCTAGAAGTAATTGGTGGTGATGTCATAAGACCACTGCCAAATACTTCCACATCTGTGAGCAGGGGGAGAGGGTGTGATGCCAGGATTCACTGGCCTGGGCAAAAGATTAGGCAGCTACACAGCTGCATCCCTGACAAAACCTTTTTTTTAAGTACTGTGTTTTTTCTAAAGGACAAATGGTATTTATCTATATATATATAAAGAAGAGTGTGTGTGTGTGTGTGTGTGTGTGTGTGTGTGTGTGTGTGTGTGTGTATGCAGTGATGTCATTCAGGGGGAATGGACCAGAACGGGCATTCCAGATCCTAACGGGCTCCGTGGCTGCTTCTGGGGTTTTTTTGGGATTTTTTTTTTCAGCATTTGAATTTGAACTCAAAAGTGAGTTCCTGTTCCTAAACCATTTGAATGACACCACTGTATATATGTATGTTTCGCATAGGCTCCGCAATGCCTGGAGCAATCAGCACGAAACTTGGCACGCATACACCTTGCAGCCTGGCGACAAACACTGTGGGGGTCGGGGCCCCCTAGCGCCCCCAGGGGTAGGGATACACAGGGGTCCCCGCGTGAAAACGGTCAAAAACGGCCAAAATCTGTGTCAAATCCAGTTTCTGGGGTCGCCAAGATGAGCAGCGAAGCTCCCGACACCGTTGGAGTCCGGGTTCAGCCCCCTCTCGACGTGGGGGGGGGGCAAGAAGGGGTGCAAAACAAAACGTACGCCATGCCCTGCTGGAACGCCTGGACTGATTGGCACCAAACTCGGCATGCGGAAGCCTAGCGGCCTGGCCACAAACACTGCAGGGGTCGGGGCGCCCTAGCACTACCAGGGGCAGGGGTGCGCAGGGGCCCCCATGTGAAGACGGCCGAAAACAGCCAAAATTGGCATCAACTCCATAGTTTCCGGGGTCATCGAGACGACTGGCGACACTCCCAACACCAATGGAGTCCGGGTTCGGGGCCCCCTCGGCACGGGGGGCCAGAAGGGGTGCAAAACAAAACATCCGCCATGCTGTGCTGGAACGCCTGGACCAATCGACATGAAACTTGGCATGGATACATCTTGCGGCCTGGCGACAAACACTGCGGGGGTCAGACCCCCTAGCGCTCCCGGGGGTCGGGGTATGCGGGGGTCCCCATGTGAAAATGGTTGAAAACGGCCGAAATCGGCGTCGAATCCACAGTTTCCGGGGTTGCCGGGGCGAGCGGTGATGCTCCCGACACCGTCGGCGTCTGGGTTCGCCCCCACTCGGTGTGGGGGGCAAGAAGGGGTGCAAAACAAAACGTCCGCCATGCCGTGCTGGAATGCCTGGAGCAACGTGCACCAAACTCGGCACGCATGTGCCTTGCGGCCTGGCGACAAACACTCCAGGGGTCAGGCCCCCCTAGCGCCCCCATGGGTGGGGGTGCCCCAGGGCCCCCGCGTGAAAACAGTTGAAAACAGACGAAATCGTCCTCGGTTCTGTAGTTTCTGGGGTCACCAAGGCAAGTAGCGATGCTCCCGACGCTGTGGGAGTTCAGGTTCACCCCCCCCCCCAATGTGCGGGATGGGAAGGGGTGCGAAACGAGATGTCCGCCATGCCCCACTGCGATGCCTGGAGCGATTGGCGCCAGACTCAGCATGTGTATGCCTTGCGGCCTGGCGACAAACACTGTGGGGGTCAGGCCCCCCCAGTGCCCCCAGGGGTGGGGGTGCGTAGGGGGCCCCATGTGAAAATGGTCAAAAACGGCTGAAATCGGCGTAGAGTCTGTAGTTTCCGGGGTCACCGAGACGAGCGGCGACGCTCCTGACTCCAGTGGAGTCCGTGTTCGGGCCCCTCTCAGCACGGAGGGCCAGAAGGGGTGCGAAACAAAATATCCACCATGCCGTGCTGGAACGCCTGCAGCAACGCGCACCAAACTCGGCATGTGCATACCTTGCGGCCTGGTGACAAACACTGCAGGGGTCAGCCCCCCCCAGCGTCCCCAGGGGTGGGGGTGTGCAGGGGACCCCACATGAAGATGGCAGAATATGGCCAAAATCAGCGTCGAGTCCGTAGTTTTCAGGGTTGCTGAGAAGAGCGGTGATGCTCCCGAAACGGAGTCTGGGTTCAGGGCCCCCTCGGCATGGGGGGGTGAGAAGGGGTACAAAACAAAAGATCTGCCATGCCGTGCTGGAACGCCTGGAGTGATGTGCACCAAACCCGGCACACGCATGCCTTGCGGCCTGGCGACAAACACTATGGGGTCAGGCCCCCCCCAGCGCCCCAGGGGTGGGGGGTGCAGGGGGCCCCACATGAAAACGGTCGAAAATGGCCAAAATCGGTGTCGACTCCATAGTTTCCGGGGTCGCCGGGATGAGCGGCGACACTCCCGATGCCGTTGGAGTCCGGGTTCGGCCCTCCCTTGGCATGGGGGGCCAGAAGGGGTGCGAGACAAAATGCCCACCATGCCCTGCTGGAACGCCTGGAGCAATGCGCACCAAACCCGGTACATGCGTGCCTTGTCGCCTGGCGACAAGCATTGCGGGGGTCAGGCCCCCCCAGCGCACCTGGGGGTGGGGTTGCGCGGAGGCCCCCACGTGAGAATGGTCTAAAACGGACGAAATCGGCATTGGATCCGTAGTTTACGGTGTCGCCGAGGTGAGCGGTGACGCTCCCAATGCTGTGGGAGTTTGGGTTCGCCCCCCCCTCAATGTGGGGGGTGGGAAGGGGTGCGAAACAAGACGCCCGCCATGTCCCGCTGTGACGCCTGGAGCGATTGGTGCCAGACTTGGCACGCGCATGCCTTGCGGTCTGGCGACAAACACTGTGGGGGTCAGGGCCCCCCAGCGCCCCCAGGGGTGGGGATGTGCAGGGGGCCCCACATGAAGATGGCCGAAAACGTCCTAAATCGGCATCGAGTCCGTAGTTTCTGGGGTCGCCGAGATGAGCGGCGACGCTCCCGACATGGTTAGAGTCCGGGTTCGGCCCCCCCTTGGCGTAGGGGACGAGAAGGGGTGCAAAACAAGACGCCCGCCATGCCCCACTGTGATGCCTGGAGTGATTGGAGCCAGACTCGGCATGCGCATGCCTTGCGGCCTGGTGACAAACACTGTGGGGGTCAGGCCCCCCTAGCGCTCCCGAGGGTGGGAGTGCGTGGGGGCCCCCGTGTGAGAACGGTCAAAAATGGACAAAATTGGCATTGGATCCGTAGTTTCCGTGGCGAGTGGCGACGCTCCTGGCACGGTTGGAGTCTGGGTTCGGCCCGTGTCAGCATGGGGGGCGAGAAGGGGTGCAAAACTCATAAACTCTGGAAGATCATTTTGTTACCCGGGCAACGCCGGGTAACAAAAGGCTAGTTGCTCATAAAAGGGGCAGAGCAATCGTAACCCTTGGGCCGACGCAAAACACTTGCATTGGCCCAGCACTGTTACACTATAAAGCACGCGCGCGCCAATGCAAGAATAGCCTAGCCCCGTGGAGGCTCCAGAGGCCTCCTAACCTGTGCTGGATACTGCCTGCTCCAGCACAGACTAGGATTGCATCCTGAGTCATTCTTTGCAGCAGGTGGACAAAGTTAGAGTCAACAAAGGCAAATGGGAAGCAACTGATTCATTCAAGTTTTCCAATGATTAATTTTTTAAGTGGCAAATGGCATCTGATAATCTCTTTAACTTCTTTGTTCTCTGCTGCAAACAAGTTTGTTACATATTAAAAAGTCCCAGTGTAAGAACAGAGTGAATAAGCAGTGCCAAGAAGCCTAAATGAATTGTAATGCTTTGGACTCCAGGGCTTGATTTATTTAGAGATTAATGCACTTCTTGGGACCAGAGCCCTGAACTTAACAATGCACTGGGGGCATATGTTAATGATCTAGTAAAACATCTCCTGTTGTGTCTCCATGCTGAGTTTTGAAAGATAATGGAGTGCACATTCTTCTCTGAAATCTGTAAGATTATTAAGGATGTGTTGACCTTGAAAGCCTTCCCTAATCAAAACCAGCCTATTGCATTTATTTTTTTAAAAAGAACAGTAACGCTATCCTTCTAATCTTGTAATTACGTATGATGAAACAGAAGGTTTTACAATAGCACTGTACACCGAGACTTTCATTCTTCAGTGAATAGCAAAAGGAAATGTTAAAAGTAATGCATTGGACTTCTTTAATGCTGCTTCGAAACTGCTCTTGCAATTTCCTTTCTTTGTTATCTTTGAAAATACCATATATATTTTTTCAGTCTTGTCACTGCCATTCTCAAAATGTGAGCAATTTTCTGTTTTTGTTTTGAAAAGCATTTTACCTGTAGGTGCTACAGTAGTTGGTATAGTTCAGTGGTTCCCAACCTTTTAAGATCCGGGACCACGTTTTTAGTTATGGCAACTGGCCAGGACCCCCAGAGGCTTACCAGGGTGAAGCCACGCCCATGGCATGCAACATCATTACGTCACGACATCGTGACGTCATGACATTGCAGGGTGTGGCTTCTGTCTGCCATGTCAGCCAACATGGCGAGAAGAAGCCAAGCCCCTGCCTCCTTGTTTTGCCCGAGTGGTGGCCAGGAGACGCTGCGCACTCCCTGGCTCTGTGAACCGGGGAGGTGCGCGGCATCTCCTGGCCACCGCTCGGGCAGTTTTGGGGCAGCCCCCCCTTCCAGTGTCCCATCTTCCCATACTTTCGATGATGGCTGTCCCAGGTACTATGTGACCCACCTGAAATTGGCTTGCGACCTACCTTGTGGGCCCCAACCTACAGTTTGAGAAGCACTGGCCCAGGTAGTTAGGAACTATAAATCTTATGGGAATTAAAGGGATTATAATCATCTCACAAGTTGTGCATCAGAACTACCTCAAAATAAAATTAATGGCCACACCCTGATGAGAGCAGAACAGGCATCTGTCTGCATGACAAAACTGATGAAACTCTCTTGCACCACAGGGCTTTTTAACCTTTGTGCGCCTGAGACACATTTTCACCTGCTGTTGTATGCCTGAGCACTAATGAGCCATGATTGTAAGGTGGATGTGATGACGCATTTGTCACACTTAAATGCATAATGTTCTTTAAATGCATCAACAACTGCAATGTATTCAGGGGGGGGGGAACCAAGGACAAGAAAAAGCATGAAAAAAATGTCAAAATCATGTGAAATATACAAATTATAGTAGTCATGTGTCTAATGTGCCTTGGGTTTGCTAATTATTTTTCTATTTTATTGTGTCTGATTGTAATTTTACTGTTTCTGTAACACATGGTAGTTACAGCAGCTCAAAATTAGTCTTCTGTGGTCAGTCTTCTGTGTATATTTTGTAAAATATGGATGTTTTTCACATGTCATTTCAGAAATACTATATATTTTCACTACAACCATTCACTAAAGGAATTTTCTACCTGTCTTAATGCTCTATATTTGTTTAATTGTTCTTTGAGATAGAATGTATGGTGTCCAAACATAGCAAGAGAACATAACTTCTATGAAATATGTAATTAATACTTGTTGCAAATAGCATTTTAGAAAATATGAGAACTCCACTGAACTGATAAATTGTATAAATATATTTTGACCAAAGTAGCACATATACCAGCAATTATGTATTCATTGTTTATCTTCTATATCTATAAATAAGAACGTATGTATGTTTGTGTGTGTGTTTGTACGTGTGTATGTTCCACAAAGGCTCTGGAACGCCTGGAGCGATTGACACCAAACTTGGTATGCATATGCCTTGTGGTCCGGTGACAAATACTGCGGGGGTCAGACCCCCCCCCAGCACTCCCAGGGATGGGGGTGCAAAGGGGGTGCCACGTAAAAATGATCAAAAACGGCTGATATTGGTGTCGAATCCATAGTTTCCGGGGTCGCCGAGACAAATGGTGATGCTCCCGATGCCATTTGAGGCCAGGTTCAGCCCCCGTCGGCATGGGGGGTGCGAAGGGGTGCAAAATAAAATGTCCACAATGACCTGCTGGAACGCCTGGAGCGATTTACACCAAACTTGGTACACATATGCCTTATGATCTGGGAAAAAATACTGTGGGGGTGGGAAGGGGGTGCCATGTAAAAATGATTGAAAACGCCCAATATTAGTGTTGAATCCATAGAATCCATTGTCACTGAGACAAATTGTGACACTTCCGATGCCATTTAAGTCCATGTTCAGCCCCCATCAGCATGGGGGGTGAGAAGAGGTGAAAAATAAAATGTCCAAAATGATCGACATTAGTGTCAAATCCATAGTTTTTGGGGTCGCTGAGCTGATTGGTAGAATTCATTCCTTTTTGTGTCTAATAGAAGCTTGGGATAAATAAATACCCACGCAACGCTGGGTAAGGAAAAGCTAGTAAATGATAAAAAAGCAAACATTAAAATGGTGGCTGACAGGCAAGGGACAATATATCCAACAGACATCAATGATCAGTTTACAAATCTTCACCAAGTATAACATAATTTTAAAAATGCATTTAGAACAGAAACCAATAATTCTGTAGAAAGAACTACTTGGAACATAATTGCATTTAGAGTATAGGGAAGAACTTGGAGGGATGAATCCACATCAAACAGAACGTGTTATAAAATAAATGTCAGGCATGTCACCAGGCAGTAATGAATTTCTGACTAATTTTTATACAAAGCATTCACAATACAGCTCTCTCTTGATCATAATTATAAATCTACCCACTCAAGCAATTGCTGTTTGTCCAAATACCTAGGTACTTGAAAATTGCAAACAACTTTTCCAGCATCTATTTTCTAAACCTCCTCCTTGTGTCAGCAGAAACTGCCATCCTCCATTTCTCCTTTCTTAACCACCAATCAATAATGGATTTTCGCCTTTCTCTTGAAATATTTCATTGCTTATTTTCAAAACTAAGTAAAAGTGCACAATTTTCCTTGCTTCTAACAAGCTCTGACGATGGCCCAGAGAATCACATGGTGCTCCCTGCACCATGTTCAGAACACATGTCACAGAAAACAGATGTTTGTTGACTAAAGAACCTCTAGAACACTGTGGGGGAGGGCAGGGATGGAACAGGGATAACCGCCTGGGGGGGGTGAGGTGGGCAGAATGTGGTGGTGAATGGGTGGAGAGGAGATTGGAACAGGTCCAGGAGGAGGGCAGGTTCAGATGTGGTGGAGCATGCTGAATCCTTACCTTCTTAATAGGCCTCATCTGCTTTCATGCATCAACCTGCACTTGAACGAATGATTGCACTGGTGCAGGTCTGAGTTGACCCATAGTGGCTGCTGAGGCTTACCGTAAAGCAAGGGGACCAATATCTGCTTACTCCAAGGAATTCCAGCAGACAAGACTGTCAAGGCTGGTAGGAATGGGCCCAGACCTGGCTACTCTTTTGCTCAGGAAACAAAAGTGCTAACAAGAATCATGGCATGAGGCCAGCTCAGAGTAGAGCCGGCGTGCTGACGCACAGCAGTGATTAGAGCAGGTGTGCAAAGTGAGAACGTGACACTCAGAACATTCTCAATGGAAGCTCCAGCAAGATCTATGATTGGAGAATAGGGAACGTAATACGTATATAAGGAAGGGCAGTCCCCCAACTCAGTGTGGGTTAATTCGATGGAGGAGAGATGCTGTCCAACTGTTGTTTTGTATGCTGTATACAAGACCTGTCTGCTACATCCTGCAATCTGCCTGATTTATACTGGTATGTTGACTTTGGACTGACCCTGACTATGCTTAAAGTAAAACCTATCTTATCTTGGAAAAGCTATGTCTATGTGCCTCCTCCACCACAGGCTGGAATGCGGAGCCGAGCACCTCTGAAAAGCCATTTGCTCTGCTGACTGAGCCGGGCCTTCTGGCTAGAAGGGGAACCAACAGAGGGTTTTCCCACTCCCAGTATGGGTACTGGGGTACACTCCGTGACTGGGGCGCACGCCACTGCAGGATTCCATTACCTCTTTGGAACTTTAGACTGGGCCGCAAATTGCACTAGAAAGGGCATTTGCATTCGTATGTTTATACATTACCCTAACAAAACAATTGTTTGACTGTCGAAAAGGTCATTTATTTTAGCACCTTGTAGAATTCTCCATACCCAATACAGGTTAAAAAAGTCAATCCATATCAACTTCTACCACAAGAACAGCACAAGAAAGGTGCATTATGACAGCTATATGAAATCTGTATTAAGCATATACTGTAATTATTAAATTTTAAAAAAAACATGCAACTACAATATGCATCTTCATATATATAAAGTGTGTGATAAAGATGTGTCAAATAAGTTGAATGTCATACCAAATATTTTGATTGAATTGCAAAATGTATGCCATTTCTATATGATTTTGATTCAATGGGAAACTACTAGACTAGCTTGTGGACCCAATGTGTTTTCAAGACAAGATAATGGGAGAGAACATCACTGAGATGTGCAAATAGATAGTGCAAGAGAAGCAGTTTCTTCCTCCCCTGCTCTCCACTCCCTGAAGCCCAGTTTCTTCAAAACATAATCTAGTATTATTTCACAAATAATTCTCTCTAGATCTGCCTTAAGCAATATTATAATTAAAGGCATGTTTGTGACTGGGCAGGGTATACTGTAGTAGATATGAGAGTGAAGCCATTTAGAGTCCTGTATCTCACGCTAAGAGGGATTCATCTATTTTTGTTGTTTTTGCTTAATTGATGGAATGCCTGAAGGTTTCTGGTGAAGGAAACTAATATGCATTCATGCATACATCCAACTAAATAAATAAAATTATGGCTGAATTCTCAAAGGAAGCAACTACTCAGTTTCCCTGTGGGCATATTTTTTCCCAGAGAGATCACTTCATCTTGTGTCTATTTCATGTTGGTTTGCAATAGGGCTTTATTAGCCACTCCTTCCAACGAATGAGATTCTATGTACTTCCACACTAGCAGTTTTCCATTGGTCACTAGTGTTGCTATTCTCTCATGGACAGCCCAATCCTATCTAACTCCCCCTCTCCTCACTAATGCAGCCATGCCACTGCAGTGAGTGCTCCTTTCTGTGGGGGGACAGGCCTGGAGGTCTCCTTTGGATAAGGGAACACTTGTTTCCTTGCCTGGGAGTAAGCCTCCACGGCTGCAATGGATCTAGTCTATTTGGACCTGTGCCCACAATTTTGCTGGTGCAAATCTAAATGGACCCAGGAAGCATCCTATTTCCAATTTGTTTGGTTGTCTGGATACACCTGAACATCCTTACACATTCTAGCTGCTTTATTTAATTATAAAGTATATGCAGTGGAAAGAAGACTACTGCAAGTACATACTTGGAAATGTTTCACCTACTGATTTTTTTCTCTCCCTCATGAGAGCTCTGCCAGAAGCAAAGCTGATAACCCTCAATGGCAAAGGAATAGATTATCTGCCTGAATGCTTCTATGCATGCAGTTAAATTACCTTGCAAGGTCTGTCCCTAGAATGGGCTCACACGCTGAAAAAAAAAAACTGTTATAAGACTGGGATTTGGTGTTGCGAATGAGCCAGTTGCCTGGAAAGGGCAAAAGAGGACTTTGCCCAAGAAACACCTGGACAGAGCAATCCAAATTGGCAGGTAGGCTGGCACAAGTCCCAAGCTGTAAAGCACGTTTGCACCAGCCTAGGACAAGTTAGGCCGGTGCATGGATGTGCGCTCGCCTTGCTGCCCCATTGCCCAGGCTCAGAGACCCAAAGGTAAGGCCAGCCTTCTTTGACCAGCACAGTAACTCCGGGAGGGCAGTGGAAAGCTTAACTGGGGGAAGGGCGGAAAGGAGCAGTGGGTAGGCAGGGAACAGGTGGGCCCATGGGCGGTCATGCCCGGGGAGGGGGAGGAGCTAGAATCCGGCCTTTGGGCCACTGCATGCTAGCCGAGGGAAAGAAAATATTTTCCTCTTTTCTCGGCAGCAGTTCCGAGCCCCAGGCTGGATATAGGGCAGGCATGTTGGCCTACCTATTCCAGTCCAGGGTTAGGATTACACCCTGAATGGGCTCCTCCATTAGGGTCCTTCAACCACATTTACAGCACAAGCCTATGCATGCCTACCCAGGAGTAATCTCATTGATTTCACTGGGATTTCCTCTAAGGTAATTGTGTATAGTGTACATCTTTATTTATTTATTTTTAAAAACCATTTATTCTGCCCCATTCCAGTCATATATTAAAGTGCAGTGAGAGAACCATAAAACACCAAAATAAAAAAATACAACACACAACATAAAAACGCAAAGGGATTACTGCTCAGATGTCACTCTGAATATACGTAGAAGGGCGTGCATCCACTGGTGCTTCCTTGCCACTCAGCTTTGGAGAAGACATTTCTCTGCACATATAAGCAGTAAATATATACGTTCTGTCTGGCCTTGAATACACAGGGTCCTGACTGTATGATCAGACCTCTCACACATGCATGCACAGAGTGACCAGATTCAATGGAGGACGGAGTGCCTATCCCTTTAACAACTGTAGGGAAGAGGGAATTTTGACGGGTGCAGCTTTTTAAACCCTTCCATGTTGAACTGCACCGGCCAAAATCCTCTTTTCTGTACAATAAAGGTGTAGGCACTCTATCCTCCATTCTATCTGGTCACTCTGTGCATGCACACACGTGAACACTCGTGTAGAGTCTTCGTGTAGAGTCGTGTAGAGTGTAGATGTGTAGAGTCTTTGAGACATTGCTCCAAACATATGTACAGGGTGAGGGTAAAGGGGAGGGGGCAGCAGGTGTGATTCTGTTTCCCTGACTCTGTGCATTCAGAATAACATCCAGAGCTCCCAGCAGCCTTTTATCCAGGCACTGCTCAATGTAGTTTGTCCACATGCTGCTCAATGTCCACATGCTGTCAGACCATAGTCTGGGATGGAGAAACGAATGAATGTGTAGTAAGGGAGGACAGGGACATGGCTGCTTTTGCTGGTGTTCTTGAGTGCAGTGCCAACATTTCTGGCTGCTTCCCAGGAGAAAAAAAAATACTCTTATGGGTTGGATCTCATTTTCTAACAAAGCCGACCTCTACAGGTGGAAGGAGGTCCCTTGTGTTGTTCAGTGAGGCGTGCCCCAAGGCGCCTATCCTAATTCCACGTTTCAGAGACTGGGTCCCATTGAACTAAATGAGGCTTTCCTTTGTGTGAACACAT
Organism: Lerista edwardsae; assembly: GCA_029204185.1. Taxonomy (NCBI): domain Eukaryota; kingdom Metazoa; phylum Chordata; class Lepidosauria; order Squamata; family Scincidae; genus Lerista; species Lerista edwardsae. The sequence continues at coordinate 2,621,947 of JAJKFI010000019.1, forward strand.
TTAGGATTGCGTTGCACATCCAGACACATCAGTCACAGCAGCAGCATCTGCTTCCAGCTATGGTTACGCTACACAGCCCACCTCAGCTGTGAAAGAAAATGGACTGTCACTTGAGTGCCTCTGTGATGCACAAGTCACAGGGAGACGGACCAGCCCTGCTGCTTTTCAAGCCAGGTCGGCTGACTGGAAAAATGCCTGGGAATGCCCTCTCCGTCCAGGAGGCGTCCAGGCAGGGTTGACATCGAGAAGAACTCGCTGGGAGAGGAGGCTGCCTGCACTAGCACGGGGATGAGGAGAGCAGGGGCTGGCATCTACCCAGCCCCCAGCCAGAGCCAGCCTCGTCTGAGGTGGTGAGGTGTGAGGAGAAAGAGCGAGCGCGCGCGCGAGCGGGAACCCCTCCCCCTTCGCCCCTCGCCCAGTAGGGAGGATGGCGCGGCGGCGCGAGCAGCTCCAGAGTCTCCGGGTGCCGGCAGCAAAGCGCTAGCGGCGGTGGGGGGAAGGCGAGAGCTGGCGGAAGAGCCGGGAAGCAGCTCCTTCTCTCTCTTGCTCCAGGCAACGGCGGCGGCGGCGCGGCAGGAACCTCTTCCCTTGTACTTGCGCTTGCCCGCCGCTGCCGCGGAGCCTGAAGAGCCGCGCACTTTTTTCCGCTCGTTGCGCCGCCGCATCTGGTGCTGTCGCCGGAGGTTCTGGGGTTGAGCGTGGCGCCCTGCGGGAGGAGTGGGCGGGCTGCAGCGGGCCAGTGTTTGCCCGGCACGCGCAAAAGGACCTGCTCTGCCGCCGCCGCCAGTGCCGCCTGGATGCAAGAGGCTCCTCGGGAGCCGGCGGCCACAGCAGGCACTCAGCAGCAGCAGCAGCAGCTGGAGGAGGAGGAGGAGGAGGAAGAAGGCGAGGGTGAGGATCCCGGGCACGGAGCGAGGACGTCGCCGGCTCCAGCTCGCCCTGGCCATGGCCTCCAACTTTAACGATATAGTCAAGCAAGGCTATGTGAAAATCCGCAGCAGGAAGCTGGGGGTGAGTGAGGGAGACGCGCGCGCTTTGTTCCCCCTCGCCTTTCGTTTGTCTGTCAGCGCCCGGGCGGCGGCGGAGGACGGCGGAGGGGGTCTCTTGGGCAGCGACTGCGAGTCGTCTCCTGGCGTGCCCGAAGCCCTTGGCAGGCGCCGGGGGAACCTGGCTGCTGGGGGTGGGGGTGGGCAGGGGCAGCTCTCAGCTCGGAGGCAAGTGGTGGCTGAAGGAGGGAAGGTTGCCGCCGCCTTAGACTTTTTGTTTGCCTTCCATGCGTGTCTGCCTTGCGAGGTGAAGGCAGTGTGTTGGCATCGCGCTCCTGTGAGGCATGTGCAACCTGATCCTGGCCAGGTTTCCTCGGGAGTCAATCCCTCGCCTTTCAGTGGGGCTTCCTCCCAAGAAAGTGTGTATAGGAATGCAGTCTCCGGTGTCGTTACCGTGCGCGTGTGCATCTGTTTGGCGAGATACAATTGGCTAATATGGAATAATGGTCACTTCGCACTCCCTTGGTTTTGAGCTCGCCAGTGGGAATGAGGGTCGCCACGCGATTCGTAAGCATGCATTGAAAGAAGCGTTGGCCATTCTCTTAACCATTCCTAAGCACACATGGTGTTTCGCCACCCCTTCCAATTGTGCAGTGACTATCTTTTTCCAAGCTGATGAGAAGGAGGACCAGTTGCCTCAAAGTGCCTCTTCTGGTTCAGTTTGAAACCATGACAGATTGGAGTGTGGCTGTGCCAAAGGTCAGTGGACTGTGTAAACTTTCTGCAGAAAAAAATCCCGGGGGGGGGGGGGAGAGAGAGAGAGAGAGAGAGTATATTCAGGCTTGAACAGCCTGAAAGTAAGATGGAGATAGGGAGTGGTGCAAGTCAGAAAAAGAAAATGGACAGAGTACCTGCTGAAGGGATGCAGTGGTGATGCTGAGGGTGGAAAAGAGGTGGGTAGGAGGCATTGCTCAGCAGCATGGATGGAACAATACAGACTGAATGCCAGAGAAGGGATCTCAGCATATCCTGCAGATGGACAGAACAGTCTGAAGCCACTGTCCATCTGTGGGGATAACTGGAGCCAACTAGAAGATCGCATCGAGGTTTCTTGATTTCAGACAGAATATCAGGGCCAGGTGAGGGCGGGTGTATGAAAAAGGAGAAGTACTGACACTGTATTCACATAACTTTTGACACTCTAAGAAACCTCAGAAACAGTGCTTGTCTGGTGGTGAGAGAGGTGGTGACAGCTGTCACTGAAACCTCTTGGAGAGCATCGTTATATGCCTGCCTGGTTTTGCTCTGAACTAGGGAGCTCATTAAGCATTTGTTAGACAGGGAAGGGGCAGAAAGGGTACTGGCCAGCTTGAGGGCAAGGATGGAAGTGACAGAATGAGGCTCTGTGAAAGAGAAAGCAGTTAAAACCAAGGAAGCGTTGTGTGACACTGAACTACATATTGGGAAGAAATCTGCTGTTTGTTGGGAATCAGTATATGCAAGTTACTGGTTATTAACATCTGAATGAGATGTTCCTTTCTCGTTCCTTGCTTTCTGTATTCATTTCTTGCACATATTTTGAATACATTGAGTCATGGTAGAGTCTTTTTGGTAGACAACTTTTGCATCTCTGCTTTATAAGAAACCATCTAAAAGTGTCATTTCCTAAGACAGAATTACTGCTGTGTTTGTGTAATTTGATAATACCTTCTGGTATTGTGATGATACCTCTCGGCAGCTGCATATGCAGGCAATGGGCTACCCTGGGGCAAAGAAGGAGGAGCGCTGCCCCCTCTGCTGGCTCGCCACCACTTGCATCACTCCACCACACTCCCACACCATACCACACCACACTCCATTTTGGAGCCACACAGGGACAAGAACGGGAAGGCAGACCAAACACCGATCGCCTCTGCGAGACGCAAGCCACCTCGTCCCGACCTTCTCCCCTTCCACCAGCGCAGCCCCTAGGGCATTCCCTTCCTTCTTAATGGTAGGGCCACCACTGCCCCTTGTGAACCAGGTTTGGCCCTGTAATGAAAAGTTTAGAAAAACTGTGGTATGCAAAGTACATTACAGGTGTCCATCATTCAAAGAATGAAGAAGTTGAACTTGGAATGCTGAAAAATCTCAGTAGAATTGAAAATGTATGGTATTCCTCTTTTCAGATACAAATGGCATCAATAATAAAGACATATAATAATTAGGGGTATTTATTTTTGTTGAAAACCGCTTTTTGGGCATTAACAACTGCCTTTTGGAGATTAAAATATGTTAATTAAAACAAAACGCCACATTTCGGTGTTTAAGATATTTTCCAGGAATTAAAATAGACTTCCAATTGGGACATGGTGGCGCTGCGAGTTAATCCGCTGTTGCTGGGCTTTCAGCCGCAACGTTGGGAGTTGGAGACTGCGTGACCGAGCGAGCTCCCGTTGCTTGTCCCAGCTCCTGCCAACCTAGCAGTTTGAAAGCACCTAAAAAAAAATGCAAGTAGATAAATAGGGACCACTTCGGTGGGAAGGTAACGGCGTTCCGTGCGCTATGGTGTAGAGTCATGCTGGCCAAAAATGCTGGCTCTACAGGCTTTGAAATGGAGATGAGCACCGCCCCCTACAGTCGGTCAGGACTAGACCATTTGGTCATGGGGAAACCTTTACCTTTACCTTTTACCCTTTCCAATTAGAAATAATACTGTGGCTGCATCTGCTGACATTATATCACCTGAATCATATACCTAAAAGGAGAAGGGGGCAGCAGAAGATGAGATGGATAGGCAGTGTCACCGAAGCGATGAACATGAAATTGGGCGAACTCCGGAAGCTAGTGGGAGGCCTGGGGTGCTGTGGTCCATGGGGTCGCAAAGAGTCGGACATGACTTAGCGACTCAACAACAACAAAACATATACCTAGTACACTTGTAAAGCATTTAAAATTAATAAAAATGAGGACTTGAATGGAGAATGTAGAATAAAAACTCATAACACTGCAATTTGCTATTTTAATCAATACATTTTGGAAAAAAATATCACCAAAAACACACACAACCCTAATAATAACTATAAAACATAAAGGCATTACCATGGGCCTTATCATGGAAGTTTATATCACCTCTGAATTAAATATGATGTCCTGTACTTATTATTAACTTCTTGCTTCTTTTCAGCTAGATGGCAGCTAGATTAGGCCATTTGTAGGTTGCAGTTGTGTTGTAGGGAAACAGGCAGTGGTGAAATTCAGCCACTTCTCACCAGTTCTGCAGGACCGGTTGCTAATTTATTGATATACAAAAAGTAGTGCTGTAGTAAGAAGCAGTACAAAGAAAGGAGGACATAGAACCGGTTGTTAATTTATTTGAATCCCACCACTGGAAACAGGGCTTTAAATCTGCCCTCTCTGTCCCATTCGAGATTGGCTCCCTCTAAGACTGCTATTTTCTTTGGCAAATGGAAGCCAAAACAAGCCATTCTGTTGTATATTGTGGTTATGAGGTAGCTTTAAAGTCCCCTCCTTCCATGCCATGGGCCTGATTCATAGAGAGGCTGTTATACTACTGTTGCTTACATTTAGTTTAAAAGGTATTATTCACACTAACAGGTGGTTTGACCCTGAATTCAGAGGATACTTGGGCTTGGCTAGCATGTTGCCAGTTAATTCTTTCTGTCCCTTTCTGTTCATCCTTTCATACTCCAGCTTTCTGTAGATTTTGCTCTTAGCAATCCTGTGATCTCTCACACGCTTCTACAGGTACAGCCTATCTTGTTATAAATGGCACTTCCTTCCTAAAGAATATGCCTGCATGTACTCACGTGTCACAAACTTGGCCTGTAGCCTGCCGTTAGAGAACATACGGAGAAGATTCTATGATGCAACCGTTTAAAATATTTGAATAACAGCTATGTGTTCCTACTGTTCTTGCTTCTGGATGAAAATACTGCAACTCTTTTAGGTTACTCATACCACACTCTTTTAACTCATAGGACCAGAAATGTGAATTTGATTTTTCCAGGTTAACAGAAAGGTGAATCCAAGTTATGTGCTGATGTTCAGTGTTCTTAGTATGGCTGGTTTGCTATGTAGTGTACAAATACAGAAGTGTTGCTATCCGTTGTTAAAAAGCTTATCACCTAAGTAGAGATGCATCTGTATGCACCTGTGGTTGAGTCATGATGTTGAAAAATGAAATGGAATAACAGCTGTCAACATTACAGATTATGTATAGGGCAATTGCCCATTGAATGTGCATTCAATATTATAATGCAGATAATATTATAATGCAGATAATACCAATTGGCTGAACATATAAGCCATGTTTAGATGTACCTGGGTACTTCATTCATATTACAGCCTCTTGATGTATTTTGGAGATCTTCCCTCCCCCCCTGCTTGCCCCAGGTTAGTATTTGTCTGTAGAGGCAAACACTGTACCTGGGATCCTTTCCAGGGGTCCATAGTTTCATCTTAGTTGAATAGTGCTTTAGCCAAGAAGCTTTGTAGGGTATGAGAGGTGCACTGTTTCAGAACAGTGACTCTGAGAGCAATTCAGAACTTCACTGGATTGAAGATAAAAAGTTGGTATATTAATAAGGGGCATTTCATAATTGCTTTTTTGATAATCCACTTTGGCCATCAAAGTGGAAAGGTGTCTCTCCTTCTTATGAGAGTACTGAGCCTCTCTGGAAATTGGGTATTTCCACAACCAGACACAAGATGCTAAGAATGATTTGCTCGATTAAATTTGTCTTAAGATGATGCAGTGGATGGGTTTTGGTCTCACTTGGGTAATGACCCTGGCTTGTTCTCTTCTTCACCTTGTATTGCAGCTGTGCTTGGGCTTGTATGAGTCATGTCAAAAGCTGTTTGCCTGTTGGCATGGTCATTATTTTAGGAAGGAGCAAAGGGATTTCAGTGTGTGTGAAGGGGTGATTTGCAGCAGTGGTTGAATTCCTACTTTTGGATATATTCAGAATTAAAGTGCAAAATATTGACATATTTAAAACAATTGAAATTTTATCAGCAGAGGTTGGTTACACTGACTGCACATTCTAATATTTCTTTGTCTTGTATATATTTTTTATTAAAACTCACACAAAGAAATGGAAAAATAATAAAATTTAGACATATAGAATTTTATATAAATTACCACAAGCACAGTCATACATCACTTTCATAAAGACCAACTACCCTAAACTTCACGATAAACGTCTCTTTCAACCAACCGGTCTCCCTTTGCCAATCATTTACTTTTTATTCTTCAGTTCCTTAAACCATTGTATCATTTTTCTCTTTCTCCTGCAAAAAAATAACAATAAGTGGCTTCCAGGGTTTTTTTTAAATAAATGTCTCTATTGACTTCTCCTTAATTTGAATTGTAAGTTTGCCCAGTTCTTTTAGTTCCAAAACCTTCATCCAATCTTTAACCGATGGTATTTCCATAAATTTCCAGGGTTGTGCTTATAGTATTCTTGCTGCTGTCGTCATATATAAAAATAAAATTTTGAAGTCCTTCTCTACATAATCATCCAGCATACCCAACAAAAACGCTTCTGGTTTTATTTGTATGTTCACTTTTAAAATTAACTGCATCCGTGTATGAATCTGTATCCAATATTTTCTTGCTTTACCAACAGTCCACCATATTTGATTAGAAAGAACCTTTATAATCCTTACATTTCCAACACTTATTTATGTATCCTTGCTAGTCTAGATGAATTCATATCCCACCTATACATCATTTTATAATAATTCTCTTTGTGCCTTTGGCATGCATATGCAGTAATTGTCCGGAAAACGTGAACCAGCCAGACATAGAGGTACCCCTGAGGAATAATTATGGGATCAGAAAGTTGCGTAGTTGGGTAGTGAAACGTACCTTCCTCCCTGCTTATAAATAGTGTCCTCCTGTTCACTTGCTCTCTGCTTATGGCACACCATGGTCTAGATTGTTTATGTGATTTCTGAGAGGCTTGCCCTGGCCGGGCTTTAGACTAGATTGCCTTTTGGTACCTTTGGTAACTATAATTTTCATTATTACAGGCAATTTCTTCTGGCTTTCAAGGTTCGAAGTGCTTTTTCATTCTTTTTCCTGTAGGAACCTATACTCTGGGAATGCTTTGTGTACAGCAACTGCTAACTTGTATTAATAATTTGTTGACTTGGGGAATGCAGCAGGTGTGAATTTATAACCCAGTTCCAGTGAGTACAGTATACCCAGCAAAGTAGCTATTTCAGTTATGTAACTTTCAACATTACCTTCTGCATGAGGAGGAGGAAGGAGGGAGGGGAGGAATGTGCTTTCTTTCCTAGAGAGATAAGTGAGAGGCCATGCAAAATTTGAAATTCTACAAGTGGCTGAAGCTTATCTCAGTGCTAATACGTATTGTCTCTATCCTGGATGCTGTGCTTTGCAGAAAGGGTGTTCAAGGCTATGGAAAGAACAATCATGAATTGACCTTTGGAACATTTTGCTATCTTGACAGGGTTGTTCATTCTGTGAGAATATACTGGATCTGCTGGAATCTCAATTATAAGTTTTCTTGTAATCATGAGTCAAATATATTTTTGGAAAGCAGTTTAAAACAAGGCACAAAAGGATTTCTGGTGCAATTTGCCTGGATTGGCGCAACTCCCAAAATGATGTTTTAAACTGAATTTCAGCATCGAACACGTTGTCTTGTGGACAAACATTAGGGACCAAATTCTATCCAACTTTCCAGTGCTGATGTAGCCTTGCCAATGGGGAACACATTGCATCCTGCAGTGGCGCTCTGTGTGTGTGTGTGTGTGTGTGCGCGCGCGCGTGCGCACGCACGCACAATCAAGGAGGCCTCCTCAAGATAAGGGAACATTTGCTCCCTTTCCTCAGCTGCATCAGTGCTGGAAGGTTGGATAGGATTGGGCCCCAAATCAGCAGACCTTAGAAGGTTACTATTATTATTGCTTCATGTGAGCTTGTTGCAAGATCAGGTGGCTCAAACTTAATTACTTCAGTAGAGAGATGGAATAGTGCAAGCCTTTATTTATATTGGGAGGCAAGAATTTTGCTCCATTTGATTGGAAAATGAGAAGAAATATCTGATTTTTGTTTTTTTTGCTGAAGCTAGGTTAAGGGCACAATACTATACTGCGCTTGAAGGGGGAGGCCGGCCGGCCAATGCCATATCTCCTCCTGCACTCCTCCCACCAATCCCTGAGCCGCCCTGTCATGGCGCCTCCCTCGCGCCACCTGGCTTCGGCTGATGCGAGGGAGGCGCTGTTTGGGCGAAACCTAGGACTGCGCTGTCATAGAGATAACTTCAGGAAAAAAATTGGATTTTGCGCAATAATTTTGAATTCATCTTGGTCTCATCCTTCTTCACTGTGTGATGGATAAAGGGGCTTCCTTGGGACATGTAAGCCTGTAGTGGCATCAACTCAGGCTTCCTGAAACCTGTACCCCAAATCTAAAATGGCTAATGCTTCTTATGGGTGCTGCAGAGGCTCCTTCCCCTAGCTAGGGCGCTGGATGGGCAATGGACCTCCTCAAGACTGCACTGGCTGTTTTGCTGGCACAGACTTGAGAACCTCCTTTTCAGCCTGTGTAGCCCAACATGAAGTATAGGGTGTGGCGGTGGATGCCTACACTGTGTAGAATGCGGCGCAGGTCAGCTGGCCTGCCTGCTCCAGTGCAAGTTAGAATTGGGCTGTTAAACCTGCTAACATAAGCAACATGGATCTAAATCTTCTAAACTTTCCCTTTACTTCATATATTTTTGTGTGTTCGTGTGCGTGTGCACTGAAGGAAGAAACAGTGACCTTGATTCAGTCACCCCTTAACTCAAGTGATTGGTGTTGTGGAAGCCACTTGTTCAGCAGTGCACGAACAGTTCCTAATCTAAAGTTGCAGGGGAAAAAAGTATGCTTTGAAAAAAATTCTTTTGAAGCTTCTCAGGCAAATTTTGTCAATGGACCACATGGAAATGACTGGCTCCTTTGCCTTGATAATTCATAATTGTACATCTTTTATTCTTTGTATATAAACAAAGGGTGCAATCCTAAACTGAGTTAGGCCGGCATAAACTAAGCCAGTGAAGTTTGGCCAGCACAAGGGACACTGTAAAGTAGGTTTGGAACACTCTCGCAGTCAGAGTGGCCAGCACACAGACACAGACATGAGTCTTTCTTTAACAAGAGTCTTTCTTTAACAAGAAAAAAAAGAAGGTTAAGGTTTGTTGTAATAATGTGTTGTAGTGGCAGTATTTCTGAATCACAGAAATCAAACATAATTAGAATAATGTAGTATTCCTCAAAAGGTAAGTTGCAAATGTAATACATTCCTATTGTATGATATCAAAAAGTTTATTTTATTTCTTTATAAAGCCAGATATAAGATAAGATCTCCATCAAATGGAACTGCAAGTTTTCATGTAAACCAGAGAGAGAGAGAGAGAGAGAGAGAGAGAGAGAGAGAGAGAGAGAGA